>VOPJ01009307.1:0-305898 GCA_014673585.1 Semibalanus balanoides
CGCATTTCAACGTAAATACATTAAAAGCTAATCCACAGTTCAGTGGAATACGGAGTGCTATGGTGCGCAGCACCAACGTTTCATGATGATGAGGGTGACGCAGGTGACGCAGAGGGTGACGCCATTTCTAAGCCATGTCTCCACAATATTTATATAACTTAAGGGCGACCGGCTCCTCCAGAAATTTGGGTAGGGGGGGGGCGGGCACCGTGTTTCTATTTTTATACTATTGGGGGGCCCAGGTCCCCCCAACGATTTAATTTTTTAACATTAGGCCTAAGGCGTTGCATGGTAAGAATGGAGCTAAATTCTATAAAGTTAGCATTAGGGCACCCAATCATTTTCATAAGTTGACACCGCTGGGGTGGAGGCATTTTGAAGTCCATTCTTTCCATGCAACGCCCATAGGCCTAATGTTAAAATCAAAAAATGGTGGGGGACACGTCCCCCCCCCCCGTTGGCAGAGCCCCTGATATAACCCCATTTGCCTGTGACACATGCCACTTCAACCTGACATTTTTTTTCAAAGCGGACACAATTTTCTCAAACAGATTAACCTCGCCAGTGCAGCGGGGGAGGGGGAGGAGGAGGGGATGATGCCTACCCCTCTCGGTTTTTAGGGAAAAACTCGCGTATAGCTATCAACTGATTGCAATGAACTTCAGTACCTTACTTTAAGAAAACACTGCAATTTTAAATTTTTATCTCCCATGATCCGAGACCTATGACCCGTTTCTCAAGGTCATGTCAGGCGCAATTGGCGTACCGTAGTATTGATGCTTGTAAGTTGTAACTTGTGCAATTTCCGAGTGTTTTTTGTTCAGGAGCATAATATGTACAGGTGTTACCAGGAGACATTTATGGTTTCCACTGAGATCCTGACCTCCGATGACCTGAGATTACTTGTTTGGCCTCTGGCAGAGTCTAGAACAGCGGTGTCAATTTATAAAAATGATTGGGGGGTCTAATGCTAACTTTATAGATTTTAATTATAGTCTTACCATGCAACGCCATAGGCCTAATGTTAAAATTTGAAATAATTACCCCCCCCCCCAATAGTATACAAATCGACACCGGTGGTCTAGAACATTTGTTGACACTGAGTTCAAATTTGGCATTCATTTTACATAATTATACGTTCCAACAACTCTTTCACAGGTCAACCGAGGTCACTGACCTTCGATGACCTGAGAAACCTTTTTGGAGCTAGTTCTTAGAACACTTTGGCACGCTGGTTGAAATTTGTTACCCATTTTGCATAACTATATGTTCATTTTACGATTTTAGCTCGATTAGAGTTTCTACGCATGCACGATTGGATGACATCTGGGTCAGTGACATGACCTCAAAGGTCACCTAATGATATAACCTTAAAATCAACGGCTTTCTCTCATTACCAGCAACACGCTCGTTTTTTTTTAATCGAAGCTCTAGCTCACTTAGGGGTGGTTTATTTGACACGCCAGAGGGTCGTAGTAGCAACTATAAATCAGTGTCCAGTTATACTCATTATGTGTTACTTTTCCCCTGTTTGAAACAAGCTTTTCGCTAACGCTCTACCGCCCCCCCCCACTCAACAGCTTTTCCTGGACTTTCCAACCCCCCCCCCCACTCAGCAAACTTTTTGCTAAAACGTTCCACCCCCTCCCCCCGGGTCAACAAAGTTTTCGTCGCTAAGCGCTCCAAACCCCAATGGTCAACAATGGCTTGCCCCCCTTCCATCCCAAAATACCCTTCTTTTGACCCTTCTCTTGGACCTGGTGGACCTTCTTTGGGCCCAATGAATCGGTATGAGAGGCAAGACGGCACCGTTTCGACCGGTGTGTGTCGATTGGGGAATTTCCCGAGTCGCTATCTCTGATAGTTTCTGGGTTTCAGCGTGGCAGTAGCGATTTTGAGCCTTCTCTGGGCCCTGGTGGTCCTTCCTTGGGCCCGATCGGTATTAAATGCGAAACGGCACCCCGTCAAGAGCGAAGCTTTCGAATGTTGAAATAATGAAGTCTATAACTTAAAGGGAGTGTGCCTACTCTTTTGAAATGCCAAATATATTGTATTACGGCAAGAAGCTATTGGTTTGATCATTGGTTACGATAAAATTCACGAATGGAGCCCCTTTAGTTGAATTTGTACTTATATTCTGTTTTGCATTTGTTTTGTTTCAAAACTCATAACCGATCGTCACTATAAACAGAGTAACGAAGATGTTGCCTATAATGGCGCCACAAAGGACGATAAACAACCTCATACGAGCAATGTATGGGTTTGTTTATAGTTATCAAGGCTCTGTTCGCAGCTGTTATCAGCTCACGAGTTTTTCGATTGGCCAGAGCTAACAATTTATGCTAGCGTTGTAATTGTAAGAGCAATGCTTCTAGTAGCAAAGCTCTCTGGCTTCTATCGATAATTAAGTACTGCAGTTTTGATGCGACTTTGAAATATCTCAGCAACTAAAGTGAATCTGGGAAATGAAGTATATGGCCTGAAATGACAGAAAAATCTGTTTCTAACAGACTGTGTCAAACAACTTCACATGACCAAATGTGAAGAAGGGTACATCCCTTTAAGTAGTTGCTGAGTTTCAGCGTGGCAGTGAACCATGGCAACGAAATATATTTACCCCCGCACACCGTTATTGGCCCGAACGAAATGCGCGCCGCCTGGTAGTAAAAATAATGCGTCGCCTCCTATTGCAGAGTGCATAACTGGTGTACAGAAATAAATTGACAAACTAAAAAGCATGTCGAAGTGTGATCCAGGTGATGCACTAACTTTCGCTAAAACGCCTACTCAATAACTATTACGGTGTGGCGTTAGTTGACAATGAAAAAGTGTAAAAAACGTCACTCCGAGAGGTGCAGACCAGCTTCAGAACATGTTCATTGTTCAATTTTGCACAGCACATTGTGGCCTACCCAGAAGATCTATGGGGCTGAATCTAACGCTAGAATCCTTGCACACACTTGGTCTTACTTTTCTCTTATCGACTCGACCTCTCAAGATCACCATTTGACCTAAGGTCATTTGGAAGCTCAGCCGCCGGTACGATTGCACAGCGCATAGCTGGTGTACATAAATAATAATAAAAAATAAAAAGTACATGTCGAAATGTGATTTAGTGGGTGCGCTAGCCTTCACTGAAAATACCCACTCGATAGCTATCACGGTTTAACCTTGACAATGAAAAAGTGCCAAAAATGGGACTCCAAGGTTCAGCCCAGGTACGGGTCACCTCTGATCAAGCTGAAACTTGCACAGACTATCCGCCAGGGGTCCAGTAGTCCACGCCTAGCAGCATTGGGTGACACTTTCAGCAGTTTGACCTCCAGAGGTCCAGCAATGTCACGAGGTTAAATTTTTGCACAACGCATTGTGGCCTACCTAGAAAAGATACGGGGATGAATCTAACTCTAAAAAACTCGCACACACTTGGTCTTACTCTTCCCACATCCGCCCGACCTCTCAAGGTCACCACTTGACCTAAGATTATTTGGGGGCTCAGCCACCAGTATCAATTTGCACAGCGCATAACTGGTGTACACTCACTGTAAAGCTATAATTTCACAAGATTCAAAAGCATTATGTCGAAACGTGACCTAGGTGATGCATCTAACGTTTTCGACGAAAACCACCTACGCATGATATCTATCACGGTTTGACCTTGACAATGAAAAAGTGTAAAATACTTCCTTCCTTTCGAGAGGTGCAGCGCAGGTTCGGCCACACTGTGGTCAAACCGTGGCAGCTATCGAGTACGTGCTTTTAGCAAAAGTTATTGAATCACCTGGGTCACATTTCGACATGCTGTTCATTTGTAAAATTGTTTCTGCACACTAGTTGTGCTGTGCAATTAGACCGGCGGCTGAGCCTTCAAATAGCCTTAGGTAAAATGGTGACCTTGAGAGGTCGGTTCGATGTGGGAAAAGTATGACAGCGTGTATGAGAGTGTTTAGCGTTGGATTTGTCCCCGCAGCTCTTCTGGGTAGGTCACAATGCTTTGTGCAAAATTTGACCTCGTGACCTTCCTTGACCTCTGGATGTCAAACCACTGACGCTGAATGCTTTCTAGGTGAGGACTACTGGCCCCTGGTGGATGTTCTACTCAAAATTCAGCTCGATCGGAGGTGACCCGAACCTGGAATGAACCTGGACTGTCTTGATGGACATATGTACAATAATATAACTCCGGGTAAATTTGACAGATTTTGAAGCGGTTTATTGCATTGCAATATGCCTGACATTGACATAACTGGTACCAGCGCAAATTTTGTGGATGACAAAAATTGGTATCAGCATGAATATAAATGATCAGCTAATATAAAATCAGCACCAGACACCACGGGAAATGCAGTAAATAATACGAAACGTCGGAGGTCTTTTTATATTGCACGTACCCACGAAATGGGACATTAAACACGACGCAGGCTTCTCTGTAACGCATCTAAGAAGTGCTGTCCTCCTACACTCCTAGTGAGGGATTGCCACAACCCCTCCTTAAACTAGCCAACTATAAACAAAAGGAACACCACAGGCCTGCTATGACATAAACATGGAAACAGACGGCCATCTGGGGCCTGGAAGCCATCACTCCCACGGCAGTCGGACTAGACTGGCCTGTCGGGTGGGCCGGGCTGCAGCAGAGCAGAACACACACACCACACACACATACATACAGTCCTGCTGCCACAGCCGACCAGCCTCGCGCCGGCCGCCGTAACTGAGAAAAAGCACAGGCAGAGCGGTGCTGCTGCCCCCACAGACGGGCCGAACACGGCGATAGTGAACAGCGCTGATCCTTGATAGAAGGCACGTACTTATCACCGTCGACACGGGCGGCTGCGATTTCTCGATATCGAGATGAACTATTATCATCTGTTACAGATATATGATCCCTTATGATCGGCTATATTTCAATCCTTCAACTGCCTTCCATGAGCGCACTGATAGGTTCCAAACATGTGTTACACACGTCAGAAAAAAGCAAAGCCTTAGCAAATGGAGTACGGTGAATTACCGCGCAATGGTAGCTACAACCGTGTCTCACCTAACACTCAGCCATGTCATTATAGATGCTGATGCTGTGTCGTTTGACGTCTGTAGGTACGTTATTGATAGAACTTCTTTTGGTGAAATCTAACCACTGCTATCTGCGGTGTAGAGCCCATTGCATAACCCATATTCTTTACTTAGATAATATACCTAGCTTTCAAGACATCAATGCTGCTCTTTAAATGAATTTAAAGAACGTCTATATGATCTTAAATCTCCTTGACAAACTTCGCTCGGGAGAAATACGCCAAGTAGAACAAGTTTTGATTGCCTGAAAGTGATTTTATTTGCTAGACAGTAGCTCTCCGAATTCCGATTGACATTCAATATAAGATATTAGTTTTATTCTGTGTATTGTGTTCGACTTATTGATCGAAGCATGTTCGTCATGTTAGCAATGTTGGTCATATTGGCAATACACTAATGGCGAAGCTAAAAGTAGATTAAACTGTTATAGTATTACCAGCTAGAACAAGGCAGATTTTGGGCCCATTTTGTGCCTTGAGCATTCATATTGGGCCAGAGATCACGCTGGGACCCATTCTGGAATTGAGCACTCCTGTCAGTATCCTGACGGACCCCAGTCAAGACTGAACACTCCTGGTCAGTCCTCTGACTGGACCCCGGTCAGGACTGAACGCTTCTGGATAGTCCCCTGACTGGACCCCGGTCAGGAATCAATATTCCTGGTCAGTCCCCTGACTGGACCCCGGTCAGGGCTGAACACTCCTGGTCAGTCCCCACTGGACCCCGGTCAGGAATCAGCATTCCTGGTCAGTCTGCAAACTGACTGAACCAGTACTATTCAAGACCATCAGAGCACCAATTCTGACCCAATCGCCCGCATCGCTTCCAGTCAGGGCTAGTCAGTCCACACAGCTAACCGAAAACCATCTACATTGCGAACACTTCAGACACCGAACACAATACACCGGAGTTGTCGAGTTTCAGAGACGCTCTGTTGCTGTCTGCATGGCCTCGCATTGGTGGCCTCCCGTGACCTGCCGTGACCTCCTGTGGACCTCAGGGCACCGTCTACTCCTCGATGGCCTCGTGCTGGCGGACCAGCCGCGGTCGGTGGCTCGGCGCCGGCGTCTCCAGAGGGCAGTTGTACTGGATCGTACACACGTCCGTAGGGGAGGGCGCTTCCATACTGGGCTGGTACTGCAACACCAGCCAGACCCGATCAGTCAACATCAGCAGTATGGACTAATTATGACATTCACAGAACCATGGGTGTTGGGGTCACTTGTTTGCTTTACGTCGTATTGAACGAGAGTAAAGCTGAACATATACACAATAAACTTTCTGTTATTAAACAGATCATAAGAACTAGAGATGCACAAAACTATATACACAAAAAAACGTCACCAACACCGTCAACACTCATAAACGATTTGGCACTGGCATCAAGCCCGGCCACATGTGGCACTGGCAGTGCCTGTCAGGCGCGGCAGCCAGGAATTTGCAAGTTTACTTCATTCTGCAATAAACAATCTTTCAACCCCCGAACTTGTGCTGAGCCCGGCATGAGATTGGCAAGCCTGAGTTCAGACACAGTTTTAGGCCCGCCGGGCCTGAACTTCGGCCTTTTCCGTTTTCCGTGTTCCTAAAATTTGCATCCCCAATAAGAACATAAATCAAGAACGTACGATCGGACTAAGTCACAAACTGACAAACCTTCAACGTCACATTGCGCTAACCTCTCATCGCCAAAGCAGTGCTTGTCACTGCTGGCTGACCCGGGAACACGATGGTCTCCGCTGACGCTGAACTCGACTCACCGTGATGCGCTTGCCGTATTTGCTCCAGAAGGTGACCCGGCACTTCTGGGTGCGGCCAGTGCGCTCGTCGAACGCCTGGCACGTGGTGAACGGAGGCACGTACACGTGGAGGCTGACGGCACGCTCCGAGTGGCTAGGGTTCTCCACACGGTGCAGGCCCAGCGAGTCCCTGACAGGCGACCGTCTGGTCAGTCAACACACGGGGATGGCGCGCTCTCGAGTGGCTAGGGTTTTCGCCACGGTTGCAGGCCCAGCGAGTCTGACAGGCGCCGTCAGCGTAGGTTCAGCACACGGGGCCGGCGCGCTCCGAGTGGCTACGGATTCTCCACACGGTGCAGGCCAGCGAGTTGCGGCGGACGTCCAGGTCAGTCAACACACGGGGACCGGCGCGCTCTAGTGGCTAGGGTTCTCCACACGGTGCAGGCCCAGCGAGTCTGACAGGCGACGGCAGGTCAGTCAACACACGGGGCGATCACCAGCTGGTCAGAAATGTAATGGTATGAGCATGACATACATGGCATTATATGTGGGCATATATTTGGTTCGTGTGTTTGTTTTCCGTGTGAACGCTTGGTGTCGAGTAGGTAAGTTTGCAACTAGATCCGCGTGACGCCTGACATTCTTGTTGGTGTGCGAAGGCTGAAACACAGCACATTTTGCGTCTCGCAGGCAATCGCGTTTTGCATCTGGGCCGTCTCGCTAAAAAATCTCGCCTCGCACGTAAATCGTGCGGAAAAATTGAACTAGAGTGAACTCTCACGCGCGAAATAGACGTCGCCGCGGGACCCGCGATTATGAGCGATATTTTGTCGCGAGTTCGCAGCTGAGCTGTTAGGTGCGAGACGAAACGCGAGCGGAAAGTGTTGAGTGTATTTCAATGGGAGTTGCGGGACGCGATTTGCGTGCGAGGGAGCTTGTTTTCAGCCTTTAACGCCCACAGTCACTGGGGCGGGCTTTTTAGCCCCCCCTCCCTGAGGAATATCTAAAGTATATCACGAAATAATGCAGCTATCAACGCCAAACCTCTAGTACCTGACCGGCCATCTTTTTACACCTTTGCATTTTTTTTTATTTCGTCATTTTTTTAGATAAAGCTAAGTTAGTGACGTCACTACACACGATTTGACACAAAAATCATCTAAACTTTAGAAGACCTTACAAATGCCATGAAGTAGACAAAACGAAATCCGAAAACGTGAGAAGATAGGAAATGGCAAGGACTACAATATGGCAATCTCTTTTTTAAAGTTATTTTTACCCCAAAATTTCATATTTTTTGTTGTTGAAAAATTATAAAAATACAATTTTTTAAGATATTTAAATAACCGTAATATATGTAAAATGACTATACATATTTAACCACCATACCAAATTTAAAAGTGATATCTGAATTTTTGACTAAGTGATGACAGGTAAGGTAACTCATGACGTCAAATTTTGACATTTTGTTTTTTAGCCTTTTTGACCAGATAACAACCAGATAACACCAGACCAGACCAGATTTTACAAATAAAGAGCAGCGCTGTATGTCTGAAACAAAATCGGTCTGGTCTAGGAAAAAGTATTTATTTATTGTATTATCCAATTTCAAATTTTGACCTTTTGTGACATAAATTTGACCTTTACTTGAGCTTTACTTCCCGTACATTAAGTCAGGTGGTAAATTGAGTATCAATTTCGAGTTCTACACGTAAAATATTTATGTACAACATGTGTTTGCATGACTTTCGTATAATTTTTTGGTATAGTGACCTAATGTGACCTGACCTTGCTTAACATTTTTTGCCAACAATCCCCCCATTAGCTCATTTGGATGTGTGTCATACTTTTGAGAGCACTCTGGGTGATCATGATTGCAAACCAAATGCTTTGAATGGAAAATATGGTCTATAAACTCGAAAATCTTGACCTTTGACCTGACTTGTGACGTCACCACTGACATCTAGGAAAGCAAAAATGATTTACGTCGATGAAATTTCCTGGGCTATCGATTGCCGTTTGCTTCCGCACGATCGTCTAATTGGTTCTGAAGATACAAGGGGGGGCTAAAAAAGCCCCCCCCAGTGACTCGTGTTACAGAAAATACCCCAGTGTTTGCCGGGTTAAGTAGCACACGTTATTGAGCGTTATTGACGTGAATAAATCATACGCCGGTGAGTGTAATTACCGTTGATGTAGCAGACGTTGTCGAGTGGCAGTCGTGTTCTGCAGAGCTCTTCCATGCCGACTTTCTGCGCCTGATCCGTGGGCCACTTGTAGCGGGTCTCCTGAAGCTCTCCCTGCAGCACCTGCGGTGGTCGACAAACAGTGCTCCAGCCAGTCAGCAAACATAAACCCCCTGCGGTGGTCGACAAACAGTGCTCCAGCCAGTCAGCAAACATAAACCACGCAAACACAAATAATTAATTTGCTAGTTCAGTCACATTATTATAACTTTTTGGAGCGGACAATATGTTCGATGTTTTCGCAGAGTTAGGATGCATACAAACGTTTGAAGTTGAATAGCAAGAGTCTAACCTTGACACAAGTTTTGTTTAATATTAATGTGTAAATTGAGTGATCTTCCATCCAATATTAAAAATAAAAAAGTATGAAATTAAACTTACCTGCCTAATTGACATTTTGATACACAGATCTTCATCAGAATGAATTAGACAACAGAATACGAATACTAGTTGTTAACAACTAGTATTCCTATTGTTTTGGATTATTCATTCAGATTAAGATCTGTGTATCGAAATCGCAATAAAGTATAATTCAAACTTTGTTCATTTTAATTTTCGAGGAAAGTTCATTTGATTTGCATATTAATATGTTCACATGTTTCTCGCACAAGCACTGCGAAACCTAAGAAGTCTTTTTATTTCGAGCTACCTAAAAAATTAACAAAAACAAAAATTACCAGGGGGCCAAGCCCCAAGGTAATATACCAAAAAATCACCGTATCTGGCAAGGCCGGCCAAATACGGCGAGTTATTGTAAGAGTACCGTGGCCACAGCCACAGGCCCTATTTCGTGCACTGATGCACTAGCCAAATGGATCAGGTTCAATTGATGCTCCAAAGGCATTAGTTGTGTTTGTGTTCCCTTGTGTTAGAGACCCTTGTGTTCAATAGCACTTTTCGGAGCCCCTATGTTCAGTATCACTACCAGGGGCCCACTGACCGACAAAAGGGTTTATGATAGTCCCAGGGGCCCCGAGATGCCGGCAAGAGGAGACCCCTGGCTGTCATTTGGGGGCCTGTACCTATTCGTTTCCAACTAATGGGGCCTCCTGACGGGCACGGGGCACCCATACCGGGGCACCCATACCCATACTGTCTGGCACCAGAGGTCTCTGTACTCAGTACCCCTATCCGGGGCCATCGGACCGAAGAGGGCTATTCATTGTCTCAGGGGCCCCCGCCACCGAGTGACATAAGAGTCCCTTTGTATCCGCCCCTGGGGACCCTCAGGTGAATATAATTTTAGGGTAAAATTCCAAATAAAAAGTTGGAAATGGGCCCCCTGAAAACAAACTGGACCAAATCAGGTGAGTTAGAAGAAAAAAATGGGTAGGTAGGTTGGCCCATCGGTTTGTAAGAGGCCATTTTCAGGGGCCTGAACTAATTTCCATGGGTCCAGTCGTCACTCCAGGGGCCCTGGCCATTCATCCATGAATCCCCAGATACTCCGCCTTTTAAAATGTCTGTTAAGCTTAGGAAATAGGGCTCTTAATCCTATTAGTGGCAGGGGTATTTTTGTTCGCCCCTCATGTTTTTTGCCTATATCTCCGGAACGGCTTGGAGTAGCCTCATGAAATTTTTAGACTTTTCCTCAAATTAATTTTTACATTTGGTGTCAAAAAAGTTCCGCAACTAAGCAGAGACAGTTCCAGGGCCATGTTTTGGTAGGATTTTTTTTCGGCGACATTTGGCAATAATACGGAGATGCGATCTTCTCGGCTTTTTTCCTAACTGCTTCACGTATGAAGAAGTTATATAGGTTAACGGTGATTTCAAGAAGTCAAATTAGTTGGTGTTAATGATATATAATACATTTTGTACGGCAGAGGCGGTTTCAGGGACTTGAAAAGTGCAGGTTTCCAAGAAGTATGAAACGCTTGGCTGGCAGTCAATAAATCTATGCAAAGGGCAATTATAGCTATGAAAATCTTTAAGATAGTTTTGCCTTGTATTATTTGTATAATTTACTAGTAACGCATGCATGGCATGAAGCAGACGGAGCGAGTTATTTCATTTGTGTCCGGCAACTGATAAGTATTGTTGTTTGATGCCATAGTAAAACAATACTTACCTGCACCTTTCTTATTATTTATTACACTTAGTTATTTTTATCTGGTTAAGTGCTCGTTGAATGTAAGGCATTAGATATATAGTGTTGATAATTATTTTTATATGACCTCCTTACATATTTGACCATGATGATTTTCAGTATGTGAATAAGTAATCTTCTGTTCTTGTTGTTCCTTAGTTGAGCTTGGGATCGGTAACAAATTTTACTTTATCTAATTAATTTCAGGCGAAAATACGTCATCAACTAATATTTTAACGTTTGCTAAATTTTTTTACTAACTTGAATTTCAAAAGGTTTGATTGAGATGTAGATGGTTATCTTATTAACATACTCATTAGCAGTGCTCACCATGTTTTTTGGTGTTTTGTTTATATATGTTTGTTTTTTAATTTATGTTTTTATTTCGATGAGTGTGTGTGTTTAGTCAAAGTATACGGTACTAGGTAGTTAATCACGTGAAAAGTGTAGGGAACTGATGATATAACGCGTGCTTATGTTTATTAGGTGTGTAATTTGTTCATCCTTTGGTTTTTTGTCATTAATGTTTGATCATCGGCCCGTGGCCCGAAAATTTCATATATAAAGATAACCTAAATTCACTAAAACTGAACAGTAATTTTGTAAGGAGGTTATAATAAAAATCATTATCAACAACTAGTTATTTTTATTTCTTGCTTCTACACATGCGGAGAGGTGAATTCAAAGTCAATACGCACGTGCTTATCCTGGCATCCGATTTATTCATTTTATTTTTTAAATCTATGGATGGTGAGGGTCCTGCATCGGCCACATACACGATAGGGCCGACCTAAGTGTGACGGCTCAAACAAGTATGTAGCATGGCGCATACTCACTGACGACGTATTATAACGATTACAAATGACTTGAGTCTCAAAATTCAAAGAAATTCTCGAGACAAAACAGGTCACTATATTTCGGCACAAACCTTCCATCAGGTGACTGAGCACAATTCACCCCCCAGAACAATTAAACACACAAAGTATCGCGAAACGTGTTTACAGTTTTAACAAGCACTTTGCAAGTACGTTTATCTCTGAAAAATAAATAATAATGTTAATGCACTATACAAGAGATATAATATATTATATATATATATATATATAATATATAATATATTATATTATATTATATAATATATCAATATTACATATATATATAATTATTATATATATATTATATATATAACTTATATATATATATATACTATATTATACATATACACTATAATATATACTTCAGTATAATCCGCAACTAATTCAACAACAAACAGACAAACAAATTCTAAATCAACCCTGAAACAAGACATCAGAATTCCACTAATAGCCTTCAGTCGGAAGAACAAGCAAAATTTCACCAAGACTATCAATGAATGCAAGTATGCAATAAATTAATTTAATACACCGAGATGCGATAGATACAGTACACTGCAGAGTAGAGTAGAGGTCCATGTTATGTTCAGTGCCAGACTGCTTAACTAAGCTCCAAAGTGGCCAGTATCTACATTTTTGTTTCATGACAGGTTTGAGATCGTCGATCAACATTGTTTATCAGTCAGCTGATGAAGGTTTTGTGCAGAAATCATAGTCGCACCTTTTTTCCATCGAATATTTTTTTGAATTTTGAGACTCCAAAGTCATTTGTATCGTTTTATATCTATTATTATGGCAAGATTTCTCAAAACAAGGGTTAAACTTTAATTTTATGACGACGTTTAGTGTTAAAGGCCATATGCGCAGTAAGTTTGTTCCTCACTTCATCGGAAAAACCGGCTTAGTTCTAGTTTATGTGAGATCATCAAACGTCGGTTAATAAGAAGGCATTCTGCTCTATTTCTTGAAATCATAAAGGTAGACTTTATTAGGAGAATGACGGCGAAATAAAGCAAGAAAGAACCACATACGTTTTTCGGCGCATTGTGACAAAAATATTTTCTCTCACATAGCCGTTTAAATTTGCAGCCGTTAATAGCGTCTTCAAAGACGTCATACTCACGTCTCACCGTTTTATTTGGGTTCACTCTTCAGTTTGTATTTCCTCATTTTTTGCATTTACTTAAATATAGCTCAAATAAATAAAAAAAGGCAAATATAATTTTTGTCAATTTGTGCTTCCAACTTAAGTGCTGACATTAATGCACACGATATGAGAGTATCACTACTAACACCGATTTACGAAGCCAGCGTTAGCATTAAAACCTACTTCAAATCTTCTTCACATAATGATGAAAATAGGCCTGAAATCCATTTCGTGGCCTCATCAATGCTAAGCTCGAACTTTATTTAAAAACGGGAAAAACGATTACTATTTTGTTGTTCACATGGCCTTTAACACTACGGCAGCTCAGGCTGACGTAATGCACGCCCGTGTCAGCTGATTTTTATAAAAATTGACGGTCCCGACCTTAGGTTGCAGTATTGCCGCTGTGATGATATTCAGTAATAGAAGTATACTCCTTCATCGAAATTCTGACAATTAAAGGCTGTCTTTGACACGACATACCTTCTCGTAATCATTCAAATTTCTCGGATGATTTTTTGATTCACATAATTTCCTTCGAAGACAGCACATAACACATGTCAGAGCTAAAAATGTCTGAAAACGTCTGATTTATTCAGAATGTCCTCCACAGGCTCCACTTTCGGCGCCGACCGGGTGGACACCTATTACGCCTACTATAGCAACCCTGGTATTACGAAAATTATCGAATATGGCTCAACAATCTATGCAAGGCCAGTGTTTTCGACCTCTTTAAACCTGCCTCGAACGGTATAAGCAAAATGCCTTCTTAAGAGTAAGCCTGGAGCAATGAGAAACTCCCAGTCGTCTCTCCTCCAAATTGATGCGCATAGCGCCACTCCACTACGTCGTATGGAAAGCAAAACTCACTCCGCCACGAGCTCGTGTGCAAACTGCAGCCGCAACCACCCTTCCCTGGCATCAACTGGAGTATCTTCCACGATCCACTATAACTCTGCTACTGTGAACGACAGGCGCAATGAGCGTACTATTGCCTCTCGAGTTGCAACTTTCTCAAATCAGCTTCAATGTGATTTACCTCGAATAATTACAATGTAATTAGCTGACGTTTCCGCCTTGGAAACTTCCCCCTGTTGAACTGGATTTCCTCTCGAGACAGCCTAAGTCCAATCTTTCTGAAGATGAGGTTCAACAAAAATTCCACCAGCTGTACGCGGAAAATCGAAACTCACTTTTTATTTATACGGATGATCCAGTTGGCTCCGGCACAGGAAAAATTGCTGTATTTGTTAATCACTACAAAGTGCACATGTCGCTTGCCGGATGAAACATCAGTGTTTGTGGCAGAACTTCATGCTCTTAAAACTGTTCGTCAATCTCGCACACCAAATGTTATTATTTGTTCATATTCTAAATCCGCACTGCAATCTATTCTTAATCCTCCGTCTTGACATCATATACAAGTTGACATACGTAACTTACATGCTGAGCTATACTATGCTGGATTTCAAATGATTTTTATTAGGGTCCCCAGTCACTGTGGTATCAGAGGAAACGAGATTGTGGATCAGAACGCAAAACAGTCACTTGCCTTAGATACCATAACAGATATACCATCTAATTTTGATTCAATCAAATCTACTATCCGGCGAAAAGTAATATTATTTTGGCAAGGACAGTGGCAGGCTGATGCATCGATAACACAACTGCGCACTATTAAGCCCGATATAAAGCCTTGGTTCTTATCATCGAGAAAGAATAGACACGAGGAAAAAATACTTTGTAGGTTAAGAATCGGACATACATTTATACACACAAACAATGTTTTCTTCTCAAATCCCGACTAAGATGCGCCGACTTTGCTGAAGAAAGTTTCACAGTCTCACATTTACTGCTACACCTGTCAAAGTGTAGAGACGCAAAGATAACTGTTCTTGAACACAATATTGGTCAACGAACGCGAACCGATTTCAATTTAGCCAACACTCTTTGGAGACATAGTTCCGAATTGTTTAAAGGGATTATACGAGTTTTCCGTCCTGAAAGGAAAAATGCACTCTTTTGCATTTGTATGTTCTTAAAAACACGTTATAAGACAATATGAGAGTGACCTCGTTGCGCATTTAAATCCATTATTTCAGCATTTCAGGCGTTATTAAACTTTGATCATTTTCAAGAACTTGTTATCCTGATAACGAGTACTTGATCGGGATTACTGTCCACCACTTTCGGAAATATCTATATCACTTGGGGGCGGCGCATATCCGGTTGCGTAAGTAGAGACGGCTTCTTATAACCTAGCAAGTATTGCAACAAAGTACGCGGTGGCATCACCGAGCACTTTGAAACGTCCTTGCGTAAAGAAGATGCATTTTCCAGAAAAAATAAGGTAACCATGGGCCTTCTACCTCCTTTATAAGCACGTTTTACTATGTAACTCAATTATTCTGGGAAAAACCCGTATAATCCCTTTAAAACGCTACTTTGTATTTGCTTTCAGCATACCAACCTTTAATAACGCAATTTTAGCATGAATGTATAGGTATACCGATGATCTGCGTGTGTTTGTATGCGTATTTGCATTGTTGTGTTAAATGTAATCCTAAGTGTTACAAAGTGTATGAACTTATGATGAACAATGCATACAGTGTAATTTTAAGGTGAAATTAAAACCGGCCCGAAATGGCCTGTTGCGGCGAATGCTACGTTAATAAATGAATGAATGAATGTATGGTGAAGAGGTTTCTTCAGTGTGTTAAATATTTTTCACGTAGCCTAATACCATGTGCTTATTTGATTAACGGCAAAATTATCAGTGATTAAACTTTTGCATTAATCAGTGCATGGATTATGAAAGGGTAGCAACACAATCTCCCAGCAAACTACAGGCCAGTGGAGTTTGACTGCCGTCCGTGCAAGGTCTTGGAATCGATTCATTCGCGATCACATCATTGATCCAATGGTTTCGAACACCCCCAACTCCATGACGCACAGGCACGGGTTCCGTCCCGAAAACGCTCGTGTGCACGCAGTTTTAAAGGGACTTTTTAGCACCTTTACATTAGTTTTGTTTAACTGAGATATGCCAACTCTGTCGGGGTGTGCTGAGAACCCCTCAACTCCGAAATTTTTCTCCAAAGCGACCTAGTTGCTGAGATACAACGCCAAAAACCGTTGTCATATGTTGGTCTATTCACGTCACAAATCCGTGACGTTTCGGCATACGTCATCAGTAAGTTACTACAACTGTGATTGCCACCGCACTTCGCTTTTTTTGAACCGTCCCGCCCAGTATTTAGTTACCTTGCGTCCGCCCCGACCGCCACGACGGTCGGTCAGGCGCTCGGCACAGCTAGTGGTTCACGTATGGCGTGCCCGCACGTCCCTACCACGTCGCGAGCGTTAGCGCCGGTTCGACCCTAGCCAGTCGCGTTTTCAATCGCCTACGGTGCAACCCATCGTGCGGATGCCGGCCAGCAAGCTGGTCACTGGGCGCGCAGCAAAGTTGGCCCGTTCGATGCCCTCCTTGTTGACGACACACCCTCGTTTGGTGACGGCAAGATTGTGTGACGTCATGTAAATATTACTATTTTTACAAATTACAACCAACTTCTTGACTTTTTTTTTTACGGCAAAAACTGATGCCAGACCGTCATCAGGGCATTCTTCTCCATCATTCTACATACTTTTCCCAAGGTGCTATATTCCCTTTAACGACCCTAGACGACTGGAGCTTGGCGGTGGAAAGGGGAGACGCAGTTGATGCGATCTATCTTGACTTTTCAAAGGCGTTTGATACGGTTCCTCATCAGCGTTTACTCTACAAGCTCCAAGCCTATGGTCAGGGGTGGAACTTTATATCTCTTGGGGAGGGCCCGAGCACCCCCCAATTATTTCAAATTTTAACATTAGGCCTATGGCGTTGCATGGTAAGAATGGAGTTCAGATCAATTAAATTAACATTAGGCCCCCCCCCCGGTCGATTTAATAAAGTTCCGCTTGTGCCTATGGTATAGGGGGAAAGCTGCTCCGTTGGGTTGAGAACTTCCTGACCGACAGAAAACAAAGAGTTGTGCTGAATGGTGCAAAGTTTCCTAGCTGGACTTCTGTCAAAAGTGGTGTCCCCCAAGGATCAGTGCTCGGGCCCCTTTGTTTGTTGTTTATGTTCATACGACCTCCTGATGCGATGCAGTGCAACATTCAAATGTTCGCAGACGACACTAAGCTCTACCGACCAGTGAGAGACCCCTCCGATGCCAAACTGCTGCAAGCTGACCTCAATGCCGCCATTGACTGGTCAAACAAGTGGCAACTTCACTGCAATACTGGAAAATGTAAATATATGCACGTCGGAAGGGCCAACGACCACCAGACATACTGCATGGGCGACACCCAGCTTGAGCAGACTGCTGCAGAGGCGGGACCCTGGAAAAAAAAATCCATTTGTCGACTCGCGAACTTAGGGGGGAGTTCGAAAAGCAAGTGCGCTGCAGTGTCAAAAGCATCGCAGATCTTGGCTGTGATTCGCAGGTCGTTTGAACGTATTGATGTTGAAACACTGCCACTCCTCTTCAAGTCGTTGGTGCGACCTCACTTGGAGTATTGCAACGCAGTATGGGGGCCATTTAACCGAGAAGAAATAGCAACGAGTGACGAGTCCAAAGAAGGGTCACCACAAGCTGATCAATGATGCAACGGACCTCCCATAGACCCCCGAGAGGCTTTCGCCTCTGGTATGCCGTCACTGTATTTAGAAGACGTCGAGGTGACTGATCACGACATACAGCTGCTGCACGGAGGTGCTGATGTTGAACCCGGAGAAGTTCTTCACGCCTGCTGCTGATGGCCCCACCAGAGGGCATCCCTGGAAGCTGAGGAAGCCTAGGGCCGAAACCAGAGTTAGGAGATGTGCAGAATCATAAATGATCGGAACGCTCTCCCCACTTCGGTTGTTGCAGCTGACACGCTAAACACATTTAAGTCCAGGCTCGATGCTCACTGGGCACACCTGCAGCACACCATTCATGACAATGACTGATGTAGAGACACTGACAGGGAGCTTGATAAGCCAGAGTCCTACAGGCCATGTGGCCTTTAATATTCTCGTACAATATAACTATGATATGATATGATATGAAACGGCAGTTATCCCTGAAACCCACGCATTCAATCAAGCAAGCAAGCAAGCACATGAAGAGGATTTTGGCCCATCTGTAAGACTACGTTCATTTCGACCGCTTCGCGGTCTCACTCACTCCGTCTGAATTACATGTAGAATTTCAGGGGCGTGTTCAGACACAGAAAAAGGGGGTGACTAAGATAGTGATGACGATATGCAAGCAATTACGGCGCAATAGACAAATGGTTGGGGATTGTATATGCACAATGCACATATAAGGCCAGGAGAGGGGATGCAGAATTATTTGTTGCAGAGGCGCGCTCAGGAAACGAAAAAAGGGGTAATATTATTGTAAGTAGAATTAGATGCATGGGCCTACAATGACAAAGCATACTGCAGTTTTCTGCTGAAACACGTACCAGAGGGTGCTCTATCTAACTTGCCTGCTGTTGATATTGTATATATTTGGCCTCCCATTTTCACTAACCTGGTACCACCTGAGGCAAAAATATGTTGTGAAACTGTTTGTTTCTTATTTAAAAATAACAAACCATTAAATCAATAAAAAACAAACATAACAAACGATTTGATTACGCATTTCCTTTACCCCATTTTTAGTAACCTGTACACGCCTATTATTTTTTAATTTTCAAATTTAATCGTCAAATATCAAACTCCAATTCCATATCGATCGATCCATGTTAGTTGCAATAAAATCGGTTAATAAACATAACTCCTGTGTTGGATCAAAAATACCTCTAAATTTTGTGTTTTTTACCCCCTTTTGTCCCTGTATAAGATACCTTTGACATCTATTTTTTAGAAATGTAGCTCTTGATGGGTTAAATTGAATACCATTTGATTTTTGGAAATCGGACGAGTAGATCTTGAGATCTCAAGGGGCTGAAAACAACCCCCTGCCACTAATAGGGTAAGTTAGGAGCCTGCCATAAATAGGATTAAGGGGGTACATTAGCCAAAGGGAAACGGATGGACCTTCAGGGGGAGGGGCAATATCCCCTTTTGCCCCCCCCTTGGGTACACATATGTATGCGAACCCCTGAGACGTAGGCTATACCGGTCCAGTCGTCACTCCAGGGGCCCTGGCCGTTCATCCATGAATCCCCAGATACTCCGTCTTTGGAAATGTCTGTGTAGCTTTGGAAATAGGGCCCTTAAGGGGCACATTAGCCAAAGGGACACGCATAGACCTTCAGGGGAAGGGGCAACAGCCCCTTTTGCCCCCCCCCCATCCCTTGGGTACGCCTATGTATGCGAGCCCCTGAAACGTAGGCTATACCGCTGGGCACGAATTCCTGACACGTAGGCTATCCCGCTGGGCACGAACTCCTGAAACGTAGGCTATCCCGCCTGCACAGAACGCCTGAAACGTAGGCTATCCCGCTGGGCACGAACGCCTGAAACGTAGGCTATCCCGCTGAGCTGCAGTACTGAGCGTAATATAGTAGGTAGGTATTATCGCTTTCCAGTTGGTTCTTGGTGGTAAAGTACTCCACAAGCTATGAGGTATCGTATTGGAGCTGGAAAGTGCTGACTGTTCAGCGAAACTAATGACGGCGGGGGGGGGGGGTAGCGTCGGTTGTCAGCGCGAATAGTCGTTGAGCGAGGGGAGAGCGGATATCGGGTTGTCAGCACGAAAGAGTCGTTGCACGGGGGGGGAGTAAATGACATCCCGGAACATAAAACAGAACCTCTCAGAACGGTTTAGCGGCAAAACACACGTTTGACTGCCGACTTTGGGGGGGGACTGACTTGCCCCAACGTAAATCCACCACCGGCAAGCCGTAACATTATGACCACTTAATAAATGGTAATAAGTAATTTTTGGTGACCTCATCTTCATCTTTGGCTAAGTGGTTGACAAGTAAACAAAAATAGGTCATGGCAATTGTGGGTTGTGCAGGCGCGAATCCAGGATATCGATCAGGGGCGCCACTTACAAAAAAAATGATTCCCTCCGGGCGCGCCTTACGGCCGCGACATGAGCGCGACCCGGTTCAGGGGACGCGCCCTAGCACCCCCTAGATCCGCGCCTGTTGTGAATTAAATGTTTCTAACGAGTGTTAACCAACCACTGGAGTCTTCAGCCGAACAAAATGGGGGGCATATTCTGCCCCTCGTTATCTTCCGAACTAATAATCGCAGCGAGACGTGCAAGGCGGCAATAGAAAGTTCGCAATAAGACGCTTCTAAAACATACGCAAAATTGTAAAATTATGCATACGTGGGGATCCAGTCATTTTTTTCAGTCATTTGTTTAATTCACTCTTTTAACTTTTATTGACATACAAACAAGTAATTATTTGCCTTTTCTGTATTCAGGAGCCAAAACTAATCTAGGAACATGCCTTTTTATTTGCATTTATTATTTTTTAATTTTGATGTTTTTATCTCTTTTCTGGACGTGATCGAGTCGAGGTTGCAAATGCTAATCGCCGATAGCAATAATCATCTATGGTGACGATTTCCGTGACCTAAGAGGTTATTAACTAATCCAGTCCTAAACATCGATATAAGGTGAGATAGCTAATTCAAGAACAACAACTTGACGCTAACCATTTTTTCATAACTTAAATAATTACGATGGTCTGATAAAAATCGTTATTTTTGGACTTGGTCGATTTTATGTCTTTCACTTGACCTGGAAGGTCACCCGATGACCTGAAACAAAAAATGATAAACCATCATATTTCTCACATGACAGGCAACATGCTGTTTTTTCTTCGCGTTGCTCTATGTTGCTTGGTTTAGAAGTTAGCAGGGGGCTGTCAGCCCTCCCCCTCTGGTAGGGCGAAGGTGAAAAACGCTCCCGTAGGGCGAGGGTTAATGCACTCATATAGAATCAGTGATCGGAGGAGGATAAATCGTTTGAAATTGGGGGAGGGGAGGGGGCAGTAAACATTTCTGAATGCTGCCCCCAAGCTTGAAAAGCGGGGGCATGCCCCCCCCCCGTTCCTACGCCTATGGCTGTGAAAAAGAGCAGCGCGGCGAAAAGGCGACGGCGAATGTGAGCAGACAAGTGGATAGTTACATAAGGGTTTCGTCAAGAGGCAAGAACCTTAAATGGGATGTGTTATAGGAGACCAACGGCAAGCTCTGTTCCACTCACTGGCATTCACCCCAGACCATGCAAATATGTTACGCACGCCCGTGTTGTACTCGCTACTCACCTTCATGAAGCAATGTGAGTCGGTGTGATCATGAATGCTGGAGGCAATGCTCTCCGGCCAGCAGAGCAGCATGATGTCGAATCTGCCGTTGCCAGAGTCCACCAGGTTCCGCGTGTACCTGCGACACAACCAAACTGTCAGGCACTTCACAAACTAGCTGAATACAAATATCGAGTTTTGACTTATGTTCGGGCTTACGAAGCTGGCTTACGAAGCTTACGTTCTGATCGCAAACTAAGTTCGAAAATAATCCAACGCAGACTGTGACCATAAGTTGATAGGAGAAAGGGAAAATTATCACGAGGCCAAGCTGTTACAGTTCCAATTTCTCAAAAGGTTCCACTTTAAATGCGTGAAGCATCGTATCATGTGATCATGTTGGTCGTCTTTTCTGAACTACCAACAGGAAATCTGTTAGGGCCCAGAGGAGAGGCGAGCAGATTTGTTGTTTTATCAGAGGAAAGCGGTATTCCGGTCTTTCTGAATGTGCACTGTAAATTGATGTAAAAGCTAGTACGAGTTAGTCCCAGTCCCGATCCGCTACAGTATAGGCACACCAGACTGTCACATCAGTACGTTGTTGTCGATCGTCAGTATATTGTTATCAAATATCAAGTGATTATTTGCAATGCATTCTGAATAACGGTGCGTACGGCTTTTATCTGGTTTTGATTCCTATCACACTTCTGTGTGAAGGATAACAGCTTTCGGAGCGGCCCGCCCTTGGATCGTTCCACCCGGTAACAGTGGCTGGTGGAAAAAAACGGCCCCGCTGGGCAGTCTGTTGCCAGCGAGAGCCAGCCACTCCTGCGAGCGGCGGGGACAGTCCGAGAGCCAGCCAGCACTAGGAGCGGCGGGGACAGTCCCGTTGGCGACCCTGTGATCTGAGCCCAGCGCCGGCCGGTGCCAGGCCTCTCGCCGATCAGCCTGGCAGGCTGATCGCCGATCGGCAGGTATCCTGGCGCCAGGGGGGGCGGCCAGCATACCTGCCGGGTCGAGACGCCGACGNTTTTAAAAATGACACAAAAATAGATCAACTACCTATTTCCATCCAGTTTTGATCACCCGTTAACAATAAATAAATGCAAAGTGCAAAGCATTGATCATTTTTTAACTTGTGAACGTTTAAAACTGACTGCAGTTGGCGTATTTTAGCAATCTGCCAGTTACTACTGTGAGTATCAAACAGCTCATAAAACCCATATTCATTCTAAGGTATTTTAGTATTGTAAATTGTGCACATCTTTATTTTTATTCATAAGTCGCTTTTAATTTAATCAAATTGCATCAATGAGTCGACGACCGGGGTACCCCCTCCCCTCCGGTCGCTGACTCAATTACAACCTCAACGAAAAAACAATAAGTTACGCCGCTGGGCCACCATCACTCAAGGGGGCGCCATCGCCAAAAAAATGTGATTTTTAGATGTAGGTAGTTTTATGTAGATACCTGTAATCTACTCTGAAACATAATGTCTCCAACCAGGGGTGGATCCAGAACGGTAGCTTGGGAGGGGCCATCGTTGGTTGGGGGGGGGGCAAAGTCCAAAAAAGTATCACATATTTCTGAAAATTAATTAGGTTCCGCTTACTTATGCATTGATAGCTGATTGAAAACAAACTTGCATTGGTAAATGTTGCTTAGATTTGATTTTATATCAGGAAATGTGTCCCTTTTGCTCCAATTTTAGACGTTTTAGGGGGCATGGCCGGATTGCCCCTCCCCTTTGGAGCCGTCCCTGCCTTCGTCCACATAATAAATGTGATATTAATAATATACTTTGATTGAATCGAGAAGAGCTGCGGCGAGCATACCTGTTCGGAAATAAATTTCCCACAGTATGTAAAGTTATTGAACTCGGGTAATCTCAGGGTAGGTCACCAGATCTGGTCACGTGATGGCCCAACCTCCAAAATATTGTTGGTCGTACTGCAGCCACAGTTTTCGGCCGATCGGTTTCAAACTGGCAGGATTTTACAAAGTCATAGATACCTACAATTTGACTATCTCGGATTTCTGATATCGGTGACCTAATGCCGAGTCCATTTCATGACTACCTGTTTAGTCTGTTTCTGTTTTGTCAATAAATATCGACATAATGATGATAGAGAAGTGAAAACGGTGCCAATTTGTTTGTCTCGTCGAGACATTCTCCTAACATTCAACATGACATACTAGGGTCACCACTTGATCTTACCATGAGGATAAATTATACACAGGTTTTTGGATCCCTACAACCGTCTCAACAGTGAAATCAGGATTCTCGAAATGCACTTGACCAGACAAAAAACGCCCATACCATTGGTGGTGTCTCAAATATACATGTCTTTTTTATCTGTTATTTGGTATTAATGTTACATTTGCGAATAAACCAGTCTGTACGCGTGATTTGATCAGCAAATTGAACGGGGAAGGGAGCACCGTGGCACCATGTTCCCATCCCCTTGAAGTTTGAATGTGGATCACCCATTTTAAAGTCCCCCTAAATTTGGTATGGCTAATGCTCATGATTTTGGTCTAATTATCACTATTTTACTTGAAACCTAATGTACGTGAATATTTACCAGCAGTGCCCTGGTATGCTCGTGATAAAAACGAAAAATGTGTGTGACCTACATCAGGAGAAATAGATTTTACATCGCGCCAAGGTCGACCGGGACTCCAGGCCGCCGACCTCAGGCCGCCGACTCAGACTGCCGACTTCAGATGCCGACGCTAACAGACTGCCGACTCAGACTGCTCACTCAGGAACTGCCGACTCAGAACTAGCCGGACTCAGGACTGTCGACTCAGGCGCTGACTCAGACTGCCGACTCCAGACTGCCGGACCATCTGACTGCCGACTCAGGTCGTCAATCCATCCGTGACCGGACGTTTGCATGCACTCGGTGCCGGAGTGCTGCCGTTTCTGCCAAACCGTCACGACACTGAGACCGTCACATGACCGTGCTGGACGTCTGACAGACCGGTCGGTATGGCGGACGTGACGGATGTGACTGGCGGACGTGACAGATGTGGCAGCCAGTCATGGTTCGGGACAACATGGCAGGCAGTGGGAAGCCCAGCGGTAGTGACTCACGCTAGTCGGATGACATTGGACAATGGTCAGGATGCCGCAGCCTGATTCTGTGCCGGGCGGTGGTGCTGGCCAGTACAAGGGATATGGGTTTCCGATGACGAGGTCAGGATGTCGCGGTCTGATTCGGCACCGAAGGCGCTAGTCAGACCACGGGGTCACGTGGGGATGAGCGTCAGCAGCTGTGGTCATCCTGGAGGAAGGAGATAGTGATATGTAAGCTCTATTCTGGTCCACCGAGTCCTGCTCGAACAACACTCTCCGCTGTGCTTTTCAAAAACAAGACATTGACACCTTACCTACTAATTCCACAACATTAGTCGAATCAGTTCGTTACTGGCTAACGACGAGACGCTGTGGATATCAGGTAACCGCAGTAATCGGCTTAGTTGTTTGTGGATTGCCTACTGAGTTTACCACGAGATGTGGCAAACGGCGGACGGCCACACACGAGACTGCAATGGTGCGCCGGCCTCTATAGACTTGGGCGATGGCGTTTGACTTAGGTGTGACCAACTGGGAGTGGAAGGTTTTTAGCCTCTCCTTTCACACCGTGCGGAAGGAGAAGAAGCGCCCCCCCCCCCGCGCGCCCTTCACTAGCCGGAGGAGCGCTGTCACTGGCCAGGGGCGCCGTCACTGGCGGAGAGGGGCTGTCACTAGTCGGAGGAGCGCTGTCACTGGCCAGGGGCGCTGTCACGGGCGGAGAGGGGCTGTCACTAGCCGGAGGAGCGTGACAGCCCAGAGCGCCGTCACTGGCGGAGAGGGGCTGTCACTAGCCGGAGGGGCGCCGTGCCTCAGGTCCAAAGGAGCCCTGAATGACTATGTATACCTACTCTGTACGCCGCTGGTGCTTGTCCTAATTGCAAAACAAATGGTTGGCGTTGCTAATTGCAAAACAAATGGTCGGGACGCCTTCGGTGGGTTTTTGATGGTGCCGTCAAAACGGTACGGACATTCTGTACTGTCCGTTCAGGTGGTTACGCCCCTGCACCAGCCTACATCAATGATTTCAACAACACTAAGGCCCTAGACACCAGGTAAACCCGTTACGGGCACAATGCGGCCCTAGGCTCTAAACAATTACCGACGGTCTCCAATGTTCCAGATTCGCTCTTGCCATTTGCGGGTAATAATCACGTGACCATAACGTCATAGGACAGATCTGACATTAGTTTTTGCCAAGGTAATTTAAGTGCTTTTGCGAAAGACGGAGCATGCCGGGCCCAGGGTTTGATGGTAATGGGAGGCACTAAGAAACTGCCAAAATTATCGGATAAGTCTTTCTATAAGGATCTTGACGTTTGCAAGCCACAAATGCGAGACTGGCACCCAAAAAAATAGCGACAATTCTAAATCTGGCATTATTTTTTGCGTAATAGGTCTGTGTGAGCCGTTTTATGCGCGCTGACAATAACGACCTTTTGCTTTGTTTATTACAGATGTCTTCACTGCTGTGTTTTATCACCATACTGTGTTTCACTGTGTGTCATTGTGTAGGAGGTCACTCCTGTGCCTACCATCTCTGCTGTCGTGTATGACGTCACTGTTGTCTTCTGTAGGTATCTCTGCCCTCGTGTACGACGTCACTGTTGTCCTCTGTATCTCTGCTCTCGTGTATGACGTCACTATTATCCGCTGTATATCTACTCTCGTGCATGACGTCACTGTTAGCCTATGTATATCTGCTCTCGTGTATGACGTCACTGCTGTCCTCTGTCTCTCTGCTCTCGTGTATGACGTCACTGCTGTCCTCTGTATCTCTGCTCTCGTGTATGACGTCACTGTTGTCCTCTGTCTCTCTGCTCTCGTGTATGACGTCCCACAATGTTTGTCCTCTCATGATCTCTCTGCTCTCGTTGATGGCACCACCTGTTGTCGCTGCTGTTTACTTCTAATGCTGCTCGTTGGCTTAATGCTCTTCCCACGTGCTGTCCTCTGTCTCTCTGCTCTCGTGTCCATGACGTCCTACTGTGTGTCCTCTCGTCTCTTCTCCTCTTCGTGTATGACGTCACTGTTGTACACCCCCAGTTCTGTATTCTTACGTTACCTCTCGTGTAACTTGAATATGACGTCACCCTTGTGATCCTCCTGTCTCTCTCTGCCTCTAACAGGAGACCCATGTATGACGTCACTGCTTGTCCTCTGGCTTCTTCTACTTGCATCTCCAGTAGATGACGTTCTACTGTTGTCCTCTGTCTCTCTCCTCTCGTGTATGACGTCACCTGTTGTCCTTCTGTCTCTCTGCTTCTCGTGTATGACGTCACTGTTGTACCTCTGTCTCTGTCTCTCTGCTCTCGTGCTCTCACAGTCACTGTATTATCTATTGTCCTCGTCTCTGTCTCTCTGCTCTCGTGATAGACGTCACTGTGTCTTCTGTCTCTCTCCTCTCGTTGTATTGATCACAAGTCACTTTGTCGTCCTCCGTCTCTCTGCTCCTCTGTATGACGTGCACTGGTCCCAGTAGTACTCTGTCTACATCTCCTCTCTGTACTTATGATCCTCCACTGCTTGTCCTCTGATTCTCTCTGCTCTCGGTGATGACGTCACCTTGTGTCGTTCCGGTGTCGGTCGGGAGCAGTGCATTTCCCTCCTAGTCTCTTACTGTGTATATCACTCTCCGAAGGCGTGGCTCCGATACTGGGCGCATCTGTGCAAGCAAGCTCCCTGACATGACGTCGCAAGATCTGGTCAGACCGAGGTCAGGCTCGAATCTGTGACCGCTTAGAAACCGCCAGGTCAGATACGATGAAAGAATCAGTCTCGGACTGAGTCCGGGGGCTCCATCGGAGGACGAAGCATGACCGCCTCAACGTGTGCGCGGAACTGAACAAAAATAAAATAACCGGTGACTTCAGATCAAGCTCTGCAGGACATTATCGCTCGAACAGCAGTCAGCACCAGCTCCTGGAATATTGCAAACTTGCTTGGTGCCAACGCATTTCTGGTGGAGACAGACGTATGTATGTTAAATGTATGAGATACTTTCTAGACTCAGTTGTTTTACCGCACGTGTCTAAAAAAATGTGGGTCTTGCTTTTCTGCGCGCGCAAGGGCGTTGCCAATTTGCACTCTTCTGCTCTGGTTTGCACAACGTTTACACCGACCCTACCTGTGTGTTTCTTCTTCAGGTTCATGTCGCCGGCCGGCGGCTGGTCGACCGGAGGCGCCCTCCGCCGCCCCGCCTCGCCTACTGCCAAGGTGAGTTCTAACTCACTGTGGTGCGGGGCTCTAGGAACCACGACGCCACCGATGACGCTTTGATGACGGTGGAGGGTGCCGTGGGGAGACGGGCAATATAATGTCCTTAGCCTTTTGTTTAAATGTTGATCCTTCTGTGGGATAGTGAGTAGGATGGCTAGATGGGAGTCTGTGGTTGCGTCTATTTGCAGCTAGCGAAGGTCTAGGAGGGGTTAGTGAGAGTGTGTGAAAGTTGAGCTCGAATGGTGGTTGACAACGTGTGTGGATGAAGACGTAGTTCCACGAACCTTTCCATTCTCCTCACATCAGTTAGGTCCATTGCTGGGTATATATCGCCTCCAAGTGACTCCGCTCCACATGGCCGCATCCGTCACTGGGACTACAGCTCTGTTGTTGCTGTGTGAGGTGCCCCGGGTGATCCCTGTGTTGCAGAGAGCGTCCTCTATCCTCCTTCCCTCCCAGTTGTGATTCCACCACCAGCCGACAGGTGGTAGCACTGGAGGCTGCCATTCCTGCTTGACCAGTAAGCGCCACCCGCCTAGATATGCCTGCTCTTGTTCATGCTATGTTCGTACTTCGTGTTCGTTTTCTAGTTCTGATGATCTTTTATATCATCAGTTTTGTTGTTAATTCGTTTGCTGTTCGTGGAGTGCCAGTCTGTTGTAGTTTTTAGTTTGTAGGGTGGCTTTCCTGCACGTTCCATGTTCGTAGAGCGCTAGTCTGTGTTGCCGTTTTCTTCGTTTGCATTGGCCTGACATCTTGGCAAGCATCACACGATCTAAGTGGCTCTCTTGCAGGTGTTTCAGCTCCATCTTGACCGGAGTCGCACGCTGTGTATTTCTAGACACTCGGGTGACGTCAGTGGTGGTTCGTTTTCAGCTGGCGGCCCAAGTCTCCGCTTCTCCAGACCTTGAGGCCAATCAGCGGCGAGGAAACAAGACATGCTCCTCCTACACGACCGGCGCCGACCAATCCGCTGCCGTGAAGAACGATGCTCCGACCCAGCGGGGGTCCAAAATTCCAGCAATAAACCCTCTCACATCTGCGGAGAACCCTGTATCAAACCCATCGGCCTCTGCCGCAACGAACCCTAACCCCAAACCGAAGCCAGCTGTACCGACAGCGAAGCGGAAGCGGAGCCTCCACCTCCTCACCGACTACGACTCTGACTGCGAGTTGAACTCGGCGGCGGCCGTGTCTGCGCCCCCCGCGCACCGCCGCCGCCGGCGCCGTCTTATGACGCCCCCCGAGTCTCAGAGTCTGCTGTGCGGTCCTCTGCTGCAGCCGGTGACCCCCGCGCTAGTCGAGCAGAGGCGCCGGCCTGTGGCGGTGGTGCACCCGGCCCTGCGGCCGCCTCCAGGCCGGAAAAGCAGGACGGCTCCACGGGGTGGTAACAGTGGTGGTGGAGGAGGCGGTGGTGGAGGAGGCGGTGGTGGTGGTGGTGGTGGTGGATCTGTGAGAAGATTGCCGGCGCCGCGCCGAAGTTCGCTGGACTTTGAGCGGGCGAAGCCTCGCCCGCCGCCGGCACGCGGTCGGCTGGTGCTGACCAACCTGCGGTCCGTGGAACGAGAGACGCTACTACCCGTCATCAGCAAACTCGGGGACGTTGTCATCGTGGAGGAGGTATGGATGACTGCGGAGGGGAAGGGAGATGTGGGAATGCTGGTGATAAAGAGAGGAGGAAGGGAAGGAGAAGGAGTGAGGCGGGAAGAGAGAAGGGTTGAGGGAGTCAAGCTAGCAGAAGCAGGTTGGATTGGGGGAGGGAGTAAGATCATTCTTATGTCAAATCCTGTACATCTAATATCGCTAATATAGAATCTAATCTACGCTCATGCAATGACCATATTCCAGCGCTCCCTAACCTAAATAGGTACTCTGTGTGGCATCCTGTCGGCCGGCTTCATTTGACGTCAATCGCTCTCCATGTCGGCGGCAGGTGACGGCGGACACAACACACGTCATCAGTGGACAGTCGCGCCGCACCGTCGCCGTTCTCGGCGCGCTGGCCGTCGGCGCCTGGCTGCTACCCCCAGACTGGGCACTGGCCTCTCTGGAGGCCGGCCGCTGGCTGCCCGAGGCCAGGTTCGAGCAGGGCAGCGAGTGGCCGGCGGCGGGGGAGAGGAGACGTGTGAGGGGGACGCTCTCGCTCGCCCCCGCCGCGGCCGTGGATGATACGGCTCTTACGGAAACGACATTTGGTGACAGCGGTGGCGCCGCCGACGCCGCAGCGACAGAGAGAAATGGTAGGGACTCCCAACGCGGGGCGACATCCTCTTGTAAGTCGGCTCCCGCCTTTGCGGCCGCTTCCTCGTCAGGGGTTAGACCCGGCCTGGCGCTGTTCGCTGCGATGGGCCCTGTGTTCATATCGGGCGACACTCGGCCACCTCCAGCGGTGCTCGCGGGCCTGGTGCGGCTGGCCGGCGGAGTTGTGGTGGCGTCCGCCAGGGGCGCTAGTGTCGCCGTGGGACGGCCTTGCCGGGGTGTGGAGACTGTCACAGAACAGTGGCTGATGGATTCGCTGCAGACGAATCGAGTGTTGGTGAGGCACAGGTACCTGCAGAGGCAAGGGGCTGGGAAAGAGTGATGGGGACATAGAGGGGTTTGTCACGGCTGGTTCCTACAGTGGCAAGTGGCTGGGAGGGAGTGATGGGGACAGAGAGGGGTTTGTAACGGCTGGTTCCTACAGGGACAGGGACTGGGAGGGGTGTGGGTGTCGGGGCGCTCTTAAACGCCAGCCATCATCGAGGAAGTGGTGGAAAGCCATGGCGCCGCATAACCGTAGAGGATGGGGCGCCCCCAAACCCTGAGACACCGTGAAGTGGCGGGAAGAGATGTCTGCTGTCATGGGACTGGGAGGTGCTGTGTGCCAGGCTAGGTGTGACGAAAATGACGGTGCGTTTTGCATGAGGGTATGTTGAGAAATGTGCATGACAGTTTTTTCGCAGACGTGAGGATGCTAGTGTTGTAAATAGAGTGATTCGCGTTTTTTTGTGATTGCCACGCGGCATGCCTTGCGCTTCCCACTTCTCGGTGGTTTTCTGCCAATTGATTGTACCGATTGGGAGTATTTTCAGGGCGTCTGCGATATTTGATCGTCTGATTTTGGCGAGTATCCGACTTGCTTGTACAGTTGACTACAATTCATGAATTGTATAGGAAATTGTCAATAGGCTTGCATATTGCATGTGTTATATGTTCTGTTGCACTTGCGGTTGTAATTTTTAAAGAAAATTAATCGTCTTTGCTGCAATTCGAATGAAATATAAGCTTTTTCCAAAAAAATATCGGCCAATTTAAAAGCATCACGCATATCAAATTTGGGGGTTATTATGTAGCATACTTCATCAAAGGGGTGAGACTATCTCCGTCAGCTAAGCTCAACTCTATCATCACTTCTTGCCATTGGCTGTCTGATTTAAGGAAACTAGTGCACATATGCGATACCTCCCCTACACTCTCCTTGACAGGCTGATTAACACGATTTTTGTCGACAGCGTCACACAGTTTTGTGTTTGTATGGTGTGCAGTGCAGCATGTTTGCCTGTAGACGGATTTATCCTGAGCTGCTAAAGCTCCTCTGTGACATACGGTTGACATGTTAGCTTGCTTTGGTGTCGCGAAATACTCTCCTGTACGTGTGAATACGAAATGGAATACACCACTGCCATCGTTTGAATCGTGTCTACCTGCTTACTCTTCTGTGGTGTGATGAGCCTGAATTATCATATCAGAGTTGTTCAGGTTGATAACTGGATAACATGAATGGTGGAAATATAAAATACTCATCACCTGTGATGCGCCGATCGCTCGTCTTGAACTCAGTGACTCCTGCAAGATCGAGTCAGTTCATCTGAGGTGGCCTGCTCTTATTTGCAAATAACTCTTGAAACCCTAAAATGAAGAAGATATTGACAATTTGTATGTGATAGTTAATTCATGCATAGAATTGATCACAGAATCATCGGTGTCAATATTCGGTGCCTGCTGTGTGCACTGCCCACTGGCCGGAATACACAAGCCCGCGATTCCAGGCCTACAGCCATGTCCCACTCCTACCACCGTCTCTCTGCAGCTTCAACTGGACGAGCGATTAATCCCCGCGACGCCATTCCTCGCACGCTTCAACAACCAATTAAGGTGCGGATCAAGCGAATCTTATATGAAGTTGGACAAATGTCTCCGGGAGAAAGTCATACCTACAGTTATTTTCATCTAAAAAATAGCTTCTCGAGGCAAACGCGGTCAAGAAGTTACCTACCTATCCTCAGCTTAAATGCACTGCTCGAAAAGCGCTGCGCTTCTGCATGAGATTAGTTCTCGCAATCCTGAGCACAGAATTAGGAAAATGAGTCAATGAATTCCATTAAGGTCTGCATAAGGCTTCCTTTGATAATTCCTCCATGTATCCCCGACTCTCCGTACTGCTCATAAGTATTCTGTGAACATCCACAACAGGCTACATCAAGACCCCGGGCCCTGTGCGTGTTACCGGATCTTACGGATTGGCTACTGCGACCTGGAATTAAGGTCGGGAACAATTCAAGATCATCATCTTTAGGGTTCGAGCATTGTGGTGTAACTTGGGTGAAGATTTGTGAGGGCCCCATGCGCTAATCACAATTGCGTAGAGATGGCCCATGGCTCTAGCGGCACAATACGACATGAGCGATTGAGTCCAAACTTGCGGCTCTCTGAAGGCCTTAAAAGGGACACTGCACACTTCCCAAAAAATATCTTCTCAAATGTGACGCCGCTCTTGTGCGTTCCAAAATATGAAGTAATTGCTGCTGAACTATTCGATATGCATCATTTTATCACAAACATGGCTCAAGTCTCATTGAAAAAATGCTGCAATTTCTAACTATTTGGCTTGATGACGTCATATCGAAGCTCTCTCAAACACAAATAAAACCTCTTCACGCGCCATAAGTATGAACTAGTGTATGGCTAATGGTATTGCCAAACGTAAAACAAAGTCGACCCTGTAATCAACATTTAGTAAAGAGAGACGAAGACATCGAAGTCAGGGTCCCAATCCAAAATACATGGAGACATCTGATCCTTGTTACAGATGCGGCGTCCAAAATCAAACTCCGCAACTTATACTCTGTGAGTAATACACCACATATACATGGATTTGCGTATTTTAACCCTTCTACCTTATCAACTCTCTTGCCAATGCCCATAGCCCAGCAAAATGGCTATCTCAACTCAAATATAATGTTAAGGTGGCAGTGTCCCTTTAATGACACCAAAAAGGCAAGACCCTATTAACGGCACTCGAAATTGAGGGTCTCCCTAAAGGCAAGGTCATCGTAGTACTCAAGAAGCGAGCCCGTAGAACTCCATAGAGCGAGCCCTCCGGAAGGGGAATTGCACAGGCAATTCATATGCTTCCCTATGGAACGTGGAGACGAGTCATCACCTGCCTGCTTTTCCAAACAATGTTCGGTGTGCTTGGCCATGAAGAACACATTTCACCTTTGGGACGCAGGGGTTCAAAACCGGAAATAGGATTATTATTAAGAAATGGACCACCGCCCAGGGTGAATCGTCGGATAAAGATCCAAAATACCCCCAAACATACCATTGAACATACCCAAACAGCCCCACTGGGCCTCGAGATTTTCCGCGCCCTACTGGAGGGGGGGGGTTGAACACTCCCCCCTTCTAACTCAGCTCCTATGGAACGTAGACCAAAACCAAAAGCACTGTTCGTAACGTCAAAAATCACTTTCAAACATGAAACTAAGTTATATTTGTTTTCGCTCAGGTCAAAATTCAGGTCTCCAGAGGTTGTCGAAGGTCAAATTTTCCAGTTATAGGACTTCGCTCTAGAAACCCTCATATTTATCGGGAACTATGCTACCTGGAAACAAACGGAAAAAATCATCGCCAGCCATTGAAATTTGCCATTAACGAAATGTGTCCTCAAATTTGACCTGTCAATAGTTTGGGTTGCAGAGGTCATAAAAGTCAGAAATATTGTTTTTTGGCATAAATGTTTTTGCTAATAACTTTTTACCTCATATAGATAACGCAATACTGTTTACGCCATCGTGTTTGGTTTGTGACGTCAAGGTTATTTGAAATTTATTAATTTACCCATGTTAAATCAACTTTAAAAATTGTCTCAGGCCAAGGTCAAGTGGTGGTCCCAAGTAATTCATGTTGCATATTGGGAGACATGTCCCGACGAGACAAACACATTGGGGAAGTTTCCACTACTCTATCTTCATTATGTCGAGAGTTATTGACGAAAAGGTGTTGGTGACCTCGGATGGACTCAGATAACCCCGTATCGGTCACTGAACAAAACCTGCACTTGGATCATAATCATCAATGATACCTATCCTATGATAGCATTATCAGGAATATGGGTCACTGAACAAGACTTGCACTTGGATCATAAATAATGTCCTATGATAACATTATCCAGAAGGAATGAAACTGATATCCTCGAAATAGGAAGCATTTGCATATTTCTCGATTGACTGTAATGGGAGGTTAACAAAATTGACCTGACCTCAGTCACCGATATAAACACAATCCGAGATCAACATTTTGTAGATACTAAATGATTTCATTGCATCCCAAAGTTTTATATCGATCCCTTACAAGCTGTGGTCATGGCACGACCGCAAACTTGTCGGAGGTGGGGTCACATGACCTGACCTGATCCCACACAAACAATTTTTGTTGACGAAATGTGTAGAAAGAACAATGGTAAGTTATACCAGATTTGGCGGCGCTACGCCACGCCGTTTTTCGTAATATCGAAAAAACTGCAGGGGGAGTTCAAACACCCAGTGGTGCTCGGGCTAAGCAGTGATCACAAATAAATTTGCAAAAAATAAGTGACGCTTAGCTTGATCTGGCGAGTTAAACGTTGTCCCATTCATTATAACATTTAAATATTGACTGCTATTCATGCGCATGATACGTTTGCCACAAACAGGGCGACGAAGTCGACAAAATTTAAATTTTAGCAACTCCGAATTCGGCCTGAAAAAAATCGACTCCGACTCCGACTCCAACTCTGACTACGGCCTATATCCCGTTTCTCAAACGCATGCTACATCGCGGATCCGGGACGGCGTCCCCCGTCCTCCCGCCATCCGACGCCCATGTGGGCCATGGACATGCACACCAAAAAGCCACAGCAAGCGTTCTGACACACAACAACAAAAAAACACTTGCAGCCCCCCCCTGACTATAATATTGCATCGCAACACGTGGACGCTTTTACTTTCCAAACCGGCATGCACACGCGCGACACAAAAACACACACACACACACATATGAATGATAACGCATTACAGGTTACAGCCATACCTGTTCCTAAAGATGTTGTTGCCCGTGAAGGTTCCCATACACGAGCTGACCACGCTCTCCACTACTCCTCGCGCCGCAGTTTACATCCAGATGCTGCTGTTTATCCGCGGCCGCGACATCACAGCTCATGTCCACCGACTGACTCTGAATCGCCGACGAGCGGGGCGTCATTTCCAAGTATAAGGGGGACGGAGGACGCGGCAGGACCAGAGCGTCCACGGTACTGTACAATGGCTCTGACTGGAGGACGTGAGGACGGTCAGTGCTCGAGGGCGCCCTGAATGCTGAGGATCTGTGACGCTCATCAGGCTGGACGTATTCGGTAATCTCACTGTCATATGGCTGGACGTACTCGGGAATCTTACAGTTACATGGCTGAACGTACTCGGGAACTTTACTGTACACTGGCCCCGGGGTGACGTCCTGTGTGTTGCGGTTGCTGCGAAGTTGGTCGGCTGGTGGATGCTCCTCCCTCTGTCGACGGCGTCGCCTCTTCACCAGCGTCACCACAGCGCCCCAGCCAGCACGAGCACCAGCAGCGCCATCCCAACCCCAACGGCCAAGATCCAGTCTCCGCCATCAGCTCGCGACACCAAGGAAGGGCACCGCGCCGTGTCCCCACCAGGGGAAGAGCAGCTCCGACAGTGGAACTCAGCCAGCGTCATTGTGTCCTTCCCGGCGGTGCAGCGGACCTGGTTGACGACCTGCCGTGCGGCCCTCTGCTGCTCGTCGGTCGTGGTGCTCGCTGTTGCGTCCTCGTCCACCAGCCGGAGCGCCCATTTGTCGACGTCACATTGACATGGGTCGCGCAGCTCGACATCTAACAGGGTGACCTGCGTTTGATTGGAGAATGCCAGTGAGCCGTCCTCAGCCTCGCCCACTGACACCTGTTCGATGGTGAGCGTCGCCCCGGCGCGGGGCTCCAACCGACGGAAGGCGTTTGCTCGGAGAGAGTTGATTGTCAACCTTTGTAGTGAGGCGGACTGTTTGAAGTAAACGTCGAGCGCGTCTGGTGCAAGCTCTTCCACTACCGTCGAATGTATCGTGAAGGTAGACGTGGACAGGTTCATCCCATGTCCGTCAACGTGGCCGAGACGGCTGTCCTCGATTACCACGTTGGTAATTCTGCCGAAGATGCCATGCAATCGGATGTTCCCTAAGTAGCTGGACCGGATAGCCAAACTGTCCCAGCCGTCGCTGGCGAACAGACACTCCCTGCCGACCTCGGTGATATTGACAGAACGCAGCGAGAGGTTCCTGATGCGGCCGCTGAAAGAGAATCTCCGGCACGCTGTGCCTAGTGAGACGTCGAGCTCGAGCTGGCCGACATCTGCTCGGAACGCAGCGCTGCCCAGAGTCAGGTTCTGGATGTTCTGTAGGACTACGCTCTGGAAAACGGAGGTGGAGGGAAAGGCGAATGATGAGATGCGGCACCTAGTCACGTTCCTGATGGCAATCTTTGGACCGGGGAATGACCAGTTAGAGAACGCGTTACTATGCAGGGAGAGGTCAGAAACACTGTCCATTGTGATCGTCACTTGCTCGGGCTGTTCGATTCGGCTCCAGTTGTTCTCGTTAACCCGGAGCGTTCTGATGTCGCTGAGGTGGATGCTTTTGAGGCTGTGTATGTGTGAGAAGATATTCCCGGTGATGTTAATCTCTCCGGAATTTCGAATTCGTATTTCTTGAAGGGATGGAGGAAGCTGTCCAATTATCTGAAACAAAAATCAATGCCATCTTAAAGCAAATAATACCCATTATAGGTGAATGCAAACGAATGTCTGTAAATATATTTATCAACATTTGTTAGCATTGCAGGCAATCTTAAACATCCGCTGTGACCTATGACTCACTAGAAACACAGCGTTTGAGCGATTTCATTCACAACGGATATCCAGAAAGTGAACACCATGGAAAAAACTACGAGAGAAAATTTACTGTCAGCGGCGCTGCGACTCTCAATGATAGCCATTCACTAAATTTGACAATTTAGTCCTATGACGTCACAGTTTCAGTCCTATGACGCCATACTTTCAGTCCTATGTCATAGTTGCAGTCATATGACGTCATAGTGTCAGTCTTATGACGTCATAGTTTCAGTCGTATGACGCCATACTTTCAGTCCTATGACGTCATAGTTGCAGTCCTTTGATCGAGAAGATATCGCGTCAGCGTCATTTTCGGTCATGTTTGTTGTATTTTCGTGACGAAACAACTACAAGGACATGAGCTAAATTGTTTTGACGTCAAAGTTTCAGTCTCATGACGTCACGGCTCTCAGCAAAAGGCAATGAGTATATTTTCTTTAGTAAGTACGAAACTGCAGCGCATTACCAAAAGACAGCGCTGCAGACGATCCCCATAGACCAGGGTGTGGCAGGAACAATTGTAATCACATCATCGAACCTGACCTAACCTTTACAGCAATTACGGTCGCAGAGACCCACGTTTAGAACACTCAGCTCAGAGTGGCTAACAGACCTACCGGGGGGGGGGCTGTCGCCCCCTGCACCCCAAGACCATCTCGTAGACAAAACGAGATGATTATATAAGACATACTTCGAATGTCTTTCGGTAAAATATTCTATACCTCACAAGAATCGTTGTTTTTTAGAAGCGCACCGCAGTTTTCGTACTTTCTAACAAATACACGCGTGTTTCGTGGGATGAAAAGGAATGTACCTACAAGAGGTCAGGGGCGATACAAGAGGTCAGGGTCAGAGAGAATTTCGCACAGGGGTGGACAATGGATCAGGGGGCCCTTAAAGCCAATGGGGAGCAACATATTACAAATACACGCGTGTTTGTAGTAATAACAACTTACAAAATGGTGTAAAATAACGAAAAATAGGTTTTCGACAACCGAAAAAATATGTTTTTGGATTTTTTAGGATTAAAACATTATAAATTTTAACAAATAAGAGAAATCCTAAATTACGTATAATGTCGTTTCCTTTTCTTTAAGCGTTTCGTTTTTGCAATTTGCTTTCAAATCTCGAATTTCTACGATTTGTCAAACATGTGATGTTTTTCCACCAAAAAATTGCATGACATGACGTAATTAAAACGTCATTAGGTATTTCCAAGGGGCAGTCAGCCAGACCTTCAAAAAGGGTGATAAGCCAGTCTTGGTGCCCCCTANCAGCCGGAAGACCCAGATCGGCTCTGCGACAGTACAGCGTTACGCTCCGGCCGCGGTCCCATGGGATCGCCCCCTGCCGCTAGAGACGACCGTTCAGCCGTCCAGGCACCGCAGCCCGGCGTCACTTGCCCCGGGTGGAGCGGTTCTGAGGCCGGTGGTGACGCCACCACGCCACCATCACCAGCATCATCACCCAGCAGCCAGAGCCTCCCACCACTCGGTCCAGCAGGTAGGACCGGCCGCTGGTCACCTGGTCGGCAGTGTCTGCAGAGCAGGACAGTCCCGGATCCACGCTGTCCACCAGCCGGACGATGTAGCCAGTCAGATCTGACTGACCTGACCGCAGGGATGGGCTGGCTGGCTCCGTGACCGACTGGCCTGACCGCGGGGACGGGCTGGCTGGGTCCGTGACCGACTGGCCTGACCTCGGGGACGGGCTGGCTGGGTCCGTGACCGACTGACTGCAGCCACAGGCGACCGTTGTCGTCAGCGGCTCCTCGCTGGCCGATACACCGTGTTGTATCTCTACCGGACTACCTGTGTTAGATCCTATATCCACGTGGCTGGATACTCCAATATCTTCGCCTCCTTGGCTTGATAACCGATCAACGTTATGCACCTGATTCGGTGTGTGACGTTCGCTGGCCACCTGACTTGACAGACACGGCTCTTCGATCGCCTGACTTGACAATCGAGCCTCTGCAGCTGCCTGACTCGGAGTAAGAGAGTCCGTTTGGCTGGAGAGCGCCCGTGGCCACGCGTCCGGTTTCTCGTTCGGAGAGCACGGCACTGTGTCTGCCTGGCTGTACCGAGAGCAGCCCCCCGTGTACCGTCCGCCCCTGCTGCCACCCCCCGCATCCGACCGAGCTGGACTCGGCGACCGAGAACTGTCCGGTGATGAGGGCGAGGGAGGTACGGCCTCTGTCTGCCCAATGGCGCTCTCCGTCCGAGAGTCGTGCTGCCGCCCAGTCCCGCGGCGGCGGCACTGGGCCGCCATCGCAGCCGATACCACCTCCGCCAGGTGGCTGGCTGTGCGCGGAGACAGGGGATTCTTGTTCTCATTCTCCTGCGATAGACTGTGCTGGGCGTGTCAGTGCGCCGAGGACAGGGAGTTCTTGTTCTCAGATTCTCCATGCGACAGACTTGCTGGGACGTGTCTGTGCGCGGAGACTAGGATATTTTCTCAATTCTCCTGCGATAGACTGTGCTGGCGTGTCTGTCGACAAAGAGACAGGATCTTTTCTCATTCTTCCTGCGATAACTGTCTGGGGCGTGTCTGTGCGCGAGGACAGGGATTCTTCTTACTCATTCTTCCTGCGATAGACTGCTGGCGGCGGCTGTGCGCGGAGACAGGGGATTATTTTCTCATCTCCTGCGATAACTGTGCTGGGGCGTTCAAGTTGCGCGGAGACAGCGAGTATATTTTCTCATTTCTCCTGCGATAGACTGTGCTGGGCGTGTCTGTGGCGCGAGACAGGGATTTCTTGTTCATTCTCCTTTTTTTTTTTTTTTTTTTTTTTTCTCCTTTTCCCTTTTTTTTTTTCTCTCATCGATAGACTGTACTGGGACGTGTCTGTGCGCGGAGACAGGGGATTCTTGTTCTCATTATCCTGCGACAGACTGTGCTGGGGCGTGTCAGTGTGCGGTCCGGATTCCGCATGGCCTGGTGGTGAGAGGTTCGAGCTGTCCACAGACAGGACGAGGGGTGCGTCCTTAACGCCCGATGAAAACTCGTCTAAGACGCCGCCGCCGATCGGCTGCGATGCTGGGAACTCCCTGAGGTCGGAGATGCAGGTCTTCGCCATCTGCTGAGACAGAAATATCGTGGAATCCTGTTCTGTGTCGTTACGGGGCATGGCATCCACCCGTTCGATCCACCTGTCGAGGCATGTCCGTTTTTCTGTGACTCCCGTTTCAGGTTTGCTTGGTTTGTGGCTGGATGGGGACAATACGTCCGATTCAGCACGTTTAAACGAACACTCGTTTCCGGGCAGCGAGTCATCGCAAATGACATCCACACACGCTGGGCCCGTATTATCCAGGCAGCTTCTGGGCAGGTTCTGTTCGCAGATAGCTGCTGGGTGTTTAACCTCGACTCGGGCGAATACGTCCGTTTGACCGACGCTTTCTTCTGTCAAAGTCGTCATCGCACAGAACCGTTTCTTCGGCCGCTCCAGACAGAGCGCTTCCAGGCTGAGAGCGACATCTAGGCTCTCGTCCCACAAGTGCTTAAGTCGCTTAGCCGAAGTCTGATCCACAGATGCAAAGTCGTTTCTAACGGCAGTGCCCATGGCTGGCTGACTAAGGAACCGCATCACACGGACTGTGTCCAGCGACACTTCTTGGCGGGTTTCGTCGGGATAGGGGGCTCGAGTAGAAACCTCAACGCATCCGTCGTCAATGGTTCGATTTAAGAACACTTCTGATGCAACACAAGCTTTCCCAGCATCGACAGGCTTGGTTTGATCTGTAATAGCCGTCGGCATCTCAACAACGTAATTGTGTTCTAGCGTTTTCGTCGTTGGAGGGATTTGATCTTTGTTTTCACAACGCATGAAAACATTACTTGGGCAGGATGACGTAATCGGAGATTCAAATTCCGAGGCAATATTTCCGCATGGTTGGGAAGCAGTTCGGAAAATGCTCATTTTGCTCAGCAATCATCAGCTACAGTCTGAAAGAGAAACACGTTATCAGTCGGTCGGATCACCCACCATGACGGCAAATCAGGGGCGTCGGCCAACGGGGGGGGCGTCAGCCCCACACTCTAGTAAAAAATCCTGTACGTTATCAAAATCATATGGGAAATTCGAGGCACTTTCCTATAGAAAAACGGGTTCTTATCAGACTACATATATTCATATAAGATAACTATTCCTATAGGATTCATATAAGAAAATACATCCTATAGAACATTTCAAACAATTTCCTATAGGATGGAATCCTATATAATTCGAATGCTATAGTATATTAGATATACCTATAGGAATCGATTCCTATGAAAATATTACTCCTATATAATTCCTATAAAGACAAAAATAATACATATCCGGCACTTTCTTATAGGGCAATGGAATCATATAGGATTTGATTCCTAAAGTGTTACTATTCATATAGGATTCGATTCTTATGGGAATACTATTCCTATAACATACGATTTATATAGCATGTTATGCTAACCCGTCCGTTCCGCTGGACGATCTATGCATAAAGACTGTATTTTTACGGTTTCTATTCGTCATATTACCGAGGTACTCACCCGTCAAGGGATCGTGGTTTGTGACTTAAAGACTTTTCAATCGTTGCGAACGGCTATATTTTCTACGTTTAGTGGTAAACCCCTTCTCTCCACTATATGTGTTGCTGGTGTGCGCATTGAGAATATATATATATATATATATATATATATATACACATAATAATACATATATATAATATATATAAAAATATATAAATGTTATAATAAATATATATATATACTAGATAATATTATATAATATATTAGCTAATAATATATTATATATATATAGATGGCGCAGGTGTGCACAAAACCACACCCATGCCCACCCCGCTGGTTGCGTAAATTCCAAGTCCGTCTATCAGAGGGCGGACGGCGGTATTATCGGTGGAAGTTGTGTCGTGTTATTTTTTCAAACACAGTCAGAAATTATCATTACTTGTAGGAGGACGGTTTGATTTTTGGAAATGTAGATTGTAGAGAGCAGAATAATGTGCACACATGTTGTTGTGCGATCTGCAAAAGGATTTCTTAGATACTATTCAACGCTAATGTGTCGAAACTACATAACATGCAATTGTGATACGAATAAGAAAAAATTTTGTTGGCAAAACACGGACAGACAGACAGACAGACAGACAGACAGACAGACAGACAGACAGACAGACAGACAGACAGACAGACTTGAAATAGTAAGTTAGATTTCACATTAAATATTTCGCCAAAAAAAACTCGAACTTTGTCTTTGTTACACGCTGTCTGGCTTGTATAGGTGGTGGGCCCCGTTCGATATGTCGTCAGCACGTTTGTCAGCACCAATCACGATCCCATATACTGCCTACGTCTGACGTCACGTCACGTGACTATGGGGACGGAGGGGTCTATGCCCCGTTCAATCTATCGTCAGCACGTTTTTAAGCTGTAATGCGTGATGTCAGTGTCTACTGGTTTTGCGTGTCTACGACAGATCGAACAGGGCCTACGCAGTATGCACCTCTCCAAAGGAGACCGGTACCGATTGTTGGCTTTTGCGTGTACGGTGTAATGCAAACTTGCAATCAGTAGACAGACTTCCATGTAAACCATGGTAGATAAAAATAACCGACCGATCCAAAGCAATCAAGCCAAACGAATCTAAAGTCGTGCAAGCAAGCAGGAATTACCTGGCGATTCTTCGGCTTTGGATGTTTTATATCATGCATTTAAACTTGCAAATAGCAGAATGGAAGCAGTAGACTTGCAATAAGCAGAGTTAGAGACCACCAAATAACAATATTGTGGCAGACAAAGGTTCAAGTTAGGTTTGGTTCAGTTAGGAATTCGGTTAAATTTATTTTCCCAGTCATCTATATTTGACAGGTGTTTGTTCCTTTTCTTGAGGTGCCTGCTTGCAAGTTTACATTCCATATCACTCCTGATTTGTGATGTCCGTCAAGTTAGCGACTTATTCGTACCTATACGAATTCAGCGACGAGTTCTGATTTGGCTCAAAATCACAATGTAGGTCAATGTCGCCGATATATTCACAAATATGCTATCAGTTTTTCGATAGCTGACCTAGTTTGACCTCTAGGTGTCATCAAAGTTTACGAAACGGTGTACCTTAGTCCTTAAGTGACCTTGACCCTGGTCCCTGACCTTTGATCTTGAAACCAAATTCATCGGAGGTGCGGTTTGTCGGCACGGGGAGAAACACTATGGTGTTTTTTTTTTCTCGAATCGGTTGATAAATAAAGATGGTAGGGGTACGCCGTTTCTCAAAGTGACCTTGACCTATGACATTGAAGCCAAATTCCTCCGAGGTGTCGTTTGTCGACACGATGAGATACACTATGTTGTTGTTTTTTCTTCTCTCGATTCGGTTTATAAATACAAATTTTAGTTAGAGGGTAAACCGTTGTTCCTAGTGACCTAGTCACCTTGACCTTGACCTTTCACCTTTAACCTAATTCCTCGGAGGTACGATTTGACGGCAGGGCGAAAAACACGTAAGCTCTCGCTCTCCTCTCTCTCTCGAGTCGGTTTATAAATACATATTTTAGAAGGTACACCGTTTTCCAAAGAAACCTTAAATGACCTTTGCAGGTATGTGGGAGGGCGCCATCAGAGGTGCATCGGAGCACGCCTTACATTCAGTGGAACGCGCCTCATATTCAGCCGGAGCGCGCCTCACATTCAGCAAAAGGCGACTTCGGCACCCTTCGCTCAATTTCAGACCGTCTTTAGATCGGCATAGATCACCCATGACGACTCGAAGCCTCGGTTTATAACTCGGTCTATAAACTCAATTGATAAACTCCTATTTTGGCATGTGTAGGCCCCATTCTGACCTATGACCGTCCGCTTTCTTCTGTTCAAGAGGGCCCCCACCCAGTTTTCAGTTTGATTTGACCTCCCGGACTGACCCAGTTTCTAACATCCAGGGGGCCAAGGGGGTCTAAACCGACCCCCGGATCTCCAGCCCTGAGATCAGGGGCGGTGCCAATGAAAGATGGGGGGGGAGGTGCGACGATCGCCCCCAGTAGTTGGGTAAGGGAGTAAACATATCTCCCCTGCAATTTAAAAGATGGCAGAAGCCCCGCCAAAATATAGGGAGCCCCTTGTCTTGTCCCCTCAGGCCGATTTCTGTTGGCTTGAGGGGACACTCAATCGGTTTGAGGAGATCTTAGTCCGCTTGAAGGGCACTCTGTCGGCCTGATGGACCTTCTTTCGGTCTGAGGGTCCCTCAGTCGGCTTGGAGACTCTTCATAAACTTCTGGGCCCTATGTCGGCCTGAGGGGTCCTCTGGTTTCCTGAGGGCCCCTTCGGTAGTCTGAGGGGCCCTCAGCCAGCTTGAAGAACTCTTTTTCGACTAGAGGAGGCCCTCTGACGGCCAGAGGAGGTCATCTGGCCGCCTAAAGGGGCCCTCGGTTAGCTTGAAGGGTCCTTGACGGTCTCAGGGGGTTCTCTGTCTGTCTGAGTGAGCACCCTGTCGGCCTGGGAGACCCTTTGTTACCCTGAGGGGGTCTCGGCCAGCTTGAGGGGTAATTGATCTGCCTGAGCCGGAGGGTGCCATATATCGGCTTGAAGGGCGCTCTATCGGTCTGAGGGCCTGATGGAGATGGACTGTAGGTCTAAAGGGGCCCTCTGTTGGCCAGAGGAAAAACTGAAGCCCCAAAGGCCGACTGTGACCCACGGAGGGCCCGCTATGACCTCCAGAGGGCCCACTCTGACCCCCAGAGAGCCCACTATAACCCCCAGAGAGCTCACTCTGACCTCCAGAAGGCCCGCTTGGCACTCCTGAGGGCCCACTCTTGCATCCAGAGGGCCCGCTCTGTTCTCCAGAGGGCCCACTCTAACCTCCAGAGGGCCCACTCTGACCTCCAGAGGACCCGCTCTGACCTCCAGAGGGCCCGCTCTGACCTCCAGAGGGCCCGCTCCGACCTCCAGGGGGCCCACTCTGACCTCCAGAGGGCCCACTCTGACGTCAAGAGAGCCCGCTCTAACCTCCAGAGGGTTCGCTCTGACCTTGAGATAGCACACTCTATTCACCAGAGGGATCAACCCATGCTCAGAGGGCCCGCTCTCATCTTCAAATAGCCTTTTCTCTCTTTTAGCTTCTTTTTCCTCTACGGAAGAGGGGCCCCCACCCAGCTCGCATTTTTTGTACTGGACCCCCCCCCAGTTTTAGGCATCCAGTGGGCCCGGGGGGTCCAGACCCCCCGAACCTCCCAGGATCTCCAGCCCTGTCAGCGTTGTCCCCACTTTTTCGGCCGGAGCGTTCTACCTGGTTTATAGCCTTGATAGCACCCCTCCGGCGAGTGATGGCGCCCCTCCGGCTAACGAGGCGCCCCTCCAGGCTCCGGTCAGCGACAGCGTCCCATAAAATGTTAAAGGCGCAGCGAGCACATAGTTCACCTTCAAAATGGGTTTTAAACTGAGATCGCAGTTTTGTAGCCCGTGTTGAAAAACTCCTATCTGCAAGTTTTCTGGGCTGAAAGGGCTCTCCAACCGAATATATTTAACTTTTTGTCGAAGGATTGTGGGCTCACACCGCCTGGGCAGAGGCTGTACAGTATTCTTACGCGACTAACATTCGAATTGATTCGGCTTGAGCCGCGTTTGACGTTGCGGAGATACGCATATAGTTTTGATTGAAAATTAAATAATTTACGTCCTTCTGTCCTGAATCGGCGCGATGTATGACTATTTTTGACATTATGAAAAGAAGTTGTATTTGGAAATATAATCAAATTGTTTTTGAAAAAAATCCAAGATGAACTATTTCCTTTAAGGAGAGGCGCCCACCCTGCAAAAGTTTAGCCAATATTAGTAATTACCTCTGTTAATCGGGTGGCGCCCCTCAAGACCGTCCTTTGCAAATTTATGCGCATGCCACTGGGTGACACTCCTGCGCAGAGGCGCAGCCAGACCTTCTACACCGGGGGGGGACACGCCGCACGGCATCCCCACAGGTCTCCAGGGACGTGGGAACCAGGGGGCAGAGGGGGCAACTCACCCCCCCCCCACACACACACTTTGGAGCTGGGTGGGGGCGACGCCCCCCAACTTTTAACACGATCACTCTTAGAAGCACATACTTTCCACATACTTTCGACGGCAAAAGGACGACTTTATTTTTCGACGGCAAAAAATAAAGTAAAAAAGTGAGGGAAAAGAAAATGTTTATGGCATATGGAAGCTGAGTATGGACAGAAATGGCGCGACTTTGACTTTTGTGCACATCATGTCGTGGTGCGCGATGCGTATTCCTTGCGGGGGCAGCCGGCAGATTCTATCTCCCCGGTAGTTTTTCGCCTGCTGCTTCTACGCACGCCTAGCGTTACGCCTAGCGTTTTGAAACTTTTTGACTTTTCCTAGAATTGAATGTCACGTGTTGTGTCAAAATTTTGAAAAAAAAATCGGTCCGGCAGAAGCGGCTCCAGCCTCATGTTTCGGGGAGGTCATTTTGAATGCGGTTGTGCGGCGCATACTTCCTTCGTAGTTTGCGGTGGAATAAAAGAGCCAGAAGCTATGTCACTGCTATATACGCCGTACGTACTAGGGATTATATTATTTTGGGGCAGAGGCGCACTCAGGTACATAAAATGGGAGGCGATATCCTCCGTCAAATAAGGCCGAACTTCAAATTAGTAAGATGATAAGAGGCCATACATCATACATACATACATTGCGCACATGGTGCCTCCCACGTTGTTTACCTGGATCCGCTTATGTGCATTTTTTTTACAAATCACAGTAGCAAAGCCCACATGTGACGTTACTATCGTCCCAAATAACTACAAACAGCATATATTTATTATCTGAAAATTCACCATTTTGCATCCCTGACTCCTGAGTACGCCTATGATTTTTCATTCTGGTACTGCCCCTTTCATGTACTGAAGACCATGTTATTGGAAGCTCAAAAACGTTTCGGGCATGAAAATCGGTCGAATCACATGGCCGCAATGATCTTTCTAAAAGCACACACAATTTTCGTATTATTTGCCCCCTGACCCCCCATTTTTGAACAAAAAAAAATATTCAAAAAGACCGATCTTGTCACGACGAATCGAATGGTGTTCGTCCCATCGAAATCGGCCAAGCGGTTCTCGAGATCTCCGGGGGGCAGAATCTGCCCCCGCGGGTTAACGTAATTCTGGCCGCCCGCAGGGAATGTTGAAAATATGCCTTCTCGGAACAGAGAGTTTGTGAATTGGCATCTCGGCATCGGCATAACGCTGCGTAATCCACAGCCAAGGCGTTGATGCAAACGCTTTGCTGCCGAAACAGTTGCGCGATTGAAACGCCTGAAGAAGTTCAGCTATCAGGGAACCGTGGGGGCAGTGGGGACAACCTCCACCCCCCCCCATTTTGGACTTGCTTGGGGGGAAACGCCCCCCCCCACCTGTTTAAAGCTAGGTGTCGGCTCTCCCCTGTCTTTTACCATGATCTTTTAACTCAAATTAGAGCAACGGCATTGTCTACGAAAATTTGCTTACGTTTTGTAGAACAAAGGTGCAGTTTCAATCAAAAATCAAAATAAAGAAAATTAAACTGCATTGAATTTGAGACTGGTTTTGCATCTTTCTATCTTAACAGTCACATCTTAAAGGAAATAGTTCACCTTCAACATGGGTTTTGAACTGAGATAGCAGTTTTGTAGCCCGTGTGAAAAAACCCTAACTTCAAGTTTTCTGGACTGAAAGGGCTTCCAGCCGAATATATTTGACTTTTGTTCGAAGAATGTGGGTTTCGGGGAATAAGAATGTCAAGAATGTCAACAATGTGGGGTTCGCAGTCACCGGCAGAGGCTTATGCAGTAGCTTGCAGCTGCGATGTCTGTGCTAGCAAGTGAACCAACACTCGGTTTCGCTGTTGCCCATATACTAGGTACAGTCAGGAAGGGACAATGGTTCAGGCTGGCAATTTGCAATTCAATTTTACATGACGTCAGGTTGAGGGGCTATGTATATACCAAAATACAAAGGAAACAAAGACTTTGACCTGTCACAAGCAAGGATTATGACCGGTTAAAAAGGTCGACCAATGAATGCAATCGACATGTGACAAACCCTGGCCATATTTATATCCATATAGCTTGCATGTTCCAAACTATATTTAGGAATTGTTTGAAATAAACAGTACCTTTATCAAACACCCTAAATAAAATAATTTGGAATTGAAATATTTGACAGTCGTTGGTTCACGCAAATTATCGTTGGGCTCACAGAGGCTCAAGAGATGTGGTATACTGTGTGCTCTGGCGAGCAAGCGCCCGAAACCGTCTTGTGCATTAAGTGAAGATAATATTTCCAATTCAAAATAGACCGCAGGTAGGAATAGATTAAAGTGGAGGGAATAGGGATAATGAAAGTGTGGTTATGGCTTCAGACAATTTTTTCAACCAATTACATTTTGAAGGCGTTTATTTTTAACGTTCATATTGGCATATATATAAACAGTTCAACTCCTCATATTAATTTATTGGTGACCAAGACGCGTTTAGTAAAGTTACTTCCTCAGTTTGTCATTCAAAAGAGACATATGCAAACTGTTAAAACTGCCACTGTTAAACAGTGGCATCGCACATTTGACCATCGTAGCATCGAAACACTGCTCAATACAGCGCACACCTGACATAAGATCAGGAGTGTTCAATTCTGAAAATGATTGAGGGGAGGGGGCAATTTGCTTAATCTAATTCGATTATAATTCCAATTCTTACCCACTGGCGGTCCAGAAAGGCGTTATTCTGACAGTTAGGGGGGGGCCAAAATCCCAAAATTATCGCAATAATTCTGGAAAACTCATCGGATTTCGCTTGCTATGGTATCAATTAAACTGATTTTAAAACAAACTTTCTCTAGTTAAAAGTTGCTTAATTTACGGACTAAACTCATGAAATGTGTCAAAATTTGCGCCGATTTTGGGTGGTTGTGGGGGGGGGGCCCAGCCCCTTTGGCCCCCTGGATCCGCCCTTGTTCTTACCATGCAACAACCATAGTTAAAATTTTGACAATTTGGGTGGCCGGGCCTCCAAAAGTAATACAATATCGACACCGGTGCATAGGCATATGTTTCGTCGTCGTAACGTGATAGAGCTATTTATTGTCACAATCACGGTAATTAAAATACTCGAGTTGGTCACAATTTTGTAATTGTTTTGGAGATAAATGCTACTATTCATGAAATTATACTAGGCGCCACAAAGAGTAAATAAAAATTCAGACCATTTTGGCATGGGAGGTCACGGTTTTTTTATAGCAAAGACGCTTACATTATATATGTATGATGTCGACTCTGCTCCCCTGACGTTCAGCGGAGAAAGATTCGGCCAGGGATCGAAAAAGGAAAAGTGGTCACCAACGAAATTCAGGATCAAGGCAGTCACCGGCATTGGCGCATCAGGAGGCAGGAACGGATGGCGATATATCGGGGATAGATTCCGATATATCGGGTGAACGGGTGGCGATGTATGGCGATAAATCCTGTTGGCGATATAACGGGGTGGGGACCACAGCGGATATATCGCTTTTTTGGCTTCATTTTTTGCTACCTCAGGTCCGCCCAAAAAGTCTCGCCCCCCCCCCCCCAACTGTAAAGTACTTCCCACGCCCCTGCAGGTCTCCCTCCGCCCTCGGCAAAGGGCCCCCGAAAAATGTCGCGAAAACAATATTACCCCGGATTTAGGCCACTATATTTTGCAGGGCCCCTAAAGTCACAAAAAAGGACGTCACCGATAACTTGTCAGTGTGAAAGTCGGCCCGATGGGGATGGACACGTGCACCCTCTGCCCCCTGGCTGCGACCATGCTGGCTGCTCCTGCGACAAATAACCCTTCTGCTAGAAAATGTACCTGACAAACGTTACGAATTATTCCACCACGTTCATGGGCTCGACGGTTTGTACCAAGTTTTTACAGCCTTGGGCTCGATTATCGACCAAGTGGCCCAACCAAGATCGCCAGGGGCGCAGCCAGGATTTTGCGACGGGGGGAGGGGGGCACACCGAACTTGACCGAAGTGGGCCCCCTAACATGCTGATGCCCCCCCCCCAAAAAAAATGTTTAGTGTTTTAGCTAAAAAAAATGACCCCTTCAAACCAATAGAGGGCCTGTATAAGACCCCATCAGATTGGACAGGGCCCTCAAAACACGACAGAGGGCCCCCTCAGACCGTCAGAGTGACCCCTAAAACCGACAGAGGGCCCCTCAGACGACAGAGGGCTCCCTCAGACCGACAGAGGGCTCCCTCAGACCGACAGAGGGCTCCCTCAGACCGACAAAGGGCTCATTAAAATAGACAGAGCGCCCCTCATGCCGACAAGGGGCCCCCTCAGGTCAACCATTTACCGAGTGGGCCCCTTGGTCAGACCGCAGAGGGCCCCACCGCCCCACGAGTCCACGAGACGCATGGGCACCTTTCAGACCCGAGATGGCCCCCCTCTCAGCCGCGACGGAGGGGGGCATTTGCCCCAAATGCCCCCCCCCCCTGGCTGTGCCCCTGAAGATCGCCCATATATGATATACCTAAGCGGAGTAGAACGGCAGCCCGACATGAAATGAACACACGCAACGGAGGAGGCCCTATTTAATGATTTGCTTTTTGCTTATCTATAGTCTGAGAGGTCCAGCGCCCCACGGTCATGGAACACAGCAAGCCTGTAGATACCGAATTAATTATAACTTATATAACCGTGGAATTATAGTGCCTCTACCTCCGGAGCTCGGTATCCAGGTAATGTTCAAGGCCGTAGCGCCGTATTTATGTTTACATTTCGTTTGAAATCGTTTCATGCGGACGAGCAGAAAACAATATTTTCTTTAAATCCTGATTTTGACAATTAAGCATGGCTGATAAACAAATATAATAAAATAAATCAAGGAAATAATTTATATGATGTGATTGCTTATCATTTTGTCTTGTTTTTTTACTTGCAGCAGCAACGTTTTTCCGTAAACAACTAAACTTGTATTTGTATAACGACTTGAAATAACTGCATACAAATATGACGCGCTTGGTTCCATTACAATTTATACATACCGCTAATGCACAGTGCACACGTGTGTTTCACGGTCAAAGAATACGTGGTTTTGCTGAGGCGGATACCCGCTTTAATAATTTATAAGCATATTGCATCCGATCCTTGTCTGTTTGCTAACAGTGTAACATTTTTTTATATACTAATACAAGGCTTTTTAGCTGGGTATTTATTGGAAGAAAAGAATATAATAGATAGCTTTTAAAATGAGCTCAAAACGAAGAAATGTGGAAGTTGTGGAAGCTGACAGAGATTCCAGTAGCTCTGAGTCAGAAGAGGATCCTGAGCTGCAAAAATATGTCGATCAATGTGTATGTAATCAGGGTAAAGTCCTAATCACTTAGTTATGTCGCTCAAATTCGGATCAACAATTGTATCCACTTACAGGTTGAAATATGTCATGCGTAGTTGAAGTCAAAATGCTTAGGTCTTCAACCCTGCAAAAAAATTGTGCAATTTTTTAACAAAAATTGAAGTGTGTTTTTATCAAAGTTTACATGATGTGTGCAGTTGGCAAAAGTTGTTGAGGGGGAGTGATGGGTGTCAGCCAGCAAAATGTTGCAGGGACGTTGAGATATAAATATTAGTGGCAGCCCAAATCCTGTTTTACTCCTTAGCCAAATGTTGTTGACCGTGGGAGTTATGGGTGAGGTCAGGTCATCAGTTATCACATTTTATCTTGGATACATTTAAAACTTATGCTATATCCAAAATATGATTTATCACCATATTAAGTGCAGACTTGTGATTGATTCTGATTGAATCATTTTTGTATTGAATCATTCTTATTTTATGTGAATATTCATGAATCGATTCACCTCTTCATGAATGATTCAATGAATAATTGATTGAATCATTCATTCAAAGAAAAATATTTGTGACTGAATCATTCATAGCACAATGAAAATGATGTTATTTGGGACAGCAGAAACTATCTCCAACAATAGCCCAGTCTAATAATTAGGGGAATCAAACTAAGTGAACACATGTCAAAGATCATTTAGTACCCTTTCATTTGGTCTGTAAACCACCACTCATTATCCGAATATATTGCACTGTTATTTTGCATCTTATTGCATTCGCAAGAATTTTGATTGAATCATTCATGAATCATTCATTGAATGAATCATTCATGATTGATTCATGTAAGTCTGTGAATCACTGTGAATTGATTCATCAGTGGTAATGTTGAGTGATTGAATCATTCATTTTTGCTGGTGAATCATGATTGAATCATTCATTAAAATTTGAATCATTCACAAGTCTGATTAAGTGCTCTAGAAAGCAGATGAATGCCAGTATGACACTGTTACGAATATGACACATTACTTTGCACAATTTCCTTCTAATAGCCCGTACCTACCGTACATTTGTGTCCTATTAACTGATTAAATTATATTTTTGATATGATAGGGGTAGTTTTTACTTGATATGATCAATTCATGTTATAAAATAGGCAGGTGATTTACTTTATAATGTCAGCAGCTCACTATATTTATTAAAACATAGTTTATTAAAAAGTTGTCTTGCCCTGCATAAGAAATACCTAATTGGTAGCAGTAGGTGGAAGTATGCCAGTAAAAAAATGTCACATTTGATACACATGTGGCACATTTTGCTAAATCTGGTTGCTTTCTGACATTTAATGTGTCCTTTAGCAGTAAAACGGTCTGGTGTATACCTGACTGGCATGAGTTGCCCCAAATAATCTTGCTACTGCCCATGGCAGCAATTTCTGTCCTGCAATTTCCTAAGCTGTCTCTAAATTTCCAAAAGCTGCCCCAATTTTGATGTGTTGGTGCCCTGACAGCGACATGAGCTTGTCAAAAACTGCCTGTTTTGCAGACTAGGGTAGCAGGGAATGTCAGCTAAAAGCTGTTGAGTGGGGTGGGGAGCATCAGCAAAAGGTTCTTGCTGAGCGAGGGAGAAGGATGCCATGCGAGAAAGTTATTGAGTTAGGCGTCAGGGAGTATTTCATGAGCAAACCAAAATTTCAGTACAACTGGCATGTTATGTTGAATGCTGCTCAAAGTTATGGTGCATTCAGCCCATTACTCTGAACACTGCTGCAAATGCTGCCACAATCTGCCCATTACTCTGAACACTGCTGCAAATGTTGCCACAATATGCCCATTACTCTGAGCACTGCTGCAAGTGTTGCCACAATCTGCTGGTTACTCTGAATGCTGTGGCAACATTTTGGCTCAATTGACCTGTTACGCTGGACATGTTGATGTAAATGTGGATTTGTCTAAATGTATAATTTGGCTTTATGCTATCAGAATGTAGATAATACCAACACACTAAAGCACCAATGGTTTGCCTAGTGCCTTAACCCTCACTGGTGTATCACTGTGTGACCATGTAGATGGGGGGCTGGTACTATCCCCCTGGCATTTTGCCCCTAATTGAGCTAGATTTTCAATTAAAAAATGAGCGTGTTGCTTGTGACGAGAGGAAGTCATTGAAACCCGATTTTAAGGTCCTAAGTCTTTAGGTGACCTCTGATGTCATGTCAATGCCCGTATGTCATCAAATTGTAAATTCGTAAAAATTGAACAATCAAATTTTAATCGTGAATGAACATCTTATTTTGCTTAATTGGTGCCAAATTTGACAAATTGAAGTATGATTTTGGTAACTAGTTACCATTACACTCGACAGATGGCGTTGTTCACGGGTACCAGAATACAACCTGTCAATCTTAAATAACTCACTCAGTATGCATGATGTAACATTGAAAATATAATATATGACTAAACAGCGTGCAGGGAACTTCATAATCTGTGTTTCAGAAACACAAAAAAGAAATGCTTTAATGAGAATAGTCGAAACAAGGGAAATCATCCAACATCGCTTCAAAGAAACTCGATGGCCGAAAATTTGCACATTCAAAAATGCAAAAACAAATATTTTCTGAATCAGAAGGTTCCAATACCTTAACCCTATTCCTGGAGGGATGAAAAGTATACGAATCTGTCGGGGGGGGCTTATTTCGGGCCCCACCCCTTCAGATCTGTGCTGCCATAGAGAGCTAGCCAGACATGAAACGCTTGGTTTGTGTGACTAAAGTCGACAATTGAACTCTATTTCCTGTCCAAATTCATTTGGTGACCTTATAGTCATTGTATTCTCAAGGTCAAATGACGTCCATCCATAAAATATTAATTTTTTGTCAAAACATGATATTTTCAGGAAACCTTGCCATTATCGCCAAAACTCGGAAACTATGCGCAGCTAGGAGAATCCGTAAAAAATCAATGTAAAGCGGTTTATAATTGTCTTTCCCAATATGGCATCCCCAGAAATGACCTCAGGTCAATGGTTTAACTGTAGAGGTCAGACAATGTTAAAAAACAATGTTTTTTCTAGCAAATGTTTGTTCGTTAATCAACTTTTTATCTTAGGTATACTACAGCACTTTTTTTGTACGCATCGTGTTTTTCTCGTCCATTTCAGCTGGTTTCAAAATATATCAAACTTTGTCAAATCGAAATTCTGAACCCCGGGTCAAGGTCAAGGTTGACGTAAGTCGGCTCCAACAAGCATATCAAAAAGAAACGTCTATGACGAGACAACATTTTTGAGACATTTGTGAGTCTCTATGATGTTTTCTTGGTCACTGAGTTATTGATAAAAAAGGTGTTGGTGACCTCTTGAATGACCTTTTAAACGGTGCACTGACTAAAAAAATCATCCCTTTTCATCAGAAGGGCCTTAAGATGATCATGCAATACTGAAAGTCATTGGGATTGATGGCAAATGTATTATACCCTCGTTTTCTTTTTCAACATTACTTATTTGAAGGTTAGCATTTGACCTGAACATCAGGTCATCAATATTTAGATATCACCCTGAAACTTTCAACACATATTATTTGGCATGTTTTCTCTCACATACATTCCTGTTTCTTGAAACGTCTTGAAAATAAAAAACTTGTGTCATTTTGTGAAAAAAATAAGTTTTTCAAAAAATTGGGATTTCAAAATTCAAAATTTTGAAATTTGGAGATAGCCATCTGAAAGAACAATCAATTCTATACCGATATCTGTTTTTGCTAACACTTCTCTTTAACACACAACTCTCCATTGAGTGCTTAACCATGCACAGATTTTGTGTCAAAACGGCCGAACACGCCCCCCTAAAAACTGTCCTGGACCCTTCCTAATAATTCCAATTTGGAAAAAAAGTTAACACCATTCGATGTTGCCAATGAAATGTTGTGAGGGAGAGAGTTCGCAGCAAGTTGGACAGATTCTGAGTTAGTAATGAATGACCCGTACGCGAAAAACCTCAAGGGGGGCCGATTCGCCCCCCCCCCCGACAGTAATAGGGTTAAAAAGTCATGTGGCTAGTGGTTCTTTCATAAAAAAAAATATTTCACTCCACCCTAATGACCAGATGGCATTGTGGCTGTATGGCATGTGACAGTATAGCCAGGTGACTACACAGTAGTGTTATGTGGCAGCACGACTGTGTGGCCAGTAACAGTGTGCGCTGTGTGACTGTATGACCATGTGACTGTCATTATGGCCAAGGAACAGTGTGGAACAACAGCGAAGGAACAAAATGGCGTGACTGGCCATTTTGCTGTTACAGAATGGTGGTATGACAGTGTTGATGTCTGGTCAGGTGATGGTGGATTTCGAGGGCCGGTGTCCTACGCATACCGACTACCACGGCATCCGCCAGCTGCTACTGCCGCTGCTGCCCCGCGCTCACGTCAACTGGGGACAGCTGGCCGACATCATCATCGGACAGAACAAAGTCGGCAGTGTGCTCAAGGTGCTGATGACGACCATGCTGCTATTCATCGTATAAATGTGTCCCAGACTGCTCTCGTCTCTCATCCCTGCACATAATCCACTTCTCTTGCTGACTGATTGTTAAAAGATCATACTATATAGTGGTATGATACCACTCATGCACAGTTTCAGTGTTAGAATGTATTTTCGAACGTCATATATCATGAGTGGACAGAGTTGTTTTGGAGGGATGGAGAGGTTCGTTGTGTCTAACATACCCTGTGGTGCCCGTCTGTTGTCAGCAATGTGACCCTGAGGGCCCGGACGCCGACGTTGAAGACGATGATGCCATGGACGCCGACAGCGACAAGGAGGTGTACGGCGTCACCACCGTCATCAACCTGACGGAGCGACGGGTGAGTGTGACGTCATCTGACGGAGTGACGGGTGAGTGTGTGTGACGCCATCTGACGGAGCGGCGGGTGAGTGTGTGACGTCATCTGACGGAGCGGCGGGTGTGTGTGACGCCATCTGACGGAGCGAGCGTGGGTTGACGCACCTGACGGAGCGGCGGGTGAGTGTGTGACGTCACCTGACGGAGCGGCGGCGGCGGTGTGTGTGTGACGCCATCTGACGGAGCGGCGGGTGGTGTGTGTGACGTCACCTGATGTGTGTGACGTCACATGAGGAGCTGCAGTTGAGTGTTCTGTTGTGTCCGTGCGATGTCTGACTAGACGTCCTGAGAGACTCGCGCCTGCAAAATGACGACGACAATGCCGTGTCCCCGTGCCGTGTTTTGCAAGTACAATGGAACCGCTTCTTCGCGCTGAGGAGGTGGTACATTGTGCAAACCACGTGACCCATTTCTCTCCTCAGGAGATAAGGGTGGTGTACCTACTGTTAACAGGACACTCTGTCCTCTCCGCTTCCCTCTTCAGGAGACGGAGGCGGTGATGGAGCTGAAGCAGACGCTGTTGTCCCGCTGTTAGTCGGTGTTCTCTCCGCGCCCGCAGGAGACGAGGCGGTGATGGAGTGGAAGCCAGACGCTGTTGTCCCGCTGTTAGTGGCTGCTTCTCTCCGCGTCCCGCAGGAGACGGAGGCGGTGATGGAGCTGAAGCAGACGCTGTTGTCCCGCTGTAAGTCGGCCGGTGCGCCACAGTACGTGCAGCAGCGGCTGGACGCCGTGCTCAGCTCTACCACCGAGCACATCGGCCTCCTCATCAACGAGCGCTTCGTGAACATCCCGCTGCAGATCTGCGTGCCGCTGCTGACCACGCTGCGGTGAGTACCGACACTGGCACGGAGTCGGCTGCCCGGACCGCCAGGACCAACCACGGTCCGGAGGGGTCAAACTACGGGAGATGCACCGTTCGAAAGCTGAGCTCACGCGTTATCTCAGATGACTCAGATGACCTTGCAGAGATCACTGAGCAACTTTTGCACCTTGGTCATCAATCATGAGCTAAAATAACGTGTTTCTGACATAATTGGCCTGATCCAATGTAAATTATCGGAATAGGAAGCATTTTTATATTTTTCCGTTGACTTATAATGGGCAGGTCAGGAAATTGACCTGACCTTTGGTCACCGGTACGAAAAATACGAGATATACCAATTGTAGGTACTGATAACCTTATGAAATATTGAAAGTTTTAAATCTTTCGGAAAAGACTGGCTTTGGCACAAACACAAACATTTTTGATGGTAAGGTCATTTTACATAACCTTGTGACCTGACCTGATATGACCTGAAGTCAAAACTTTTACCAGGTATGTGTAATTTATGCCCAAACAGCTGTACGAAATTTGGCGGCGCTGCGCCTCTCCGTTTTTGCACTATTCCGGAAAAACCTGAGGGCGGAAATACCCCCCCCCCCCCTGCAGTGCGCGGGTTGATCCAACTTCTATTTTTCCCTGCAATAGTGGTGCCCGTCATTTTCACCTCCACCCATTATCTCAACACAAAATTAGGGGAGTAGGTAACAGAGTAACGGACTTGATTATAAAGTATTGAAGTTACTTGGTGCGTTACCTGTTTTGAAAAGTAACGAGATCGTTATTTCGTTTCTGGAGAAAAAAAATCCGCTAGTAAAGGAGTAGTGGAGTAGCGGAAGCTGCCCACCACTGCAAACAGATAGCAAGACAACTGACAAACAGCTGATGAACAAACGCACAGTATCATACTCCGGTGGTCCTACTTGTCAATTGTCACGCACGTTGCTGTTATGCCGTTGTCGTCGTGTTATATTCGTCGTGTTATATCTACATTATATTTGCAGTTCATTGTTTTGTGAAGTATCGTATTTCAAAGAGTCTCCCCTGATCCAGCTCCCCCTCTCCCATGTGGGTTCCACGTTGTGACGTTTGTCTGTGACAGAAGCATTTGGTGTCTCTTGCATGTACCGGGTGTCCGTGATGCTCGTCATGCTTCTCTCACTTAATAAGTTTCACTAGTAGTGTCTGTAAACTATAATATTTACCTTAGTTCATTTTTCACTTGTTAGTGTCTGTAGACTATAATCGTAATCTCGTTATTTAGGGATGAGGTCGAAGAGGCAGTCCAGGATCAGAAGCCGTTCAAGTTCTCCCACTTCCTGATGATATCCAAGCTGCACCGGCCCAAGGGCAAGGGCAAGAAGAAGGAGGAGACTCTGGCGGAACCCGTCTGGGTCAACGGAGAGGACGAAATCTTCGATAAGGTATGTGTAGTGTGTACAAAGGTCTGTGCAAGACATTACATATAAGTCCTTGTTCTAAAATGATAATGATAATAAATACGGATCATCTGTACACAAACAGGGATTGAAGAGATGCGAGCATTTCCTTAGATACTTTTTGTTGAACAAACTTCTATATTTGTCTTTTGAAGTGCTCATCAGCTGTCTATGAACGCTGTTCATTAATCGTGAGAGTTGTATATAGCTGTGCTGCGTTGTTGCCATTGCTGCTGGTTGTTTGGCAGCAGGCGGCGGAGGGTGTGCTGAGCTGCGTTGTTACATTGCTGCTGGTTGTTTGGCAGTAGCAGGCGGCGGAGGGGTGTGCTGTGCTGCGTTGTTACATTGCTGCTGGTTGTTTGGCAGCAGGCGGCGGAGCAGCCGGCGGAGGGTGTGCTGTGCAGTGTGCTGTGCTGTTACCGTGTTGTTCCTCTGCAGGCGGCGGAGGTGAGTTTCGAGTTCAGTGTGGCGGACGAGACGGACACTGCGGTGGACGGCGGCTGGACGGACCGCGACACTCTGATGACGCCGTACCGGCGCGTGCTGCTGCTGCCGGCCGCTGCGGTCAGCCCCGCCCTGGACGACATCCGCGCCGCCGTGGAGAAGATGCCCCAGGTCGGCTGAGAGGCGGACACACCGGCGCGCTGACAGATATCCGCTGCAGTGTTGCGCCGGCTGGCAGGCCCGACATACGGCGCTGTGCTGCCGGGACTGGCAGGCTCCTGGCATGGTGCAGTGTTGTGGGGACTGGCAGGCTGCTGACATGGTGCAGTGTTGCGGGGACTGGCAGGGTGCTGACATGGTGCCGTGTTGCGGGGACTGGCAGGCTGCTGACATGGTGCAGTGTTGCCGGGGACTGGCAGGCTGCTGACATGGTGCAGTGTTGTGGGGGGGCTGGCAAACCCGGCGTTCATACCATCAGCAGAGATGCACAACTTTGTATCATCGACAGTTTGAGTGTCACTGGTCTAACGGATTTTGGAGGAATACTGTCCTGCCTGAAGTTGGTGGTGTCGGTCGGATTTGTGTAGCGGACTTTGTGCATCTGCCCGGTTTTGAAGCAGACTGGCTGCTGGTGCGGCAGAGGTGGAATGTGTTCTGTTGGGCTGGAACTGACAGGCAAGCCGCTGGTGACGTGCGGACAGTGCAGATGAGTCGCTGAAATTCTGTGCATACATACGTAAAGACGGGTCACGTCGCCATCATCACTGCATGATCCCAGCCCAACGGAGCAGTGTTAGCAGGGTGGGCTGATTTGTTATTATTTTTGGTTTTTGACCTGACATACAATATATAGTTGCACAGCAAAAGTTCAGTATTTTTGGTAGCCGCCCAGCGGGACGGTCATGCCCGCACGCTTTCAGGGACTGGTGCTCACACTGGGGCTATCCCGATTCCCCGCACCCGGCGAATCGGGGGACTACCCGCGAACATGAAGCGAGGCCGTGACTTCGGGATGTGTCACCGGGCCGAAGGATCTGTTTAACGCCGATCATACCCGTGTCCCAGCAGTCACGGGCGCTGACTGGCACAGCGTTAAACCCGCGACTGAGCAAACACTCGCCTGCTACTGACATCTCCTGAGTAGGACCAGATCGAGGAAAATACATACATCCAAAGGCCGGAGTGATCCAGGGGCCGCCCGCACCCACCGCGAACATCTCCCGAATGCGCCACAGGATCAGTTAGGTTGAGCTCATGACTATACCCTTGCCTGCGTTACTTACAGCCGTTCGGAGTATCATGGATTGTCGCGTACGCGGACGAATTCCCTTTCTGTGCGGCGAGCGCTAGTGACATCTACCGGCCGGCCCGTGCAGCTGTGCGCGCAGCCGGCCTCAGACGTGCGTCTGGGGACAGCCAACCACAGCATGTAAAAAGCTCAAATATAAAATAGCCATACGTAGCCTAACCTAACCACACCTGACCTCACGTAACCCAACCATGTACTGCAACGTGTTGTAGAATATTATACATCATAATATAGTTAAATGTACTGCAAAGGTACCGTATTTGTGTGCTGTGGTTGGCTGTCCCGAGACGCTTCTGGCCTGTGTCCTCACTGGAACGGACGAAGACTCACCACCAGCTATCAACCACTGCCGCATCCACCAGCAATCAAGTGGTCCCAGGTGAGCGTGGCTTTGGCCTGTCGCCGCGGCGAAGGGTGGTTATCTCCCTTTTGTCTGGCCCCTCGCCGCATCGGTGAAGGGGTGATGCGTAGCGATTTCCACTGGACTTACGGTGTGGTGGGGGTCGCAGCGCTCTGGTGGCCCCTGCGATTTTGCCGCGGCGCTCGTGATGGATTCGTCCCCAACAGGTCCCTCAGCCTATGCTCACCGCCCTGCTCTCGGAGCCGTATGGGCTGCGTGGTCTGCTGGGTGCTGCTGGGCTTTGGAGGGATTCGCAGCGCCCTGGTGGTCACTGCATTGGACTGGGAGTCGTGTCGGCACTGTCGTGCTGCTCTCCTTGCCGTCTACAATGCTGCCGCAGCGCTCGTGGTGCCGGAGATACGGGATGGCAGCTGAACCCAGCCGTCACAGCACAGCCCGTCCGGCGCAGGGCCACACCGGTCTCTGTTCCCCTCTCCGTCTCACCCGGTACTGTGCTGTGGTTCCAGTTCCAGGATGCTGCTGGTTCCAGGATGCTGGTGCTGGGCGACAGCCTCAGACTCAGACTCAGACTCAGCCTCAGACTCAGACTCAGACTCAGCCTCAGCCTCAGCCTCAGCCTCAGCCTCAGCCTCAGCCTCAGCCTCAGCCTCAGACTCAGCCTCAGCCTCACTTCCGGTCGCAGAGCGACCGGAAGTGGAAGGCGTAGGCGTAAGGCCGTAAGGCACTTCCACTTCCGGTCGCTCTGCGAGGCTGATGGCCGCATTCGTGCAGTCGAACTGACGCTGGGCCTATTGGCCGCCGGAGCCGGGTGCGGCTCCTCTTCCCAATTTCGCCACGGGATCGTCTGCGGCCGGTAGACGTGTCTTTCGCCCAATATCGGCGACGACGGCGACTGGCCAATCGCATTCTGCGGTGTAAGTTCCACCGCCCGCCCATAGTCTGTCCTGAGTTGAAACCTCCCGACGGCTTCCTTGGGGGGGGGAGGGGGATGGTGTCCATCCCACGGCGGCCGGCCGGTGAACTATGCTGGGTTTTGGCACTGATTGCGCGTGTTCGCAGGAGGGCGGGCGGGGCTAAGGAATGTGACACCGGTTTCTGTTCAATACAGGCATCGTTTGTGAGCGATGTTTCTTTCTGTTTCATATTCTCGGGGGAGACATGCCGTGATGCCGAAGACAACAACGACGGCGGGACGTGCGCGTGCCCGCCCACCGCTATACCCTTGCCTGCGTTACATACAGCCGTTCGGAATAAATATTTATTCGTACGACTATTCAAAATCACTGTAACATGACATATTGACGTATGAGAGGAATGCATTTCACGCACCAACTGCGGCGCGCGCCAGCGGCGGGCAGCCGGCGCGCGCACCACGCGCGGATGAAATGAGGACTACTGAGTACTGACCGACACACTGACGACACGATATATCCGACTGCCGGAGGCGAGGGCGGTCCGGGACGCGGCCGTCCTGGCCTGCCCCCGCCGGTCAGCCACAGCACGACAGACACCTCCTCCGCCCACATACGCACACAGAGGGTTGGCACGTTTGGTTCGAGGCAGAATAAAGAGACACCATGAGGAGAGCACGATTTGCACGAGAAAAGCCGAGAGGTGGCGTGGACAGGTGTAACGCGCGCGCGCGCGCGCCGCGTGAGTCGGCGGCGCGCCAACAACAATCAGCACGTGGTCAACAACGGTACGCGTGCGGCGCCGGGCGGCCGTGATATGTACAGCGAACAGGCGACCTCGCCGCCCGGCACGGTTATCACACAGCAGCGGCGCCGCGCGGACCAGCCTCACAAGCCGAACCGCTTAAAGATGAGCTCCTTGCCCTTGGACATGATTCCCTCGACGGCGCCGCCGGCCTCGCCGGTCATACCGCCCAGCTTCTGCATCAGGTTGGCGCCGCCGGCCGGCGGCGGCGCGGCCGGGTCCCCAGCCGGGGGCGGCTCGCCGGTCGCTGTCGCTCCTCCGCCGCTGCCACTGGGGATGACGAAGCTGGGTACTCTGGCGGCCGAGGCGGCTGACGACAGGCCGCCGCCCAGGCCTTTGATGAAGCCGCCGGGACTGCTGAGGCCGCCCAGCAGGCCGGCCTTGGGTGGCGGCTGGTCGGCCAGCGGCGCCGGCGGTGCTCCGTTGGGCAGCCGCTTACCAGCGCTGCTGCCGTCGGCCGGCGACACCACGCTCGTCACCGACTCGTTCTCTGCTCTCTGACTGGGCATCTGTGGACGGCCGGGGCGGGGGCGGTGGTCAGACAGTGTCACGGCTCGGCCAGGGGAGCAGGTCGGCCCACCACAGCGCCACCTCTGGGGACGGCGCGGTGGCACAGCGCTAATCTGACACAGCACAGGCACAATGATAAGGCGGGCACTCGACCGGCCAGGTGGTGAGATCACGTTAATTCAGTACAGGGCTGCTATGCGTGCGGAGAGGGTATTAAGTCGGGTCTGATGAATGGGCAGTGAGCACCCACTTGCAAAGATGTAACGTTTTGTATTAGGATACTAAGCATCAGCACAATCTGTGGATGGTCGCTTGCTAGTCGCTACCCACCAATAACAGGTACTCGTAGACGATTGTTTGTTCTGTTGTTGACACTTTCCTACACCGTGTATTGTTATTGAGTTTCACGTATTAAGGTTTCCTGGGCGTCGTCAGACCATGCTCCACACGCACACACAATAGGTACTACCAACACAACATTGATGTTCGTGCCAGCCGTTGCGCGGACGTCTACTCTACGGTCGCCGAGCCGCATGCGTCGAACGCTCAGGTGTCCGAGACGAACCGGTCAAAATCGGTCAAGCCAGAGTAGCGTGTGCAGTTTTCAAAGCGTTTTTTCTCGATGTGACAGTCCGTTTTGTGTCGGGCGGTCATGCTGTCTGGTTCGGTCTCAGCGGCGCGCGGTGCCGGGTCAGTTGGAGGGGGGAGGGGGGGTGCAGTCGTGGGAGAGGGGAGGGACCTCTCCGTCCGCGGCCGGCCACAGGCTGGTGCCCACGGGTGCAGCTCAGCTATTTGAAGCATTCACTATAGTCACTAATTATGGTCACTAGCTGTCGCGACTGCTCCTCTGCTCAGCTATCACTACTCCCTAATCCTATCGGCCACTATACCTATCCTGGCCACTCTGTATTGTTCGCTTCTCATCATCCCGAGATATCTCCGAAAGATAATGTTGACGTGAGTGATAATTCCAGGTCAAGTTGTGCAATGCGAATTGAGTAATCGAATTATGGCGTTAAAATATCTTATAATTATCTTTAAAAGACAATTTAGAGATGAAAGGAACAGAATGACATCTTTGGGACCTTAACCAATGCAATGTCATGACGTAAGATTGACCCGGATCGACTCCGAGCCCATTCGAACGGCCCTGACGTCGCTGGATGACAAGCGTGTCCAATGCAGAGTGGCACCTATGTACAGCAGCCAGCAGGCTCTCTCCCTCTCTCTCTCTCTATTGGCTGCGTCGCTAGTCTCCAGCCGGGGCGGCCACTGCGGCTGGCGCTAGGCGCAGCGGCCGGCTGCCGGCGTCGCTCGCTAGTCTCGCATTTCAGCGCAGGCCGCATTCTCTATCGGGCCAGTCCCCGGGACGGCGGGCTGGTGCGGCGGGGCGACCGATCGGCGCCCTGTCAACGATGGGCGCCGGGCGGGCCAAATGAACAGCCCGCTGGCGCTGAGCGTCGGTCGCCGCGCCGCCGCCAGGGGCCGCCGCCCGGGCGGTCAGCTGCAGTNCCTTTGGTCCCGGTCGTCGCCTCCTCGCTTACCATCTGCTTGTGGACGGAGAGCAGCATCTGCAGACGGGCCGGGAACTCGCCGAGCGAACTGGACTCGATGAACTGCTGCAGCGGCGCGGTCAGCTCCGACACCGACTGCTCGCCGTCCTCCAGCAGCGCCAGCAGGTGGGGCAGCCAGCGAGCCGCCGCCATGTGGACGTTGTACGCGGCCGCGTCCAGACACCGCTTCCAGCAGTCCAGCTCCAGCTTCCGCCAGCGCAGCACGAGGTCAGTCACCTCCTCCAGGTGGGTGGCCAGCGAGACGCCGCGGTGCGCGTTCTGCTGCCAGTCCTGCGCGCGCTCCAGCACCAGCTCCAGACCGGTGACCACCTTCACCAGCGGGGTGGTGACCGACTGCTGGAGGACGCGGCCCACGCAGCGACGTAGCGACGTCAGCGCCGGGTGATCTGGCCAGCTCTGCATCAGCTCCAGAGAGCGGCCGTCCAGCCGCTGCAGCACAGCGCGACATGACACCACCTCGGCCACGTGCGGGTCGCGGTACACGTCGTACGGCTTCTGCGGCGGCGGCGGCGCCAGCGGAGCCCCCTCGGGCGCGGTCCCGGACTCCAGCACGGCAGCAGCCACCAGGTGGGAGGGCGCCAACTGACCGTCTGCCTTCGAGTCCAGCTGCGGCGCCAGGGACACGCACAGCGCCGCGAACAGCCGGTACCGCTCACAGAATGGCCGGATCAGGTCGGCCGGGCCATCGTTGACCGGCGGATCCGGCAGCCAGCGTGCCGCAGCGCACGCGTTGTACGCCTGCTGGTGCAGCTGCCACAGGTCGGCCAGTTGGTCGGCCGTCAGTTCCGGATCGTCCTGGCAGGCGGCGCCGTCCTTAGCGGTGATGATGGGACCCTCCAGACCAACAGGCTGTAGGTCCGCGTACGCGTCGCTGTAGTCCGGGAACATCTCCGCCACCTGGCGGGCCGTCTCGGCCTCCTCGTCTGTGTCGTTAACTTCACAGTGTGTCTTGGTCGTGTAGATGCTGTCCTGCTGCTGCTCGCGCTCGCGGCGGCGCTGCTGCTGCGCCTGCCACAGAAGACGTGCCTCGCGCAGCAGAGCGCCCACGTCCGCGGCGCTGACGTCACCGGTCAGCGTCAGCTGGGCGGTCAGCTCGCGGCAGATCAGCATCAGCACACGCAGCTTCCAGTCCGCCACCAGTTGCGGTTTGGCATCGTCCCGGAGAGTATCGAGCAGGGCGGCCACGCGCGGGCAGTGGAGCCGCACCGGCGCCGGCCGCAGCCAGCTGACCAGGCCGAGCAGAGTCGGCTGCAGCGGCTGCAGAGTCGCCGGCAGCCGGGCCGCCTGCACCAGCTGCTGACCGCAGCCGAGCAGCGCGCGCAGACCGAACTCCACCTGTCGCCCGGCGGACAGCAGCGGCGCCGTCAGGTCACGGTACCAGCCGTGGCGCGCCTCCAGCCCGGCCAGGAAGCCAGAGTAGGTGGTGAGCAGCGAGCGCAGCTGCTGAATGGTCGTGTCCAGTCGCCGGCAGCTCCCGCCGCCGTCCCCGAGCCGCCCCGAGAGAGCGTCGTCCATCGCGGCGCAGCACGTCTCCAGCGCCGACAGACTGCCGGCCGAGGAGAGGAAGTTGCGCAGCTCCTGCTTCAGTTGGTGGTAGGTGGGCGGCGTGGGCCGGCAGGCGGCGCCACAGTACAGCTCGGCCCGCTGCCTGCCGAGCGCGGCCAGCCGGCTCCGCTGCTGCAGCACCGTCACAGGCACGTGACGCTCCGGCAGCGCGCTCAGCTCCACCCCAGACACCAGCTGCAGCGCCAGCTCAGCCGCCGACAGGTCGGCCTCCACGTCAGCCGTCTCGGCGTCGCAGTACTCCAGCAGCAGCCGGCGCTCCTCCACGGGGTCCACGGCCATCATCTGTCCCAGCAGAGACAGCTGCGCACTGCCCACACGGACAAACAGCAGACCCACGCTGGACGCCAGAGGATCGCTGTCATCCTCGGCCGTCTGCTGCACTGTCTCCGCCGTGGTCGTCAGCCAGGCCGCCTGCTTGTCGCTCAGCCGGCCGTCCGCCGCCAGCGCCGCGATGACGTCACTCAGCGGTGAGGTGTCGTCGCCGGACGGTCTGCCGGTGGCCAGCAGCGCCGCGGAGAATGTCTCCCACACGGCGAGACCCAGCCGGCGGTGGGAGCGCAGCGAGCAGAACCGGGCGTCCGACAGGTCGGTGGCGTTCCTCCAGAGCAGGCGGCGCAGTGCTGCCATCTCCCGGCAGCGCCGCGAAACATCGCCGACGGCGACTGAGTCCAGCAGGGATTCGTCGTCAGGCCGGCACAGGTCGGCGCTGATGACGTGTGAGACATCGGCGCGGTACAGACGGGGGTTCACCTGCTGCAGCTCCACCGCCTGCTGGTCACAGACGTCGGTTCCGTCCCCTTCGGTCGGCGGCGCGGCCAGCCAGCGGCCGTGGTCCGGGTCGGAGGCGGCAGTCTGCAGGTAGGCGGCCAGCAGACTGGGCCGCAGGCGGACCCGCAGCGGCAGCGGCGAGTCGGAGCCGGTCGCCACCCGCCACAGACCGACGTACAGCGGCGAACGGACGCTGAGCTGTGTCATGGTCTGATGTGAATGCGTCCCGGGCCAGTCTTGATCAGAGGAGCCTTCGTCGACGGCCGCCGCCACCAGCGGCGCCTCTTTGCAGCGCAGCAGTGCTTCCAGCAGCGGCACGGCCGCTCCCGACACAGGCTCCTCCTTTTCCTCTTCATCCTCCTCCTGTTCCATCGGCTCATCTTCAGACGGCAGGAGGGCAGCCTCGAAGGCGCCCGGCACCCGCAGCAGGCCAGACCGACTCAGCAGCGCCTCTACCGAGCGGAGAGACTCGGCCGCCGACTCTGAGTGAGTATCGTACTGTAGTGTGTAACTGACAGCCGCCGTCAGGGCGCGCCGCACTCGTCCGGCGTCCGGCGAGGTCAGCAGCTCAGTCAGCCTGGCCGGGGCGTTGTTAACGCGCCGGGCGTCGGCCGGCCGCGGGCTCAGGTACGGGTCCAGCGTCCACGCCGCCCGCGTCAGACCGTCCATCAGCGCAGCCGTCTCTGGTTCAGCGAACGGCCGCGGACGGGGTACCGCCTCAGCGACTCGAGCGGCGAACAGCACCGGCACGCTCACCTCGGCCCCGACCAGCGCGTCCACACGGGCACACAGCTCCGTCAGCGCCGCGGCGGCCTGCCCGTCTGCCGCAGCTCCCTCCATCAGTCGCAGCTCGGACAGCAGCAGGTGAGTGGTCCAGCGCCAGTGCAGTGCCAGCTGCGCCAGCCAGTCGTTCAGGCCGTCCAGCGTCGGTCGCCGGTCACACACGTCCCTCAGACGCCGCCGCCAGGGCAGCGCAGCCCGGCAGCGAGCCAGGATGTCAGGCGCGGGGCCGGACCGCGCCGTCAGACCGGCAGTCAGAGCAGCGTCCAGCGACCGCAGCAGAGGTGCGAGCAGCGCCACGCACGGGTGTGGCAGCGCGCCCACTGTCACCAGGCCCCTCTCAGCGGCCAGGGAGAGCGCGTACATGGAGGCGTGCTTCCACTGCGAGGACTTGGTGAGTCGACTCAGCAGATGTTGATCCGTTTCTTCGTGCAGTGCGGCCTCTAGTCGCGCGAGTAGCAGCAGACAGGCTGCGCATCGGTCCTTCTCAACCTCCGGTGACAGCAGAGACGCCGCATCCACGGCGGCCAGCCGGTGCAGAGACGGCTCGCCAGACTGGCCGGCCGCCAGCGCGACAAACTGCAGTCCACGCGGCGAGACCGCCTCCAGTGCGTGTCTGAACGCGTGCAGCAGCGGCCCGGCGGCCGGTGGAGTGGACAGCAGCCGCTCCACGCCGGCCCACAGCTGCCGGGCGCGCGCCAGCTCCGCGTCCAGCCAGTAGAGTGGCACTGGAGCGCAGCTAAGGGCCGGCCGCGGCAGCTGGTCCGGCGGCGGCCGCTCGGCCACCAGCTCCTCCAGGAGCGGCGCCAGCTGGCGGCGGGCCGCCCCCGACAGCAGCGGACGCACGTACGTGTCCATGCCGGCCTCCCGGAGCGCCTCTGACGCGCCCAGCCCGCGAGCCACCATATGACCGACCAGGTCGGCGCAGCTGAGCAGCGCCAGCAGGCCGGGCCGCTCGGAGCCGCGTGCCTGTTGCCTGATCGCCTCGTGCAGACGCAGCGTTCGCCGCTGCAGCTGAGGGTCCAACAATCCGGCGCGCACCAGCAGGGCCGACAGATCCAGTCGGGATAGCGCCCCGCCCGCCTCCTCCGGGCCCAGCATGTAGATCTCCACGCCGCGATTCCGCATGGCGCGGGATATCTCTCCGTGCCGCGGGTCCATGGCCAGCAGGAGTCTGAAGCCGGGGTGAGGCCGGACGGTGGGCACGGACCCGTTAATCACGCCGCGCTCACTCACCTCCAGGATCCCGCCCGGCTCGAGCAGAGCGTTCAGCCGATCCAGGACTGACGCCGGACAGAAGTTGACGTTGTCCACCAGCAGCCAGTCGCCCGCTCGCAGCGCGCGCACCAGCACGCTGTCCACCCACTCAAACTTGCCGCCGGCGTTCACAGATCCGTCAGCGAGGGCGGCGGCGCGTAGCTCCGACAGCCGAGCGGCCAGAGGTCCGGCGCGCTCGGCTGCCACCATCTCCAGCAGACGCCCCGCCGCGGCACAGGCCGCCGCCAGCTGCTCCGCCTCCTCGGCCGGCGTCTGGCCGGCCGCCGCCGCCGGCACGGTGGTCTTCTTCACCTCCTGCCAGCAGGCCAGGATCTCTGCACAGCGCGCCTGGGCGGCCGGCTGCCGTCCGTCCAGCAGGTGCACCCTCACCTCCTGCCACAGCAGCTCCTCCAGCTCCTGCAGCGCCTGTTCCAGGTGACGTCGCAGGTCGGCCTGCTCGAACCCGCCCAGCAGCTCCGTCGTGTCCATCGCCGAGTTCATGGTGAGCACGCGCAGTCGGTGACCGGTCAGCGCCGCCAGCGCGCGCACCACGGACGTCTTGCCGCTCTCGGGCGGTCCCACCAGGATCGCCATCCAGTTGCGGTTGATGCAGGTCATGAGCGACTCCATCACGGGCAGCTGGCGGCGCACGATCTGCAGCTCCAGGTCGGCCGCCGAGAACACGTGGTTCTGCTCGACGGCGCGCTCCAGCCGCGCGCAGCCCACCGTCACAGCTTCCCGGGTCACCGTCAGATGGCAGGGTGGCCGCTCGTACGTCTCTCCGAACACTTCGTCCGAGAGCCGCTGTACAGCCGCCTTGTCCGCGGCCGACCGCATCCTGTCCGTGTAGAGCAGCTGTGCGTGGTGTCCGGCCGCGCCGCCCTCCGTCCCGGCCCCGGCGTCGGCCGACAGCAGTTCACACCAGCGCGTCAGATCGCGCAGGTTGAACTCCCACGGGCCGCCGCGCTGGCCGAACTCACGCCGCGCGTTGACGGCCGCGTCCAGCCGCCGGCTGAACTCACACATCTTCGCCAGGTCGGCGGTCGGCGGACAGGTGCCGCCGTCCGGCAGTCGGCTGGTGGCGACGATCTGTTTCAGGTCGGCCGGTGTCAGCGGCTCCACAAACACCTGCGTGAACCGGTTCAGGAACGACTTGGGCAGGCCCTTGCGCGCGCCGCCCTCGTGCAGCGGGTTCTGACAGGCGAAGATGCGCGTCACGCCGGGACGCAGCTGGAACTCGCGGCCCAGCTCCGGTACGTACACCGAGCCGCGGTGGTCCAGGCAGGCGTTCAGGCCTTCCAGCACCGACTGCGACGCGAGGTTCAGCTCGTCCAGCACCAGCCAGTGTCCAGCCTTGAGCGCCTGCAGCAGCGGCCCGTCCCGCCAGGCAAACTGACCTCCCTGCCCACCCTCCACGGGCAGATCGGCGCCGAACAGATCGGACACGTCCGTCTGGTCCGACAGGTTGATACGGGTGAGCCGGTGACCGGAGACGCGGGCCAGCGCCGCCACCAGACTCGTCTTCCCCACGCCCGGACTGCCCTCCAGCAGGATCGGTTTGGTGAGCTGCAGAGCGCGCAGCAGCCGGCCGGCGTTCTCAGCCGGCGTGGACGCCGTCAGACTGAACACCCCCTCCAGAGAGCCGGCTCGCGCCGCCGAACCCTTGGCGATCAGGAACGGCTCGAAGCCGAACTCGGCGTCAGTGTCGATGACTCGGCCGGGCTTGGTGGCGACAGCGGCGGCGGAGTCTTTAAACAGAGTTGACATCTGTTGGAGAGGAAGCGGAGGCAGTGAGCGCGCGCTGAGCGCAGCGCGGCGCTGGCGCCGGCCGGCTGTCCCGATCCGAGCCCGTCCAGGAACACCAGGCACGCGCCGTGTATGTACGCCCTGCGGCACCGGCACGCCGGTCCGCCACCACCGTGTTGAAGAAGTTCACCCAAGCCAAGATATCACGGATACTGAACCGTCACCTTCCTTGCCTGCATCTGAGCTGGAAAACCACTCAATGAAGTCCATCATGGTGCCGGCCAGCGTCGCGACGTCAGCGGAGGTGTCCAGCAGGTTCAGGTTGTGGCTGATGATCGCCACCAGGTCGTCTCGGTAGCGTGACTGTGCGCACCAGATCTCGGTGAATCGATTCCGTAGCGCCGGCGACAGCTCCTTCTTGCCGTAGTCGCCGCCAGGGTTCATGGTGGCGACGAATCGGAACGCCTCCGCCGCGACCACCAGGTCGGAGCCGTCGCCACCGGAGCGCTCCGCCAGCAATAGCGTCCGCTCCGGCTCCAGCACAGAGTTGAGCCGCTCCAGCACGCTGTCGTCAGCCAGCGATATTTCGTCGGCGAGGAAGTAGTGTCCGTTGCGCATCGCTACCACCAGCGGGCCGTCCACCCATTCAAACAACCCGCCGCCGCCGCCCGAATCACCTTCGTCGCCGGCGGCGGTGTCGGACCGGTTCCGTACCGGCCGCAGACCACCGAGGAAGTCAGCGCCCTCTGTGTGCATGTGGCAGTTGACGGTGTGCAGGCTGCGTGCGGCGGTCTCGGCCAGCAGCTGGCACACGGTCGTCTTGCCGCAGCCCGTCTCGCCGACGAGCAGCACCGGCTCCTGGAAGCGCAGCGCCTGGCAGAGCAGCACGGCCAGCCGGCGCGTGCTCATCGTCCAGACCAGGTGGCGGAAGGCCGGCAGGTGCGCGGCGCTTCTGTCTCCGTCCGACAGCAACTGCTCCAGCACCGGCCGCGTCACCGGCGACGTGCCCGCGTGCAGCGAGAACAGGTTCTCCGGGCACACGGTGCGCTTGAAGTGTTTCTGCAGCACGGTGGCGATCACGTCGCACTCCTCTTCGCGTCGCACGCGTCCAGCCAGCACCAGGTACCCCTCGTCGGCCACGTGCTGGTCCCAGTCGTAGAGACGCGTCGTCTGTTCGCCGGCGTGCCGGTACCTCTCCGCCCAGCGGAACAGGTCACGCAGCGTGATAAAGCCCTGTTTTCCCTGGAAGACACTACTCCCGCGCCGCCGTGTCTGCAGCTCCAGCTGGACAGCCACCATCTTCTTGCAGTAGCTGGCGGGGACGTGGCAGCGCTGGTGCAGGATCGTCTCCAGCTCGGCCGCCGGGATGTCGTCAAAGTGCAGCTCGATGAAGCGGTTGCGGAAGGCGCGCGACAGCATCTTCCTGCCTCCGTAGAGACCGGGAGGGTTCTGCGTGGCGAACAGCATGAAGCGCGGGTGTGCGCGGACCACAGTCTGCGTCTCGGCGATGAACAGCTCCCGGTTGTCGTCCAGCACGCGGTTCAGCGCCTCCAGCACGTCAGAGGGCGCCAGGTTGAGCTCGTCCAGGATGATCCAGTGTCCCTGGCGCATCGCCTCCACCAGCGCACCCTCCTTGAACACCAGCTTCCCGCTCTCGTCGGCGCCGTAAGCCCCGACGTACTCCTGCAGATCAGTGTGCTCGTGGTTGTTGATCCGCACGCAGCGGTTCCCTGAGGCGGCGGCGAGGTACGAGATGAGCGACGTCTTGCCGACTGAGGTCTCTCCCTGCAGCAGCACGGGCAGCCCGCTGAGCGACACGGCACGCGCCAGGTCACGCAGGTTCTCCCGCACGGACGGCGTCAGCACGTAGTGCTCGGGTGCCTTCGGCTCCAGCTTGCCCTGCCGCACCCAGTAGCCCTCGAACTGGACGTAGCCGCTACGTGCTGGCGCCGGGATGTTCTGCGACAGCTGCGACTTGTTCTTGCCGCCGAGCACGAGGCTCTGGATCAGGCCGGTCACGGTCGGGTAGGAGGCGCGGTCCAGCTGTGTCAGGAAGCTGAGGCAGAGCGCCTCGTACAGGGAGCGCGCCACGCCGCCGCACGGGTTCCCGGCGGCCACCCGCAGGGAGCGGCACAGCGTGCGCAGACTGTAGTGCGGCCGGTGGCCGGTACCGTCCTGCAGCTGCTCGGCCGCCGCCGTCCGCACGCGCTGGTAGAACGACACGACGCCGCTCACCTGGGCACCGGTCACACCCAGGTGGCGCAGGTAGTCCGCCGTCAGCACGCGCAGGTCGGCGGCGTCCTCCAGCTCGTCCACGAACAGCTCGGTGAAGCGGTTCCGCAGTCCAGCGGGCAGGTCCCGCTTGCCGACGTCCGTGGCCGGGTTCATGCAGGCGAACAGCCGGAACTCTGGGTGGCGCGGCACCGTCTGCACGTCTCCCCGCTCCAGCAGCGTCAGCGCGCCGTCCGGCGACTCCAGCAGACCGGACAGGCACTCCAGAGTCTCCGCCGACGCCAGGTTGATCTCGTCCAGCAGCACCCAGTGGCCCGCGCGCAGAGCCTTCACCAGGGTACCCTCGATGAAGGCGAAGGCGAGCGCCAGCTGCCGCTGGCCGAGGTCGCGCAGCGTCTGTAGCCGCTGTCCGACCGCGAGCCAGCCGGCCCACAGCCGATGGTCGGGGCCCAGCCCGCGGCTCCGCAGCCGGCTCGGCGCCTGCCCATGCACGTGCCGCATCAGCGCCGTCAGGTCCTTCCAGCGGCCGGCCGCGAACAGCGCCATGATGTTGCGCAGGAACTTCTCGTTGGAGGCGGCATCGAACGTATCTCGGAACAGCGCCTCAAACTCGTCCCGCAGCGGCGCCATGACGTGCTTCATGTCCACCGGCTTGTAGCCGCCGAGCAGATCGGCGCTGTCACTCTGCTGGTTCATGTTGATCACCACCAGTTTCCGGCCGGTCTGCTCGGCCAGGTACTGCACGCTGCACGTCTTACCGACGCCCGTCTCGCCAACTAACAGTACCGGCTCTCGACAACAGATGGCGACACCGACGCGCTCCAGCAGCACGCACGCCTGCCGCGTGAACGAGAACGGCGCGGCGGGCCGGCCGGTCGCGCGCGCCACCGGCAACCGCGCGCGGCCCACCGTCAGCATCTCAGGCGTCACCGTGACGCTCGGCTTGTGACTGACCACGCTGAACTCCACCTGGGCGCTGAGCTGGCCGAGCCGGGCGCCAATCTCCTGAGCCAGCGGCAGGCGCAGCTCCCGCCGTGCAACGGCCGCGCAGAATATGTCCGCCGCGTCCTGGAACATGGCGCTGGCGCACTGCGCCGACGTCACGTCGAACTCGTCGCCAACCCGCTGGCACCACTTCATCAGGTCGCGGGTGGACACGAGGCGGGCCTCCTTCATCTGCAGCCGCGCCGTCTCGGCCCGCTCCGCTGCCGGCACGTCCACCGAGTCGTCCCTCACGGACGTCATCACCGCGTACACCTCCAGCAGCCGGCTGGCCACCGTTGTCAGCCACGGCCAGCGCTGGACCAGCGCGTCACTCAGCTGCTGGCCGGACAGCGGCTGGACGGCGATCCGCAGCCACAGCCGGTCCAGCAGCGACGCGTGCGACGCCTGCTGCTTGTGCAGCCCTCCGCCCGACCCGGGCAGCAGCCGCTGGGTGGCGAACAGCTGGAAGCCGGGCGCGGCGCGCACCAGGTCCCCGTGTCCGGGCACCGTCAGGCAGCGCGACTGCAGCAGCGGCACCAGCAGCGACACCACGTCCATGGGCGCGCGGTCAATGTCCTCCAGCAGCAGCCAGCTGCCGTCAGTCACGGCCTGAGTCAGGCAGCCCGGCTGCCAGACGAACTCTCCGGGCACCTCTGTGCAGCGGTACGTCCCCAGCAGCAGCTTGCTGTCCGTCTGGTCCCCGAGCTGGACCGTCACCAGTCGAGGGTAGCCCACGTGACCGGTCACCGCCGCCAGGTGGCGCACCAGAGACGTCTTCCCGGAGCCGACTGGGCCCTGGAGCAGCGCCGGCCGACCGGCGGCTGCCGCCAGGGCGAGACTGCGCAGCGAGGCCCGCGTGTCCGGCACCAGCACCAGGGGGCCGGCACCGGCGGCCGCCGGGTCCACCACCGACAGAGTGACGCCCTCCACGCAGACCAGCGACCCGGAGATGTCCTCTGACGTCAGCAGCGGTGGAGAGGACGCCGCCGCTGTTACACGATCATCGCGCGGCGCCTCCCCGGCGGCCGTCACCATCGGGGTGGGGTTGAGGTGGCGCGCCGTCAGCTGCACCTCCAGCGTGTCGCTGCCGCCGGCCGCCGCCGCCAGCCGCGCCGTCTGGCCGGGACCCATACCGGAGACGAGCGCCAGCAGACGGGCGGCCAGCCAGCGCGTCTCGGCGTCCGGGTCACGCAGCAGCGGCAGACACCCGGACCAGTCCCACAGCTGGCGCAGACGCTCCGGGAAGCGCTGCACGAGAGGCAGCAGGGCGGAGAGCAGACCGCGCGAGACCGCGGTGTCCTCCAGCCGCGGCTTCTTGGGCCGCCGCTCCGCCCCGGGGGAGCCGCCGTGAGAGGCTGACCACGGCGGCCGTGAGAGGCCGACCAGCAGCGCCTCCACCGAGCTGTCTAGCTGAGGCAGCAGCCGGACCGTGTCGGCCAGAGCGGCCAGCAGCGTCACCGGCGCGTCAGCCTCGCGCTTGCCGAGCTCCGCCAGCAGCGCCGGCACCAGGCCAGGCACGGTGCGCAGCAGGGCGACGCGACCCTCCTCGTCTCGCATCAGCGAGACCAGGTGGCGCCACACTTTCACACTGCTTGGCTTTTTGGCTCCAGTGATAGACTTGAACCTTTTCTTGGCATCTGCTGACATTTGTTCTTGTATGAGCTGGAGATGTCCAGCATGTAGGATTGTAGCTTTGTTGGCAACATCGTGTTCCTCGGTCACTTCCATGTTTGAATTCAGTTCTTAGACAGGTTTAATTAAAGCAACAACACATTCAGATGGGTAAAAACTTCATGGCTTCATAAACAGTTCTTGCAAACTATTCACAAGTAACTTGGTCTGATTTCATGTCCATCTGAAACAATTATGACACACCATAAACAAGATGATCACATTCATCATAGATGGTAAGTACTGGAAGACACAAACAAAAATCAAGCCATCCATGTTATGATTTTCAAATTGCCTGCAGCCGTCCTTCAGGTGATAGAGAAATATGATCTTATTTTTCACCTCACCATACTTTGCAGAAGTTAACATATTACATAAGTTAACATATATAGGCATATCACGTGACATTACGATTCGGCCGCGGGGCGCAATCAGCTGCTGGTAAGCAAAACATCGCCGGTAGGCATTGCGCGGAGGCCAATTTGAACAAGAGTTGGGCTTGTCATGTGGATTATTCCTGACAATTATGTGCTGGAGAAGTTCATACGTCTTGTGCGGCGTATGAACGCACTTCTCGATCTGAGAAAGACCGAGTGTCTTTTTCCAATCCCCAACAGATCCTGAGAGACGTGAGCAGAGTTACCAGAAGGAAGAACTTCGTTCCCGGTAATGGATACAGGGTATGGTCGAGGAATTTTACCAGGGGCGGCGCCGACCGGGGGGGGGGGGGGGGCGGGGCAGTCGCCTTCATGTCGTCGGGCAGGAGGGAAGCACACTATTTTTGCCCCTGAAATCTAAGGAGGTCCCACCAAAACTAAGGAGGGCCCCCAAAATATAAAGGTGGACCCATTGAATGTTCCAAAATATTGAGCAAGGGCGTAGCCAAGGGAAAGGAGCCCAGTGCGCCAGGTCTCCCTCTCTTGGAAGGCAGCCGTTGTCGGCATGATAGGGCTCTCAGTCGTCCTCAGGGGGCCTCTGTCAGCTTGAGGGGGCATCTGTCAGCTTGAGGGGGCCCTCTGGCCTCTAGAGGTGGCCCTCTGTCGGTCTGAGAGGGCCCTCTGTCGGTCTGAGGGGGCCCCATGCCGGCCTGAGGGGGCCCCATGCCGGCCTGAGGGGGCTCTGTGGCAGGCGCGCAACCAGGATTTTTGTAGGGGACGACGACCTCAAGGGGACCCCGTCCGACCACAAGGGGGCCCACTATTGCGGACCCAATAAGGATCCTATGCATATTTTGCATGAGCATCGAAAGCGGGGGGACGGGGGAAGGCGTCCCCCCAGCCACGGCAAACAGGGCCGCGTCCCACTACAATTTTCGGATTTTAGCATCACGCCATGGGCGTTGCATGGCAAGAATCGACTTCAGAAAGCTTACGTCCCCCCAACTATTGGTTCGTAGCGACGCTCCGCGGCTCCGAATATTCTGTAATATCGAGAAGTAATCGGCAGCAGAGCACTAGACAGAAAGTCAGCAGGGCCTATTTTAACACTTATCTCCTTTAACCATATTCCCTGCGGGAGGGGGGGGGGGAGATTTTGACCCCCGGTAGTTTATCGCCCGCCACTTCTGAACCAATAGATCTATCGTCTCGAAACTTTCGGACTTTTCCTAAATATGAATGACGCGTGTTACGTCAAAATTTTGAGAAAAAATATGCCTAGCAGAGGCGGCTGCAGGCTCATGTTTTGCGAAGGTCGTTACAAAAGCGGTTGTGCGGCGCATGCTTCCTTCGTAGTTTGCGGTGGAATAAAATCGTCAGAAACTATGTCACTGATATATACATAATACATACTTGGATTATACATATTTTTGGGCAGAGGCGCACTCAGGTACATAAAATGAGAGGCGATATCCTCCGTCAAATCATGCCCAACTTCAAATATGTAAGATGATAAAAGGCGTTCCGCACATGGTGCCCCCACGTTGTTTATTTGAATCCGCCTATGCACAATATATTGCATTTAACAAATTACAGCAACAAAACCCACATGTGACGTTCCTATCGTCTCAAACACTCACGAACAGCACATATTTTTACCCAAAAAATCACACATTTGTCATCCGAGTACACATATTATTTTTCATTTTTGTACTTGTCCCTTTCATATATTAAAGACCATAACATTGGAAACTCAAAAACGTTTTGAGCATGACAATCTGTCGAATCATATGGCCGCAACGACATTAAAAAAACGTATTTTTGTCCCCTGGCCCCCCATTTTTGAACATAAAAGCAATTTCGGGAACAAAAAAGAAAGATTTCGTCACGACGAATCGAACGATGTCCATCCCATCGAAATCGACCGAGCGGTTCTCGAGATATCTCTGGGGGGGGGGGGGGGGGCAAATCTGCCCCGAGAATTGACGTATTTCTGGCCGCCCGCAGGGAATAGGGTTAACGCGCGCCCTGGAGGGGGCGAAATCCGCCCACCCTTATGTTTTTCGAGAACAGCTAATCGAAATTAAACTACCCACATTGACATTCTTGACCTCGGGTCATCTCAAGTCACCAGACCAGGTCACGTGATGACCTCACCTCAAAAACGTTTGCGGTCGAGGCAGCCACAGTTTTTTGGACGATCGGTTTCAACTTTGCAGGATACCATAAGGTAATATATACATACAATTTGGGATTTCAAATATCTGTGACCTTTAGGTGAATTTTGTGACCACCAACACTTTTGCGTCAATAACTTTTGACAGAATGAAGCTATACAAGTGAAAATGGTACCAATGTGTTTGTCTCGTCGAGATACGTCTCACAATATGCAACACGACCTACTTGGGTCACCACTTGACCTTGACCTCAGGTCAATTTTTTTTTTTCAGTTGACCTAACCTAGTCAACATGTATAAGATTCGAAGTGCCTTGTCGAGACAAACGTGATGGCGTCAAAAGTATTGCTTATCTTTATCAGGTAAAAAGTTATTTTGTGAAAGACAGTTTTGCCAAAAATAACCCTTTTGACCTTCGATGACCTCTGGAGCCTAAGCTATTGACCTGAGCTCAAATTTGAGGACATGTTGGCGTTGGCGATTGCGAATTTCAATAGCTTTCGATTTTGCTCTCGTTTGCTCCTGGCTATCATAGTTCCCGAGATATTTGGGGTATCTAGAACGAAGTCCTAAACCTGGAAAATCTGACCTTTGATGACCTCTGGTGACCTTTATATTGACCTGACCTAAAAAATAAATTATACTTTTGATAGAGCTTGTCTCGAGCTAGCTAACTGCACTGGGATAAAAAAGTTTGAGAACACCTAGAAAACGTTCTCAAATGACGCCAAGCTCACAATCACATTCTCACAGAAATATTGTATTCGTAGGTACTTTTGTATGTACCTATGACCAGTTTCGACCTGTTCTCTCGGTACGCCTGAATGCATTCTTCAAATAACTCAACACATTTTCATTTGAGAACCATTCCCGTTCTTAGGGTTCAGTAGCTGGTTACTGCAGTGGTATATGAGATGGGACCGGGTCATGTAGGGCCTTAGAGGGTCCCGCATTTAATAATGGGGGGGGGGGGTACACTGTACAGGCAGGCCACTGTGTCCCTATTAAGCACGCCTCTGGACATTTATTTTTATCTCCTCAGAGCTTCGACCCGTTATACACTTTCGCGCTAACTTTGCTTTCTATATTTTTGGGGTGGGCCTCTTCGGATTAAAATACAAAGAACTGTCACCTTTGATTTGTAAAAGACACGTCTGATTTTATGATGAAAAACACAACCTGACAGGGTCCCCACCGGCCCCTATGGGGCCTCATAGGGGGCCCGTATTTCGTAAGGGGCATGGGCCCAGCCACGCAGCCGATTGATCTTGGCGAATTTGGAATATCTCAGCAACTACACCTTTTGAATTTTTAGTTTAAAAAGCTGAAGTTCAATTTAAAAAGCTGAAGTTCAATTTAAAAAGCTGAATTTCGATTTAAACAAGATTGAATTCAATTTAAAAAAGCTCAAGTTCGATTTAAAAAAGATGAAGTTCAATTTAAAAAGCTGAAGTTCGATTAAAAAAATATAGTTCAGACGGAATGAGTGAGAACGTGAAGCGGTCGAACGAACGTAGTCTTACAGATGGGTCGAAATCCGTCTTCATATTGCTTGCGTTGCTTGTGTGCATAAGTTTCATGGATGACACCCGTTTCACCAAACTGATTATACACAAATATACACTGATCATTTTGATTCACTGCATATATGTTTTACATATTTTGCGTTAGGTATGTTTGGATTAACTACGTTAGCCGATCAAATGTGTAGCAACTAACGTTGCAAATATGACTCCAATCCTTGAAAATGGTTTATCGTTTTCCACGCTTTTACCAAGGCATTACATTTAAAAAGAGTCGTTATTTTTAAATTGAAGTTTGTCTTTTTTTAAATCGAACTTCAGCTTTTTAAATCGAACTTTGTCCTTTTTAAATCGAACTTCAGATTTTTTAACCCGGCATTGACAGGGGTCTGATATGAGCACCATTGACTGGGGGGGGGGGGGGGAGGCGTTAATCGCCCCCTGGTTAAGGTTATTTTCCGAACCAATGATCGCAGCGAGACACACAAGGCGGTATTCGAAAGCTCTCAATGAAACGAATATAAGGCAGTCCCGAAAATTTGAAATTGAGGTCACATTTCAGGTCACGGTCAGGTCAAATGCCAAAATAAAGGCATTTTAGTTTATGGGCCATACTTTCCATCCAAAGCCTTCGATTGCGACCATGATCACCCAAAGTGCTCTTAACGTATGATACACATCCCGCATGATCGAAAGTAAGATTATTGGCAATGATTTAAGGTCAAGGTCAGGTCACAAAAGGTCACTGTATACAATATATCTACGAAAGCCATGCAACACATGTTTTATGAATCATTTTACGCATAGAAAGCGATAGTGATACTCATTTGACCACCAGACTTCATGTATATGAAGTAAATGTTAAGCTAAGGTCAAAGAAAGGTAACAATGTACATTTTTTTAAATATAAACCAAAACGGCATGTTTCTAGATAGAACTAGACATAAGTTTTGTCTCAGAAATATATTGCTGTCATTTATTTGTCTGTATGTCAATAAAAGAAGAAAAAAAAAACGCAATTTCAAAATATGACGAGAGGAGTTACCCGCACTGTAAATGCGGTCACACAGTCAAAAATGATTATATCATTTTGAAATTTGGTATGGTGGCTGGTTGCATATAGTTCTCTGTCATATCTCCCTTTTTCTCAACATATTTGAAAACTTTGATTTTGTGACCATTTAAACAGTCAACTCCTCATATTAATTTATTGATGACCAAGACGCGTTTCGTAAAGTTACTTCCTCAGTTGGTCCATGTAAAAAGGGACATATAAAAACAGATGATCGACACTTCAAAAATACATGCAAAGTTCATTCACCACACGTGATTGTTTTCGTCTACCAGTTTCTTACTAGGCGAAGCAATCATGTGCTACCTACACATCTAATTTATGTATTGCCAAAAAAAAAAAATCGAAGTCATTTCAGACAAAGTTATTCTTCCGGTCTTCAGATTCATACAGTCATGTACTTCCAGTACTGCAGCTTCCAGCGCAATTCTTGTTTTCTTATCTGCTCTTTGACGCTTCTTGCATTTTTCCAATCGGGTAATTGCGCTGGAAGCTGCAGTACTTGAAGTACATGACTGTATGAATCCGAAGACCGGAAGAATAACTTTGTCTGAAATAACTTCGAAATTAATTTTGGCAATACATAAATTAGATGTGTAGGTAACACATGATTGCTTCGCCTAATAGGAACGGTAGTACGAAACAATACACTGTGGTGAATGAAGCTTTGCATGTATTTTTGAAGTGTCGATCACTAGTTTTTTATATGTCCCTTTTTAATGACTCACCTGAGGAAGTAAAACTTTAACGAACGCGTCTTGGTCATCAATAAATTAATATGAGGAGTTGACTGTTTATATATATATATGTCAATATGAACGTTAACAATTTGTGACCATTGTTAAAAAAAAAATAGGTTAAAAACCCCCAAAAAAATCAAAAAAAGAAATTGCCATTTAGTAGCTCTTATTATTTGCCACCTTTATCTGTTTTCGGATTGCACTTTGCTAATTGCATTGCCGGTTTACGGTCTGTTAACCCGCGCACTGCAGGGGGGTTGATTTCCGCCCCCCTCAGGTATTTCAGGAGTAGCGNGTCCAGGTCACGTGAGGTGACCCCAGTGTCATCCACACATCCAAAAAAGTTGCAGTCGTACCACAGTCAAGTTTTTTTTTGCCTATCGCTTTCAAACTTACAGGATTTAATAAGGTCGTTGGTACCTAAAATTTGTATATTTCAGACTTTTGATATCGGTAATCTAAGGTCATGTCGATTTCGTGACCTCATTTTAAGTCAAAAGGGAAATATAAAAATGCTTCCTATTCCGAGGATGTGCATGATGTCAGTCCAATTTCTTCTGAATCATGTTATCATTGACTATTATTGATCATCCAGTTGAAATTTTTGGTTAGTGACCCCTACAGGGTCAGCCGAGGTCATTCGAGGTCACCAACACTTTAATGTCAATAACTCTCGACAGAATGAAGATAGATAAGTGAAACCGACACCAATATATTTGTCTCGTCAAGATACGTCTCCCCATATGCAACATGACCTACTTAGGTCACCATTTTACTTTGACCTGAAGTCAAATTTCTAAGTTGACCTAAGCTAGTCAACATGAATATAGTTCGAAGCGCATTGACGAGACAAACACGATGGCCTTACAATCATTTATTTATTTGTATTAATTAAAAAGTTATTTGAAAACACAGTTTTGCTACAAAAGCCTTCTTGACCTTTGATGTCCTCTGGAGCCTAAACTATTGATCTGAGCTCAAATTTGAGGGCATTTAGTCCTTTGCAATTTTGCAAGAACTTTCGATTACTTTCCTCATTTGTTTATAACTAGCATTTTTCCCGAGATATTTAGGGATTTCTGGAGCAAAGTCCTAAAACGGGAAAATCTGACCTTTGATGACCTCTGGTGACCTCAATATTATTCTGAACAAAAAATACTAAAATAGTTCTAAAAATATTTTGTACTAGCTTTTGAACGGTATTTTCGGTTTTGCCGAGTTTTTTAGCCGAGTTCTATAGTCTTATGTAGTCTTATAAGAGCCGAGTTCGAGGGGGCGCCGAAACGCCCCCCCCCCCCTCCCCCGGCACGGCGCGGGTTAACCCTCGCCAGTGCAGGAGAGTAGGGTAGATGCCACCCAGGTTTTTTGGGAATAACTCGCGTAGTTATCAACTGATTGCGATGAAACTTTCAGTACCTTACTTTCGAACAATTTGACACACTCTGAAAATATTAAACTTCTACCCCCGTGGCATGTTTCTCAAGGTCATGTCGGGCGCAACTGACGTCCAGTAGTATCGATGCTTGTAACTTTTGCAGTTTCCGAATGTTTGTTGTTTAGGAGCATATGCATTATGCACAAGTGTTACCAGGTGACATTTACAGTTTCCACAGAGATCGTGACCTTCGATGACCTGATGTTTGTTTTTTGCCTCTGACAGTTTCTAAGAATTTATGACGCTGATTTCAAATTTAAAATCCGTTTTACACAATAGTATATTCCACTGAGGTCATGCTCATGCACAGGTCAACCAAGGTCACTGACCTATGGCCTGAGATGACCTCTTGGGATTCTGGTAGTTACTAGGACATTTTGTGACGCTGATTTGAAATTTGTCCCCAATTTTGCATAATATGTTCTTTCATGATTTTAGCTCGATTATAATTCAACTTCTGTACATGCACGATTTGGACGGCATCCGGATCATTGAAATGACCTCAGAGGTCACCAAATGACAGAGGACCTTGACATCGGGATCAATGGCTTCCTCTCAACACAAGCAGCACGCTCGTTTTGTAATCGAAACTCTAGCTCAATAAGGGGCAAAACGTCAGGGGATCGTATTCCCCCCCCCCCCACCCTGCACGGTTACCTAGGTATCGGACGCTGCACAGGGCGAGGGTTAACAATGGTACTGCTGAGATGTTAACTAGTATAGTTCACTTTTGAATTTGATGATTGGGGTTTTAGGGCGAACCGACAACAAAGGTATCATGCCGCCCATGTCATGTGTCACATGCCACCCTGAATGATACATCAACAGAAATAGCTGTCAAACTGAATTGGCAACCAATTTTGCCTGTCCAGCTCAACAATGCAGCCAGCCACCAGTGGCCGAAAAGCCACAAGGTTGCACCCCTTTTAAGGTGCAGCTTGCACCTCTCAGGTTGGTGACCCAAAATGGTAGGTAGGCCTCAAAAGCCCACACAGTACTGCACATGACCTGCAAGTATGAAGCCTTTGTGATGAATTGTTACCAGAGCAGTATTTCAACATCTTCACTCAGTAATTCAACATCTTCACTCACTGTCCCCTGAATCGCAGCCAACCACAGGGTCCATAAACTAAAGTGTATGGTTCAACTTCACTTCAGTGGCGCAGTTCTAACTCAAGAAATCACAGCTTACAAAGAAAGATAGGAAGGTGAGACAGACAACCACAATGCCAGGCCCAAACACAAGACTGTTTGGCAATAGGGCAAAAGACTGATCTTCAGACACTCTGAGAGATTTTTTAACGATGCAATAGGAAGGCTTAAGGACATAGTGGGCTATACGTCGACGTTAGAAACTTGCATTTAGATTCCGGCTCGATTGATATGTGACCTTTATTTATGTTTTTATTATGTTTCTTGTATTCATGCTGTCTCACTTCATTATATTATATGATGGACTTCACCTGTAATTGGGCTCGCACCTGTTGGTGATTAATAAATCATACAATCATACAATCACACATCCAAATTTCAGACTTTTCATGCTATCAATGCAGAAGATACTGACACATTATTTGCATTATGATGGCATGAAAACTCTGAGGATAGGATGTGTCCAGAGACCAGAGTTACATTTGTTTGTTTATTGGGGTTTAAGGGCACACCAACACTTTTGGGTCAATTTGCACCCATAACATATTGTTATTCCATCAGTTTATACTACTATTTATCAAGGCAAGAATATCACCTGAAGGTTGGTGTCTCTGATAAAAGTAAATATACTGCCATTCTGAATCCAGCGTGAATCATCAGCAAGGAGATGCTGAAGAGTCACTGTAGATGGAAATGATCCTAAATGATGTGTCCGCTTGCTGGGCATACTGAGGGCATGTGAGCAAGCACATGTGACAACTGTGAGTGGCTCATTGCAGCAAGAGCAAGGTTGGCCTGTCCTTCACCACGCAGCAGGTACCGGAGTGTGCCGTACGCCCCGTACGTGTGGCCAGTATGTCCAGAGTTACAGTCGTTGACAATATTGTGCTTTACCCACCTTTTTACAAACAAATTGACTATACAATACTAATTATACACATCTAATTTAATTAGAACAAACAACTTTAACTCCAAACATGTTGTAACATAAAACTTGTCATAGTATTGGAGATTAAGATGATAACGATACACTGGAATATAATGCTTAGAGCATAGCATTGAAAGTCTGGTCCTGGGACGTGTCCGGCGTTACGGTTGTTCTGTTCACCCAACCTTCTTCAAAGTTCAACCTACCTCATTTCAACTTCATCGGACAGAGAAACATGCCTTCCATTCTTCTAACTCTGTGATGCAAGAACACTGCCAGAAAGTCACAAACAAATGTGATCTAAATTCTCTGAAATAATCAAACTCAAATCAGTACAGGACCGTCACATTTATCGAAACCAAAACCGCATCCCCTTTTGGCTCAGGCAGCCGCGTGTTTTAATTTTAAACGCGGTTATTTCGGCCTTGGGCGGTATTGTTGTTGTCCATTTCATAAACAAACCAATACTGTAACTGAAAGCACCAAATTGTATAAGCTTGGTAAATTGCTACTGTCTTTTTGCGTGAAACAAGTTCGAAAGGATCAAGGAAGCAAGAGAATGCTTGCTTGCCGGGATTGCATTCAAATTTAAATTTACCATATAACCAAAATTCATGGAAACAAAATTATTTGAAGTATAAACTGGCAAAGTCAACTGACCTCTGAAAAGTAATCTGAATTATTTCGAAGCGTTCTAGTTTGTCATAGATCAGATCAATGAGGAAAAAAATTGTATTGGCTGCAGTGTTGTTGACCGATTTTATTGGGACGGGCTTGAAACCAAAGTTTGCATGACGAAGTTTTCTTCTCAAAATCAGGTTCTGATCATCAACAAGCTCTGATTATCATAGTCATAATAGGAAGAATCGTGGGAGCTCAAGAAATGCAGTGAACGAAACGCTCTAGCTCAAGGCCACAGATATCGGAAACAAAACAACCAAGGCACTACATATTGCGTAAAGCCATCTAGGCTTCATAACTAAGTGCCTGACGTCATAGGAACTGGGCCCATTCATTTCGACAAGCGCTGAAGGCACCTTACCATTATTGGTTGTTGTTCTAGCTAGCGTCATTTCAAAGGGATGAACGAGTCGAATATGATTGGCGCTCCGGCTCTTGAAATACCTTCCCATTGGCTGGAAGCAGAGACGTAATAAAAATCATGTAGACACACAACGGAGAGTATTGACAACAACATCCGACATTCACATCAACATCAACATGGATTGAGGTGCTCGCGATAATAAAGGGCACGGTAGATAAAATACTATAAAGGGGAAGGGACAATTCGAAGTATATATATATTTGTATATACATTACGACGTTGGCGGTGAAAATAATCTAAGACTACGAATGCAGCTGATGCCACTCAAGCTTTGATGGATCAGGTGGGTTCCACTCCAGGCTATGTTCTACTTCAATGTCGTAGACATAGGCAAAGTGAAAGTTAGTGTGATGGCGTGCATGTTTTTTTGTTGAAATTAAATTGAAATAGGAGATTAAACAATATAATTTCAGGGGTTTAGTTTTTCTTAATGTGTTCCTAAATGGCTCCCATAAATGTATTTTTGTATCTGTATGTGTCCTTGAAGGAAATAGTTCACCTTGGATGTTTTTTGCTGATTATATTTTCAAATACAACTTCTTTTCATTATGTCAAAAATAGCCATACATCGCGCCGATTTAGGACAGAAGGACATACATTGTTAATTTCATCAAAACTATATGCATACTCTCCGCAACGTCAAACGCGGCTCAGCCAATCATATTAGAATGTATAGTTGCGTAAGATTACTGTACAGCCTCTGCCCAGGCGTGTGCGGCCCACAATAGCCTCTTCCCAGGCGTGTGAGGCCCACAGTCCTTCAACAAAAAGTCAAATATATTCAGCTGGAGAGCCCTTTGAGCCCAGAAAACTTGCAGTTAGGAGATTTTCAACACGGTCTATAAAACTGCTATCTCAGTTCAAAACTCATGTTGAAGGTGAACTATTTCCTTTAATTGTAGGTATTATCAAGACTGCATGCTTCCGCCTCAAACACATAATGATATTCCCATTTAATTTGCAGCTGGGGCATTCCAGGACAGATCAACAAGCAAAAACTTCAAAGTACAACCCTACGTCTCAGATTGTGATATAGCCTGTTGTAGGGATTATCTGGGGCGCCCAGTTGTGCTGTGAAGTTTCAGCTTGATTGAATCTATAGTTACTGAGTTATAACCTCATGCATTTTGGTAAGGTCACCTTGCATGACTTAGCCTATAAGCCAATAACTCCACAACAAATTATCAATTTTGTATGAACTCATATATTGTATCAATAGCAATGAAGTGAGGAACATCAGTGGTGGATCCAGAAAATCTTCAAGGAGGGGGTCATTAATTGCAGTGGTGTCCCTACCTATACCCAAATCTGAAAATTCTATGGATGAGAAGTGAGAGTTTAACTCACCTGTTTAACTCACCTGTTAGGGTTCCTGGTCTCATGGAAAAAGTAGGAAGAAATACTGTTGGAAGTGATAGAGGGGACTAGGAACCCATAGAGGAAAAGACGCGCCAGCAAGTCCGAGACAAGGCAAGACAGTTTATACATACAGCAATGAACAATAGTCCCTTAGAGTGCCCCCTTAGACGGCGAGAGTGCCCCTTAGCTGGCCAGAAGGTCCCTCAGCCGGTCAGAGTGCCCCCTCATGCGGCCAGGGTGTCCCCTCAGGCGGCCAGAAGGCCCCCTCAGGTCAACAGAGGGCCCCCTCAGCCACCTAGAGTGCCCCCTCAGATGACCAGTGCCCCCTCAGGTGGTCAGAGTGCCCCCTCAGGCAGACAGAGTGCCCCCTCAGGCAGACAGAGTGCCCCCTCAGGCAGCCAGAGTGCCCCCTCAAGTTCAAGGTCCAAGGGGGCATGGCCCCCCCTGGCCCCCTCCTCTGGATCTGCCACTGAGGAACATTATCCCAGGCCCAGTACTATTTTTTGTGTGGCTTCAGATGAAATGACTCATGACCTCTGGTGACGTGACCTTGACATGAGCACAGTTAATTTTTTGTTTTATATTTTAAAATATACTATTACGAGATAGAGTTGTTCTTTCACAGGACATCAAGCGGAGTTGGGTATTTTCATATAAGATAACATGTATTGCTCATATAACCATTTGTTGTGAACGTTTCATATTACACATATATATAAAACAGTCAACTCCTCATAATTTATTGATGACCAAGACGCGTTTCGTAGAGTTACTTCATCAGTTGGTCATTCAAAAGGGAATGACCTTTTGAATTCATTGTCTGAATCATCATTGTCATTTTTCGAAGCGCCTTGACGAGGCAAACACGATGGTGTTAAAATTATTACTCTGTGTCAATATGATACAAAGTTATTCACGAACAACGTTTTTTTCGCCTCTGCAACAGTGAACAACTTTTGATATATTCGTTACCCCTTTTGAATGACCAAATGATGAAGTACTCTACGAAACGCGTCTTGGTCATCAATAAATTAATATGAGGAGTTGACTGTTTATATAACATTTGTTGTCATAATGAATTGTCATGACATTTATTGTGTTTTCTGTGTCACTCAAAACTGTCAGGTTGCAATATAAGCCAGCTGAAGGTTAAATCTGGGTGAGTTTATTGATGACTAAGGTGAAACTGTTGCTCAGTGATCTCTACTAATGTCATCTGAGGTCATCTGAGGTCATCAGCAATGATGTTGTCTAATAACTTGTCGATATTAAAAGAGATAGAGACGAATGCGAATGACACCTACTGTGTTCATTGTCGTCGTGGCCGTCGTGCTGCCCCAATATGCAACATGGCCTACCTTGGGTCACCACAATGACCATTGACCTGAGGTCAAATTTTGGGGTATTGACCTTTACCAGGTCATCCAAGTGTAATGTTTCGAAGCGCCTCGTGACGAGGCAAACACGATGGTGTTAAAATTATTACTCTGTGTCAAATTTAGATACAAAGTTATTCACGAACAACGTTTTTTTCCCTTGCAACAGTGAACAACTTTAATATATTCGTAAATAATTTTGTGTCGAATAAACATGAACAATTATTGAAACACCATCGTGTTTTTCTCGTCAAGGCACTTCAAAACAGGACAATTGTGACCTGGTAAGGTCAATTTCCAAATTTTACCTCAGGTCAAGATCATTTGGTGACTCAGGTAGTTCATGCTGCATATGAGCGACGCGACGTGACGAGATAAACACAGCGGTGTACTTTGCACGTCTCTATATTTATCCTATCAAGAGTTATTTGCAAAATAAGTGCAGTTGACCTCAGATGACTTCGGCTAACCTTGCAGAGATCACTGAACAATAATTTCACCTGGGTCATCAATAAATACATCCAACTTAACCTTTAAGTGGCTTATGTTACAACCTGAAACTTTGGTGTGACGCAGAAACCGCAACAAATGCCATATCATGGGACAATTAATCATTTTTGAAAAAACGTGTTATTTTGAGCATTTAAAAAGTACATTTATAGAAAATACCCATCTCCATTTTTTATGTGCAAAGACAACTTACAAAAGCATATTTTGAAAATATAAAACAGTTATCTTTACTGCACTCGTTCCAAGGTTAGATCATGTCACCAGAGGTTACAGGTCATTTCATCTAAGTCCACAAAAATTAAAAAATGGACCTAGGGCGATGTTCCTCATTTAATTGCAATTCAGAAAGTATATGGGTTTATAGGAATTGGATAATTTGTTGTGGAGTTATTGGCTGATCGGTTAAGTCATGCAAGGTGACCTCACGAAAATCCCGGAGGCTATAACTCGGTAGCCGTATCTCCAACCGAGCTGAAACTTACACGGCACTGTTTGGCGCCCCCAGATAACTCATATGACGGACTTGTATCTAAATCGGAGATGTAGGGTGTTACCCCCTGGCGATCTGTCCTGGAATACCCCAGCTGTCATTATAATCATTTTAAAATACTCACAAGTTCAGTGGCCTGAATACTTAAGCAGTGTCCGCATGTCATTTGTGCAACGTTTCCTCTGTGTCCTTATGACGCTTCATCAACAATCAGCGTGTTCCTACAATGCTTTGTTATTGTTATAGTGAAGTTCCCATGACATTCATTATCAATGGAAGTATCTAGATAACCCCAAATTTACATTTGTGCAAAGTTAGTCCCAGCCCTTTTAATGGAGGGATTTCCTAGGTCAGGACTCCACCAAACAGAGCGTGTAGCGCAGGCCCTGACCTCTTCCTCGCTATTGCGCAATGCCTGTTAGCTGGCATAATTAAGAGTACATTTGTGATGTGCCTGACATTCCTGGACACATTACGCCCTGTGGTCTGATGTCACCTGACAGTGAGAGTGACCACTGCCACTAGCTGCAAGACATTTCAGTCGGGGGGTAAATAGAGAATGCCGAAGCGACTTGAACCCAGACATGTTCCATTTCCCAGGCGTGTTGGCCTTTAAATGAGTATTGTGGCGACGGGTGATATGCTATAGCACTTCCGCACATTGCAAACTATTGCTCCGTGCTTACTTTTTTTCCATGTGCAATTTTTTCTCAATCGAAGTATCAGAACACCGCGGGAAATGCGCCAACGATCCTTCGGGATCATGGATCCGAGGTTCAGGGATCCAAAGTTGGATCTCAGCTATTTTATCGAACGTCTTTTGTAGCCAAACAAACCAAACAGGCTCAGGCAATAGAGAGGGATCCGGACGCTAAAAGTTACAACGCATAATTATTAGTGCTGTGTTGCTGTTATTGTTGTCAGAATATTGATTCCAAATTTGAGGCTTCTGGGATCCGAGCACATGTCTGCTTGAACCCGACCTGCCACACTGGGTGAAGCACATTGCTCCCTCTAGTGAGCTGCAGGGACAGTAAATGCAATGGTTGAGTGTCCAAAGCAATCATGAAAAGTTTCATAAAGTGATGTCCATGGGTGATGGGACTGAAACCGGTTTTATAAGTCAGTGTAAGAAGAAACCTTACCTCTAAAATGCAACCATTGAAGAACTTGGGTCTGTCAATAGCCGTTTTCACGAAGGACTTTATTTACCGGGTAATTGGGGCGGTTGGGCCGATTGGGGCGTTTGGTTTAACCCGCGGCCCACTGGGCCTCTGCATTTCCTTCGCCCGACTCGGGTTGAACACCCCCCTTCTTAACTCGGTCTCCTATGGCACGCTAGACCAAAAACCAAAAAACACCTTTCGAAACCGTTTATCAAAAAATCATTTTCGAAACTATTTTCGGATTATTTTTTCGCTCATGTCAAAACTCAGGTCACCAGAGTCATTCGAAGGTCAAATTTCAGTTTCTAACACGCTCCCAGAAAACCCCAAATATCTCGGAAACTATGCTATCTAGAAACAAACGTTCAAAAGGACAATCGCTAGCCAATGAAATTTGCAATCGCAACCAGGCCTCCAAAAATGACCTCAGTCAAAGTTAGGCACTAGAGTCATAAAGTAATAAAAAAAAAAATGGGCAAAAAATACTTTCGCGAATAACTTCGTACCTTACCCAAAGATTAACGCCATTACTGGTTTTACCGCCATCGTGTTTGTTCGTCAGGCGTTCTAAATTTGTAAAAAATTATCATGTCTAGGTCAATTAAAAAATGAACCTTTTCAGGTTCAAGGTCAAGTGGTGACCCAAGTAGGTCATGTTGCATATCAGTAGATGTGTCTTGACGAGATAAACACACTGGTGTGAGTCGCAGTTCTATATCTTCATTATGGCCAGAGTTATTGAAAAAAAGGTGTTGGTGACCTCGGATGACCTCAGATGACCCCGTAAGGTTCCCTGAGCAAAACCTTGCACTTGGATCATACATAATATCATATGATAACATCATCCAGAAGGAAATGGCTGATATCATCGACAAAGAAAGCATTTGATTATTTATCCATTGACATATAATGGGGAGATCGCAAAATTGACCCGACCTAAGGTCACCGATACAAAAAATCCGAGATTAAACTTTTGTAGATACTAATGACTTAATGTAATCCTAAAAGTTTGAATCAATCCCTTAGAAACTGTAGTCCATGCACGACCGCAAACTTTTGTAGGTAGGTCACTTGACCTGACCTGGTGACCTGACCTGACTTGACACGAAACTTCAATTTTTCGCAAAATGTCCGGAAAGAATGCAGTGAATAGTTATGCAAATTTGGCCGGCGCTACGCGGCCGCCGTTTTTTCGTTATCTTGAAAAAAAACATGAGGGGGTGTTCAAACACCCCCCCCCCCCGTGCGGGCGCGGGGTTAATGGTGGTAAGTTTCGGGCAGAATTTTTTTTTGGCATTAGGGACATTTTGGACCTAGCACCGTGCCATGTGGTCATAGCTCTAACACTAGCCCCCCGCCCTCATTTCAACCAAACGCCCCAATCGCCCCAAACGCCCCAATTACCCGGTAAAGAAAGTCCTTCGTGAAAACTGCTAATAGCTGATCACTGGTTTTATATGGATTCTCCAAAGGTAGTGATTCTAGTTTCCCACTTAAGGCCAGCAGTTTTGGGAAAGCAAATGTCCTATCCAAAAGTCAATTACACCCTGAGCTAATTTTCTAGATAGCTACTTCACTTAAACAGACCACTCTCAGACTGAAGCTTTGGAATTGAATGTTCCCCAGCCCACCATCTCTTGTAGAATAAATTAGCATAAATATTGTCAGTCTCTATTTCAACATCCCAGTACCTAGTAGGGACGGTAGATGCACTGGCGGACTGGTTCATGTTGAGTGCCTAAAACACGCATAGGTTTCACATGCCACATGCTTGCGAGAAGTACTGATCTTGAAGTAACTATCAATACCTACTTAATATTTCCAAGTAATTCAGTTTGGCTCCATAACATCTTGACATGCCATGCTCTGTGGCCGGTGTCGCTACGGCACCCTGCTCTGTCCCTGCCCGGGTCGGATTACCACGGCGGTGTGTGCCCCGGAGGTCCCGCTGTGGGCACAGCCCCGCATAACGGCCGATTGCGTCAGAGCTGACTGGTCGTATCCAGGTGATGCGTGTTTGGAGCAGCGCCAGGTGTGCGTGCGGTGAACTCGTTCGCCGACAGAACTGGGCCGCCCGCGGCAGGCCACCATACGCGCCCGCAGGCGTCACCCCGCCCCCTCCCGCCCGGCGTCACCCGCCCCCTCCCGCCCGGCGTCACCCCGTCCCCTCCCGCCCGGCGTCACCATACTCCCTCCCGCCCGGCGCGTCACCCGCCGCCCTTCCCGCCCCCTCCAGACCGGCGTCACCCGCCCCCCTCCCGCCCGACGTCACCCCGCCCTGGCTCGGTCGGAGGGCGCGGCGCTGCGGCTCCGTTTCTGCAGAGCGCCGGAGCGTCTGAGTGGATCTGAGTACGGCCGACTGTGGAGCGGTACCGCCGCGCGAGACAGTCGGTTAGTGCCGCCCGGTTGTGTTAGGTGGTGCTGGTTGGTGCGGGGTGGTGACGATCAGTGAGGAGTGGTTTGTGCCAGCAAAGACGTCCGAGCGTTCAACCTTGAGACGCCAGGACAGGGATGTCGAGTGAAGCCACGCTTCGAACGACTTGGAAGGAATTCATAGCGGTACTGTTGCCAGGTTGTAGTGCGAAGCGTTCTTCTGTCAGTTCAAGGTGAGGATCCATCCCGTAATTTTCTTGTTTCATAGCTCAGATGTAGTTAGAAGTATGTATTTAATACATTCATATACAGAATACTGTAATACCTACAACTCAGCATCGACACAGTATTTAATACCGGTATTGTTGACTCAGTAGCGACTTAGTGTAGTATAGCGGCCGCTCTGATGCCCTGTTGCTCGGGTTCGCTGGTCAGCGGGCTGTCGTGGGGTCACTGTCCGTTCTTTCACAGTCCTTTCAGGCCTGTGAAGCTGTGGTTAGGCACTTTCCAGTCTCCACCGCCGTCCGCGGCCCGACTGGGATTGGGCAAACACTTTTGGCGGACTGGGTTTCCTCAACCGCTGCGCTGTTTACTACGTCATCACATCAGCTCTCAGTTCAGCACTCTTCGTGAAATTCACGCCTTGATAGTGGCTAGTTTGTGGGCTGTGACTAGTGCCATTCGTGCCTTTCGAGTGCCTTTCGAGTGCCTTTCGAGCGCCTTTCGAGCACATTATGGTGATTGCCCTAGTCCCCCACATAGTGTCTCTGGCGCAAACTTTGCTTGTTTGCCCTTGAAGTGGACAGGTCCGAGCTAACTTTCTTCATCCCGGTGTATGCCAGCAGGATTTTTGTGCTGTGCTACGAAGTGCCCTCCATTCTTTGTATGGCTCCAGTCTCCACTAGGGTGTCAATCGGTAACCAAAAATTAGGTTACCGAAAAAAATTGTGTGACCGATTTGGTAATCGGTCGGTCAGGCTTATACATTTTTGGACACTTTTCGGTCAGCCTAATCCTAATCAATTAACTTTTTCGTCACTTTTTGCGCATTCTTATTTTCTATCCTTACAACTTTTGATTACACATATTTGCTCGATAAATTTCCAATAACAATGTAAATTTATTGTCTTAGCTTTGCGCACCGCTATTTTGCTTGGTAAATGTTAATATTAATTCCTTTTTCACAATCTTATAATGTCCTTTTTGGAATAGTACATCGTGTCGTTTTATGATTTATGATGTTAACAACAGCCATTTTGCCAGTAGTATAAATAATTATTATATTGAAAATCGGTCAAATCTTGGACATTTTTGTGCCTCATACAAAAATCGGCCAATATTTGGATCAACCCAAAAATCATGCCTGCTGTTCGGTATTGGATTGGTTTTGGTCAGGAAATTTCTGGAAAATGACATCACTAGTCTCCACTGACCATTGGAAGCTGCGTCCCTGAGGCACCACATGTAGATCACGAATGAATGCGGCCTGAATGACTGTGTTGCAAGGCCTGATTTGATCGTGGTTTAGAATGGAGTCATTCTGTGGGCCAAATCAGTTATCAAAAGATGGTTGGAGCCCAAAAGGAATTACTAAACTGATATGTATTGAATGATGGTAAATTTGGGGCACGATTTGGTATCTTACTTTTTGAATCGTTCTGAATTGACGTGTCTTACTAGGACTGTAATAAGTGTTATTATCATATATTATTATTGATGATCCAGGTGCAATTTTTGTTCTGTGACCTTTACATGGACAGCCGAGCCCCGAGGTCATCCGAGGTCACCGACACTGCGTTAATAACTTTCGATATAATGAAGACGGAGGAGTGGAACCGACTTCAGTGTGTTTGCCTTGTCGAAACACGTCTCCTAATATGCAACATGACCTATTGCTACAGTTTTAGCTAATTCTGACCAGCTGATCAGAATTTACCCAATGCACATCTAATGCCGATAGATAAATCACATCGTTCACATGCATTCAGTGCGTTTTCACAGTTTCGCGGAGCATTGACATTTCCTTCCTATTCGATGTATTTGCCTCATAACCTGCAGAGCGTGGCATTAGCCAATCTGTCAGCGAATTCCACCAGAGGCATACGGGTCTTATCACTACATTCGCTGCGGTCCGGCCTGCCCCATATATAGCGAGGGTTGCTCGGATGTCATCACGTATGACCTGCTCTACAGACTAAGTGCTATACGATCTAGTGTCCCAAGATTCTAATCTTCGCTGGGAGTTCAGAGTGGAAAATATAGTTGCCCAAAAAGGACCATGAGAGTTGAATAAATCATGCTCAGAAATCGGTACGATATTGATCTACTGTTTTGAATATGAAAAGCAATGGTTTCATTGAAATCATATATCTTTAGTCTAATATTTATTTATATCAAGAATCAAATATCACAAATTCGTAATTTGGAGTGGAAAATTAATTCCTAAAAATGCAGGAATGAGAGTGGAATAATTATTCACTGTTGGATGTCTAATCTCCCACCCAAATTCGACAAATTTGGACACTGATATCGATCTAACGCCAAATTACCGCCTGCCGCTGTCAAATGTTTGAGGACGGCCAGGCCACGCCTGGTGTCGCCATGTTGCAGGCATCGGTCGATAATGGTTTGAAATGAACGATCGGCTTATTTATGAGGCGATCGACGGCTCGCTGCGTCTTCCTCGGAAGTAAGTAAAAAGTGGAGGCTCGTGGTAGATAAATGACTTAAAAACCGCGAGAGCGATATCCAGCACTTTAATCTACGGCCTCTAAAGGCGACCTCGCTTTTAGAGAGACGAACATCGGCTATTTTTCTTATGCGACGGGAAGTCTGTGGGGTGAAAAATAAGTCATTTATTTGCATTGGGTTGTCAAAACAGCCAGCATTTTTGCAGTTTCATTAGCCTAATTAGTGTCATCGGGACAGTGTCATTAGTCTAATTAGTTGACGTGAATTTATCCGCGTTATGTGGATATCACGTTATGCATCTTTTTCCGTAATTTAATGACAAGACGAATTACTGCTTTTGTGTGTGTTTTTTTGTACACCGCAATCTAAGTGTTAGTGGCAATGTATACTTTATAAGTGGGGGAGGGGAGGACTTGCAGTGATGTCAGTGCTTCGTATGCCAATCAGGTAATGTTTACTGTCCTTTCACCGTGTGCAACTGTGCCGGTCATGTAACAAAGCCCGTTCGAATGTCTGATCAGTATCGGTGCCATTGGGTAACGTTGTGCCGGGCCGGTTCAGCACGGTCTGCAGTTCGGACCCAGCCGAGGCAAGGTCGGGTTATGGTGATAAGGTGCTCGTTACCCTCCGGTCCAATCGCCTTATCCCGGTCCCCGCCGCCGCGGCCGCCGCCAGGGGGCACTCCGGCCGGTGATGGCAGGGTGTTTGAGAGCCCGCCTTCTCCCGACCTGGGAGTTGGGACCGCTGGGTGGTGGTTGGATGGCCCCTCGGGCTGCTAGTGATGGCAGCGTGTGAGGCGCCCCCGTCTCCCGGCCTGGTTGCCAGGTGGTAGGTACCGCCGTTCCTCCGGCGGCGGCGGCTCTGCGCTAGTTTGCAGAACATTGGCCATGACCCCGTCGTTTCAGCTAAACTCCCCCCCCCCCCCACCCCACCCTCTCACCGTGCCCCGCTGGCTTCACAGCCGCGCCGTCTATCTGGGCCACAGGGACAGGCGGCCGCACAAAAAGGGCCACCGGTGACGCATATAGCTTCTCTGTGAATAATGCCAGCTGCGAAGGTGGCCAATCACCCTCGACTGCTTTGATAATATTTGTCCCATTTAGTCATAACATAATTAGTGGTTAGGTATATGTAATCATCCAGTCATTGAGGCATGTATATCGTATAAATGTTCTTTCATAGGGTAACTTTATTTGTAACGTGGTGCCTTTTACCTTTAAAGTCGCGTTTGAGTTAATCGTCACACTTCATGTGCTGGTCGATGCGTGCCACTGCGCCATCTCGGCTGCCTCCAGAGTCCAGACTTAGGGCGCCACATAACCTCAGTAGTTACGGCGCCCTAAAGCCCAAATCAACAACAAGAGTCCAGACTTGTTAGCTCTGGCTCTAGCGGACCCTCCCGTGTGTTTCTGTGCACCGCTCGGGTCTGGTGTGACTCGTCTGTCGGTTTCTCATCCTGCCAGCGCCTGTGTCGTCAGTGCGCCATTGTTGTTGTTAACGTGGTGTTTTGTTTATTGTTAGCCGACAGAGGCAGACCCAATGACCGGCGCCACAATACAGTATTCAGAGCGGCCAAAATATATTTGACGCGAGCAAAATCCCCGTAAATTGATGTCTTCAGCTAATGAGGTTCTTATTTATGGATGTTCGCTTTGACATTCTGCAATGCTGTAAATTAAGCCGATTGACTGGATGTCGATTTTCTTCTACACGGCTGCAGAGTCGACTCAATCGAGGTGCATGCTCCTATTGTCCGATTCAACAATCCTTGATTGTATTGATCTAATCGGACTTCTGTCTTGTCGTTGATGGGATCAATAGAGCTGGGCTGGCGCGGCCGGTGCCGGCTGATGCTGCTGTACTTAGTGTCGCCCCGGCTGTCAGACAAGTGTCAGTCCGGCTGTCAGACAGTGTCGCCCCGGCTGTCAGACAGTGTCAGTCTGGGCTGTCAGACAGTGTCGCCCCGGGCTGTCAGACATGGTACGCCCGGCCTGTCAAGCAGTGTCAAGTTCGGCCTGTCGGGACAGTGTCAGTCCTGGCTGTTCGGACAGTGTCAGTCCGGCTTGGTCAGACCATGTGTCGCCCGGCTGTCAGACAGTGTCAGTCCCGTCGGGACACGTGTCAGTCCGGCTGTCAGACAGTGTCAGTCCGGCTGTCGGGACAGTGTCGCCCCGCTGTCGGGACAGTGTCAGTCCGGCTGTCAGAAGTGTGCCCCCGGCTGTCAGACAGTGTCGCCCCGGCTGGTCCAGACAGTGTCAGTCCGGCTGTCGGGAAGTGTTCAGTCCGGCTGTCAGACAGTGGTCATCCGGCTGTCGGGACAGTGTCAGTGCCGGCTGTCGGACAGTGGTCGCCCCCGGCTGTCGGGACAGTGTCAGTCCGGCTGTCAGACAGTGTTCGCCCCCGGCTTGTCAGACAGTGTCGCCCGGCTTGTCAGACAGTGTCAGTCGGCGGCTGTCGGGACAGTGTCAGTCCGGCTGTCAGACAGTGTCGCCCCCGGGCTGTCAGACAGTGGTCGCCCCGGCTGTTCAGACAGTGTTCAGTCTGGTGTGCGACAGTGTCAGTCCGGCTGTGGGACAGTGTCAGTCCGGCTTGTCAGACAGTGTCAGGTCCGGCTGTCGGAACAGTGTCAGTCCGGGCTGTCGGGACAGTGTCTCTCCGACTGTCGGGACAGTGTCACTCCGGCTGTCGGGACAGTGTCAGTCCGGCTGTCGGGACAGTGTCGCCCCCGGCTGTCAGACAGTGTCATTCCGTCTGTCAGGACAGTGTCAGTCCGGCTGTCGGGCACAGTGTCAGTCCGGCTGTCAGACAGTGTCAGTCCGGCTGTCGGACAGTGTCGCCCGGCTGTCCAGACAGTGTCAGTCTGGCTGTCCGGACAGTGGTCAGTCCGGCTGTCGGGGACAGTGTCAGTCCGGCTGTCAGACAGTGTCAGTCCCGGCTGTCGGGACAAGTGTCAGTTCCGGCTGTCGGACAGTGTCAGTCTGGCTGTCGGGACAGTGTCAGTCCGGCTGTCGGGACAGTGTCAAGTCCGCTTGTAGATCAGTGTCGCCCGCCGCCGGCTGTCAGACAGTTCAGTCCGGCCTTGTGGGACAGTGGTCAGTCCGGCTGTTCAGAGCAGTGTCAGTCCGGCTGTCGGGAAAGTGTCGCCCCGGGCTGTCCGGGACGTGTCAAGTCGGCTGTCAGACAGTGTCGCCCCGCCGGCGTGTCAGGGAATCGGGCATCTCAGCCTCCCGGCGTGTGTAGACAGTGTCAGTCCGCCAGGACTCTTCGCGGCGTGTCGGGGACATGAGGTAATAGATCCGGCTGGGTCCAGAAGCAGTGTCGCCCCAAACCCTAGTCCCCGGCTTGTCCAGCACAGGAACAGCGTGTCGCACGCAACGTGAATTTATCGAGGGCTAGTCTAGTACGTTTATGGCGTGCTCAGTGCTGAGCATGGTACAGCTGTCACGTGACGTGTCATCGCCTGCTGGACAGTTGTCAGTCCGGCTGTCAGCACAGATGGTCACGGTACGGACTGTCGGAGCATGTCAGTCACCAGTTGTCCGCGGCGAACTAGCGGAACTGGGTTAACAGCTCCGGACTTGTCGGGATTCCTTAGGGACAGCCGGGAGACACTGGGTCGTGTGACTCCAGAGCTCCGGCGGGGCGAGCACTGTCTGTACCGTTGAAACACAGGTGCCGTGCACATGTGCCGGCCTCGCTTGTGACCAGTGCTCAGTACCGAGCCTCGGTCGGGGACACGTGTCCAGGTCGACGCTGACTGGTCGGGACAAGTGTCAGTCCATCGCTCGGCTCAGTACAGATCTCCCGGGCTGATCCGAAGGACAGTTCAGTCGACGCGTGTCGTTGGGACACGTGTCAGTCCGGCTGTCGGGACAGTGTCAGTCTGGCTGTCGGGACAGTGTCAGTCCGGCTGCCACCTCCCGTCCGCTATAATTCGGCCGACAGAGACCAGTACACATCCTAGTGACCTCCGCGATTAGCATAATCAGTGTCCCAGCACAGAGCGCCGCCTGCTCTATGACTATGCTGTGGTATCACCCTGTCAAGATATTGGGCACATACACGAATGTCTGCAGCGAACGAGCTTTGTCAGGGATCCTCTCATCGTCCCCATCGACTCTATTACATGGACGGAGCTTTTCTTGTTTACTTGAATGTGTGCTCAACGTTTCCTTCAGCGCATGCTTCTCTCGTTTACGAATCAAATTTGTTTTGACTTCTGAATCTGATTATAATCAAGTGACTGCCATGCAGCGGTATTGAGTTCAACTTCCAATTTATCGTATACAACTGATTGTTGCATGCTCAGTCAGATTCCAGTCTGATTTTATATGATTTGGTTGCCAGTTTTCATACGAAACATTCCGTTGATTTTCATTTGAAAATGCTTGAGTTCTGTATCTGTTATGCGCCTTGTTCAGCCGCATCCTTATGCATGCATGAGCATGACAGGCTAGGATTTTCCATCATTTGCATTTTAAACGTAGGGAAATGTTCCTGGTTGGTTCGCTTCCCATTCTGAGGGAACTTTTAACGTGGAAACTTATCCTATCAATCTGAAATGCCTCGACACATCTGGCGATAAACTGAAAGCCAAGACCAACTTCAGCGGAAAGCCATTGTTATGTGTACTTTTGATTCGTCTCGGACGAGTTCAGTTTTACTATTCGACATAATGAGAGTAACATATACTATTTAAACCATGCTAAAAGTTGCTCGTCTATCCGATAAAAAAAATGTATGAAAATGATAGCATGACTCGGTCTCGAGTCGTACTGGTTCACATATGTATTCGTGTTTCCTTACATTTGCATATCAATTGCAATGGCATGGTGGAAATGTTAAGTGAAACGCCTTACCCAAGGCTGCTAGAGTGTTACGGTAACACTGTTACCTATTTCCATTTAGTTATAGGCTTAGTTGTAAAAGGGATAAAGTATGTGCAAACATATTGTAGTTGCTTTTGATTCGTAGAAATTGATAAACATACTTGTAAATGGGTGGAGCTTTTCAGACCAAGTTGGTGGGGCGAAACATAATATTCTGTGGTTGCTTTGCATGGCTGAAAGTGAAAAATTGTCCATTTTAACACCAGGGAACATTCATATCTGCCAAAGTTGGTGAGGCAGAACAACGAAATTGGTGTAGCCAAAATCGAAGTTGGTCGAAGTCTAACTCCGTTTTTCTAAACTTTCAGCGTTACCTAGGTGCATGGTGTCGCGGGTGATTCAATTTAGATTTATTAGTACCGCCGTCATTAGGACGAAACTTGTAACTAATCCACCATCATCCAGAGAGTCGCTTTCCAAAATGGAACTATCACCGACAGCCGTTGGAACGATGTCACCACAGTTAGTTTGTATTTTATTGTACGGCTGCAGTAGACAAAGAGGGATCAGCCGCACGCTTCTCTCGCAGTGGCTGGCGCACTGATTGGCACATATATAGCTCGGCATGTGTCGGTCTCAGCCGCCGGATTTGGCCAACCGCCGACACAGTGGGGACTTTTCCCGATTAGCCGGAATTAATTGATGACGGCCAAGCTGTCATCCGCAGTAAAACCAGCTGCGGCATATCGAAAAAGGAATAAATTGCGCATGTTTTGAGAGCAAAAAAAAAGAAAATTAGGGGGATTGAAAATGGGGCACCGCCTCTGCTGAGCCAATTTTTTTTTTCAAAATTTTGGCACAAGACGCGCAATTCAGTTTTAGGATAAATCACAAAATTCAAGACGCAACTAGGCGTAACGGTTAAAGCAGCAAGCGACAAACCAACGGGGGTTCTGCCCCGCAGGAAATAGGCTTAACTTTGCCTGTATTGACCTCAACATAACCTCATCATCAAATTGGGCTGTAGCAATCAAAGGGGCGAGTTGGGGCGCAGTTTCTGCCGGTCGGAACAGCATCAGGGAACATTCTGGCGGACTACGCCTGGCATGTTGTCTCGAAAGTTCGTCATCGGCGTTCAAACTTTTATAAATAATAAGGTTTACATTTCATATAACATGTATTAACCATGCGCTTCCGTCAACAACTTTCAGGTTCGATCGCACTTTTAACATATGTTTACCAGGTTAAACAAAGTAACCAATACCAGATTCGAAAATTCAGAATTTTTATGATTCCGGGCAACTGCAGTTTATAAGGAAAAATCTCAACCTTCACATTTGTCATTTCGGCAGGCTACGGGGCGAAAGGCCCCACTGTGCGCCGTCAAAACGCTAGACTCCTGAAGTTGTGCCCCATCGGCCTGTCCCGTGTTACGAGTGGTTGGCACTGGGGAACGCGTGACTCCAAAATTACCAACTGGGGGGTAATACCAGCGCCTGATGACCCTGATATGGCCTGCTGCTTCAGAGTGGGCTTAGTCGTCGGCGATGCAGCCAACCGGATGTCATAAAAGCGACGCTATCATGATCTTCATTCAGTTGTCTGAATACCGGCATTAGCTGCGAAAGCTGCTATTCCATGCAGTTGTGACAGTTAAGCCGCCGAGTCACGTCGTTATGGTGTTATTTGATTATGTATATCGTCGCCTGTGTTGCCGGGAGGATGGGTCGAGCAACATTGCATTATCCGACTGGTATCCGCAGTATGCGTCTCCTGTGTGCAGTTTATCTGCGATCCGATGACAGCCGGCTGACAGCGTACAAACAAAAGCGAGGTGTCGTTGCCAACCCCGCCACTATTAATCTGAAAGGCCAGGCTGCAGTGTCCCAATATTCCATTTTTGCTTGGGTGTCAGAGTGGAAAATTTGAGTCCAAAAAGACCATGAGAATGGAAAACTATGTAGAAAATGGTACGATATTGATTAATGTTTTGAATGTAAAGCAGTGGTTTTCATTAAAATCATGTATTTTTAGTCCATGTTTATTTATATCAGAATCAATATCACAAATCATAATTGGGGAGTGGAAAAATCATTCCTAAAATGGAGAATGAGAGTGGAAAATTATTCACAGTTGGGTGTCATCTCCCACCGAAATCGACAAATTTTGGGACACTGCCAGGCTGTGTGACATCTTGGACTTGACCCCAGCCAAGCTCTGTAGGTCTCCGAAATTCTGCAGTTCATATTCCGTGACTGTTGGGTTACCTGCTTTTCAGTATCGGACTCGATCGTTACTTACAGTGGAATTGTCATTTTATATCGACCAGGGACGTAGCCAAGGGGGGAATTTACACTAGATAGAATGGGATTCTCTGAAACCCGACCTACCCCTCCCTCCCCCCGGTCAGCAGCATATGGCTGAGGAGCAAAATTAGATTTACGCTATCATGATCTTCATTCAGTTGTCTGAATACCGGCATTAGCTGCGAAAGCTGCTATTCCATGCAGTTAGTTGTGACAGTTAAGCCGCCGAGTCACGTCGTTATGGTGTTATTTGATGATGTATATCGTCGCCTGTGTTGCCGGGAGGATGGGTCTCAACATTGAATTATCCGACTGGTATCCGCAGTATGCGCATCCTGTGTGCAGTTTATCTGCGATCCGATGACAGCCGGCTGGCAGTGTACAAACAATGCGAGGTGTCGCTGCCAACCCCGCCACTATTTATCTGAAAGGCAAGGCTGTGTGACATCTTGGACTTGACCCCAGCCAAGCTCTGTGGGTCTCCGATTATAATCTGCAGTTCGTATCTCGTATTCCGTGATTGTTGGGCAGGCACGTAGCCAGGATTATGCTCAGGAGGGGGCCACGTCGGAAAAAATCACATTTTGCTCCTAGAATCTCATTCTATCTAGTGCTGAAATCACATTTTGCTCCTCAGCCATTATGTTGCTGACCGGGAGGTGGGGGGGGGGGTAGGGGGTGTTTCAGAGAAATTCTCATTCTATCTAGTGCTGAATTTATTTCGCTCAGGGGGGGGGGGCATGGCCCCCGTGCCCCCCCCCCCTTGGCTACGTTCCCTGTTGTTGGGTTACCTGCTTTTCAGGTATCGGACTTGATCGTTACTTACAGTGAATTTTCATTTTATTATCGACCAGGGGACGTAGCCAAGGGAGTTCCCTCCCCCTAAGCAAAATAAATTTACACTAAATAGAATGGGATTTTCTGCTGAAACCCGACCTACCCCTTCCTCCCCCCGGTCAGCAGCATATGCTGAGGAGCAAAAAAAAATTATGACGTGCCCCCCCCCCTCCCTGAGAAAAATCCTGGCTACGTACCTGATATCGACACTTATTTAACGGTACGTTGACTGTTTAGGGCCTTTCCTTGGAAGTTTTACCGTCTCGCTAGCTTATATAAGAGGAAACTTGTTACGGACGAAGTTTTTTTCTTCTAAATGAAGTATTTTGAATCATCCCTTACGTCGTAACGAAATTTAGGGTGGTGGCCTGTAAAATTTTCGCTCTCGCTTACGCGAAGCCGACCCACAATTTTCGCATCAAGTCTGGTTTAGTGACGAGGATCATGACGTGAAGATAAGAGCAGAAACTGTCGATTCTGGTCAATGAAATGACCTGGTATGGTCATTGGTCTCTCTCGTTGTCTCACACAGTGGCAATGTACCTACTGTGACGTTTGTAGTTGATCGTCTGCCTCGATAGTGTGCGGTCTGAGCCTCCAATGTCGCCCTGGAAGCAGCACGGCTCAGTGCTGCTCTGTGTTTGGAGCGCAGCAGTGACAATAGGGAACACGTTGGGCAGGCACGTATACAGGATTTCGTCTAGGGAGAGGGGTGGCGCCTCAAAAGGGCCCTTCCCGAGCGTTGAAAGGCCCCCTTACCCCCCCCCCCGAAAAAAAGTCGGATTTCGGCCACTTTATTTTGTGATACCTCTTTTTTCTTCAACTTTTGATTAGCTGGATTGGACCAGGAGTTTCAGGATCCTCCATGAGCCATGAGAAGAAACCATAAGCCAGGCACGTAGCCAGGATTTCGTCTGGGGGGCAACGCCTCAAAAGGGTTCTACCAGGCACGTAGCCAGGATTTCGCCCAGGGGAGGGGCGCCTCGAAACGGCCCATTCCCGAGCGTTGGGAATCCAAACGTTGAAAGGATCCATTCCCGAGCGTTTAAAGGGCACCCCTTTTCTAGCGATTAAAAGGGCCCCATTGGGAACTGGGCCCCTCCGTACTTGACTAGGGGCCCAATTAGGCATCTTCATGGGGCCCTTCTGACCCGCCCAAGGGACTCCTTTCCATTCTGGTCAAGGGCCCCTCTGACCTAGGTTACATAGGGCGCCTTTGAAATTATCCAGGGGCTCCTCTGGTCTGGCTAGGGACCTTCCAGCCCGCTCAGGAGCCCCTTAAGACCTGGTAAGGGAACTGCGCTGGCTTGCTTTGTTCGCCCTACCGACATGCACAGGGGCCCATCTGACCTACTCAGTGGACCCTCCGATTTGTCCAGGAGCCCTTCCGACCTGCCCTCCAACCTTCCCAGGGGCCCTCTGTGCTGGATTACGGGGCCCATCTCGGCATGTTTAGGGGGTCCCTTCTGAATCGCTGAACGGAACCTTTCGGCTATAGCCAGAGGACCCTCTGACCTGCAATAGGGGCTCTTTTGAACGTCTATGGGGCCTTCTGGTCTTTCAGAGAGGGTTTTAGCACTTGAGCACTTTCAGCACTTAAGGTGGCCCTACGGCCTACAGGGCCTTGCAGTGCTCTAAACTATCTAGAGATCACGCTTGTGGTCTTCCGTCTCTTAAAAAGCCCATGATACCGCTTCGCGCGGTCTCGTCGGCGCGCCGAAAAGGGCCAACCTCGAGTCGATTAAATTTCATAAAACAGCACTTGAGTCTCGAGTCGATTCAATTTATTTGAAACAGCTCTTGAGACAGAGTCGCGTAAGCTCTTCGGCTGTGAGTCAGACAGACTTGATTCGACTCAACAAAATTGAGTCTGTTACAACAGGGCTCAACATGATTATGACTAGAAGTGCCTTGACGAGGCAAACACGATTGTGTCAAACGTGTTGCCTTATCTTTATTAGGTAATAAAGTATTTGCGGAAAATAGTTTGGTCAAAAATATTTTTTGACTTGACCTCCGGAGTCTGAATTATTAACCTAAGCTCAAATTTGAGGACACGTTAGCGAATGCATATTTAAAGAGCTTCAAGAGTGTTTTTCTGTTCGTTCGTAGCTGTCATAGTTCCCGAAATATTTGAGGGTTTCTGTAGCGAAGTCCTAAATTTGGAAAATATGGCCTTTAATGACCTCTGGTGACCTCAATATTGACCTGACCTTAAACCAGACTTATGTCTGGATCCAGAATTTGGATCTGGTATCCCAATGGATTCCTAGGTATAAAATGCATCATGATATTGGATACCCTCTGCGTAAAACACATGAAGATCTGGGATCATCCTGGACCCCTCGGCGTAAAATGCTTCAGGATCTGGGATCTCAGTGGATCTCTAATTTAAGCGAGCCTCAAATCTTGAAACACAAGTATGTAGGGAGTAGGGACTGATATCAAAATGTGTGGTCTCTATTTTGCGTACCTACGTAGTATGTACCAGGTACCTACTACCTACTAAGTAGATAATCAGTACCTACCTGCAAATTACCTTGTATGTTAGGGGAGAAGTGTCATATCGCGCCATGTTCGTAAATGCGTCAGACACCTCTATCTTAATATCTGGAGACGTTACAAATATTTAATTTAATTTTCTGAATTGCCTATCTCTTAAAACTTATATTTCCGGTACGCACAAGTAGGTGTCAACACTCAACATGTTTGCCATTTTCCGAACGCTTTTTACGAATTGCGATGGTTTCTTAAGCGAAGCACGCGATTTTGCAGAATGCTGGTGTGACAACTCGCTCATCAATGTTGTATGTGTGTATTTTTAAAATGTGTCTATAAGGTAACTTTTTTGCCTTCATCGTCGAGCTCATCGTGCATCTTCCCGCTTCATTGGCAAACTTAGCTAGAGCCTAGATGATGCATATTCTCAAAAGCGCCCACACCAATACAGCACATATGGGCGCATTTAGGAGCACGTGGCGCATTAAGGAATGCTTTGTCATGGATGATAAATTGGCTTTGTTAAAAGGACAATGGCGCATTGTAATGAGGGTTTTCGTAAATGCGCCCTTTGCAAGGGTCTGGCAGAATCACACTGGTACCGATTTTATGGGAGATGTCTCTATAAAGGGTGTGCTATTTCATGCAAAAATGAATGCTCTACGAGGAAAGATATCACTCATCCTATAGCCACAGGCGTAGGAGCCTATGGGGGCCAGAGGGGCAACTACCCCCCAACATTTTCGGATTTTAACATTACGCCTATGGACGTTGCATGGCAAGAATCGACTTCAAAATGCATTTTGCCCTCCCCCCACACTTCAAATGAGTTCCTGCAATCCTACGCCCCTGCCTATAGCTCTTCAACTTTGCTTTCCAAACGATGTTTCCCTTAGCGTGGCGCAATATGACACTTCTCCCCTATAGCCTTAATAGGCCTATTAACGAACATAGATATTGTAATACATTTTCCAATAGGATAAAACGGGCAGTAAATTGGTTTCTACCAGCGTGCCTAGATCCCGAAGTTGGATCTGTGATCCCAGTGGATCCCTCTGCATAAAATATATACAGATCTGGAATCTGTGTGGGTCCCTCGGCTTATTGTGTACCTACCTGAATCTGGTGTCCCATGTGGATACCGGGACACAGGACACAGATCTGGATCTCAGTTAGATCCCGGATCCAGGAACATGCCTGCCTAAAACAGACCAATATACTTTCGATAGAACTTGTCTCGCTATCTAACGCCCTTTTCCGCTTTTCGCTACGTTGCGTGGTTTTCGAGATCTTACGGGGGAGGGGCGAAATCCCCCCTAAGGCGTGCAATGGAATTATCAGAGGCCCTTCAGGGCACGTGTAAGTTTAATGTCTTGTTGTTATTATGATTTTGGATCCAAATGTTAAAAGTAGTATGTACCTCGGTTCCCCACCCCAACCCTCGCTTCTCCACCCGTCTCATTGTGATGGGCATGAATAGAGACCTACGGCGAACCGGTGAAGGTAGAGCTGACCTTTCTGGATCTAGCACACATTTACTCATCGCGCCTGCACTAAATAACAAACGAACCATCATGTTACAGTTACATTCAGCTAGACGTAGCTCTGATGGTTACAGAGTGCTGGGCATGTCTCGCCTTGTTTTATTCAGAGTCATGCGGGACCCGGTGACCTTTCACGAGCAGTGCCTATTGGCGATGACTCCATTAGTGGTCTACAGGGGCCACTAATGGATCAAAGTGGATACATAGATAGAATGGATCCTTTTCACTAATCCTTTCCACTAATGGATGCACTTCTCCATAAAAGTTTGGGGACTGAGCAAGAAATAATCGCTTAAAGTACCATCAAAATCCACAACAAATGCATATTTCTCCCCGGATTTGACCCACTTCCTCGTCCAAGTGTGGGGGGGGGGGCTGAAGCCGCCATATCATCGATTTCAAACCTAGAAGATAGGAAACATTGACACCTGCGCCTTCCAATTGTGGCAGTTATGGCGCTTATTCACCTGTGAGTGGAGCATCTAGGCTTGTGGTTCTTATTTTAAAGGGATTGTTGTGTGTGTGGCTCCAGTTGGCTAAGTGATGGATTAATTGAACTTGGTACGTTTATTGATGGTGTTAATGTCAGGTAATTGTTCCAGGTTTGTTGCTGCAGTGAACTGGATTGCAACATCTCTGCAGTGTGGTAGTGATTTTCCTTGTCAAATCTCAAGCCATGATTGTGTGTCGTTAAATCCATCTCAATCTCCGCCGCTAGGCTGCTTTGTTTCTTAGTCTACCAAAGAGATTGCTATAATGTTTGTCTCAGAGAGAAGCAGGATAGCCTCGAGGCTACACTCAGAGGTGCGCTGTTTTTTCAAATATCACCGACTTTCAAACCGGACGACTTAACCCTATTCCCTGCGGTTGGCCAGAATATTGCGTAATCTGTAACCTGCTCGTTAGATAGTAAGATCAGGAACTTCGTCCTCTTGTCTACCCTCGCTACCCCCAAAGATAGCGATAGCTACATCGAGTTTCCGACGAGGGACATTTACACCATCGTCTACTGTACGGCCAATGGTCAAAGACGGCTATCTCAGTTCAATACGCCATGCTCGAGAAGGTAGAAAGCTAGATATCTCCATTTATAGTATATATGAGAGCCCATTGCCAACTGTGTGATTATTTCACCGAGAAATCGGCGCTCCCGCACAACCCACGCAAAGGAGAATTATACATTATTGCCCGGAAAAAAGGGACCGTCGGGCCGAACTTCGGCTTAGCGGCGTCCGGTGGCCCTGAAATTTGCATTGCCTAATATGGCGTTGATGACTCTCCTTCCATCCACAACTTTTTCCTTCATCGCTCGCTCGAGCGTGTTCCTTGGGAATTTCGTGTCGCCGTGATCTGATAACCAAGTTTAGCTGGTTGAATCTGAGAGCCACGAAATGACCTTCTCAAACACTGAATTGCTCTGCTTATTCGCCGACAACTGCAAATTTCAGGGTTCAACTGGACGACGCATACAAGCCGAAGTTCGGGGCCCGACCCGTTCCCTTTCCAAGAATTTCCCGCTGCGCATGGCGCCGATTACTGCTAGACGTGAATAAAGCGCAGTATAAGATCTGAGAAAAGTGCTATAGGTTTAGCTGTTTTGGTCATTGCGAAATGACTTCGCCTCGTACCTGATAAATGCCAATTTGGATGCAGTACTTGAATTTCGTTTTCTGTCAGTGTCGTTAAGCGTGGTATTTTCCATGATAGCATTTCATTCGTGACAGAACTCGCGAAGTCTCGCTGGAACGCCTACCTGAGATTCCATGTTACGGTATGCTTGTTTTTTATATTCGGTCTAACCGAGAAGTGACATTTTCTTCTTTGGAGTATTCTCAGCTCAGTTGGCGAGGTCGTTGCTGTTTGTTCGTTTTATCTTGTTCGCATACAAATTAGTTGGAGGAACGTCAGACTTGTTATTCATCCACTCTGGAAAGGTGACCTGTATCCCTGACTAGGAGCTGTGGTCGGAGCTGTGGTCGGTCGTGACCAGGAGCTGTGGTCGGAGCTGTGGTCGGAGCTAGTGATTCGATCTGACCAGGAGCGTGGTCGGAGCTGTGGTCCGGTCGGTGACCGGAAGCTGGTCGGAGCTGTGGTCGCGTGAACCAGGGAGCTGTGGTCGCGAGCTGGATCGATCGTGACCAGGAGCTTGGTCGGAGCTGTGGTCGGTCGTGACAGGAGCTGTGGTAGGAGCTGGGTCGGTCGTGACAGGGAGCTGTGGTAGGAGCGGTGGTCGATCGGACCAGGAAGCTGTGACCGGAAGCTGTGGTCGGTCGTGACCAGGAGCTGTGACCGGAGCTGTGGTCGCGTCGTTGACAGCAGCTTGGTCGGAGCTGTGCGGTCTGACCAGGAGCTGTGACCGGAGCTGTGGTCGGTCCGTGACCAGAGCTGTGAACCGGAGCTGTGGTCGTTCGTTGACAGGAGCTGTGGCGGAGCTGTGCGGTCGTGACCAGGAGCTGGTGACCGGAGCGTGGTCGATCGTGACCAGGAGCTGTGTCGAGCTGTGACCGGAAGCTGTGACCGACTTGGCGGTCGGACCAGGAGCTGTGACCGGAGCTGATGGTCGTCGTGACTAGGAGCTGTGGTCGGAGCTGTAGCGGTCGTGCCAGGAGCTGTGGTCGGAGCTGTGGTCCGATCGTGACCAGGAGCTGTGACCGGAAGCGTGGTCGGGGTCGTGACCAGGAGCTGTGGCGACTGTGGTCGATCGTGACCAGGAGCTGTACCAGGAGCTGTGTCGGAGCTGTGACCGGAGCTGTGACCCGGAAAGCTGTGGTCGGTCGTGACCAGAGCTGTGACCGGAGCTGTGGTCGTCGTGACCAGGAGGCTGTGACCGGAGCTGTGGTTCGGTTCGTAAGACCAGGAGCGGTGACCAGGACTGTTGGTCGAATCGTGCACCTGGACGTGTGGTAGGGACTGTGTCGGTTCGTGACCAGAGCTGTGACCAGGAGCTGGCCGTCCGCATCGTGACCAGGAGCTGTGGCTCGGAGCTGTGGCGGTCGTGACCAGAAGCTGTGGCTCGGAGCTGTTGTCGTTGGGACCAGGAGCTGTGACCGGAGCTGTGGTCGTCGTGACCAGGAGCTGTGGTAGGAGCTGTAGGTCGGTCGTGACCAGGAGCTGTGGTCGTCTGACCAGGAGCTGTGTAGGAGCTGTGGTCGATCGTGACGCAGGAAGCGTGTGACCGGAGCTTTGTCGGTTCGTGACCAGAGCTTGGTAGGGAGCTTTGCGATCGTGACCAGGAGCTTGTCGGAGCTGTGCGTCGGTTCGTGACCAGGACTGTGTAGGAGCTGTGGGTCGATCGTGACCAGGAAGCTTGGTAGGAGCTGTGTCGGTCGTGACCAGAGCTGTGTAGGAGCTGTGGCGATCGTGAGACCAGGAGCTGGACCGAGCTGTGGTCGGTCGTGACCAGGAGCTGTGGGTAGGAGCTGTGTCGATACGTGACCAGCGAGCTTGGTAGGAGCTGTGGTCGGTCCGTTGACCAGAGCTGTGGTAGGAGCGTGGTCGATCGTGACCAGGAGCTGTGACCGGACTGTGGTCGGTCATGACCAGGAGCGTGGTAGGAGCTGTGAGCCGAAGCTGTGACCCGGCTGTGGTCGTCAGTGACCAGGAGCTGTGGTAGGAGCGTGGTGCGGTCGTGACCAGGAGCTGTGCGGTCGGGAGCTGCTGGTCTGGAAGCTGTGACCGGAGCTGGGTAGGAGCTGTGGTCGGTGCGTGACCAGCAGCTGTGTGTCGAGCGTGATGTCGGAGCTGTGGCGGAGCTGTGGTTCGGAGCTTGTCGGTCGTGAACAGGAGCTGTGACAGGAGCTGTGGTCGATCGCAGTGACAGTAGCCGTTCAGATGTTAAATACTTCTTGGTAGACCATGCAGATTGCCGGTACAATTTCTGGGACGTTGACTACATTCCTCCGGCGGAAAGGATTGGCTTGATCGAACGTTGGCCCGTGCCGTGCCGGGGGAGTGTTTAAACGCCCCTATTTTTTCTAGGATAGCGAAAAAACAGCGGCAGCGGCTGTTTTTGGCACAGCTGTCGGGCATCAGTTATCCATATTTTGTAAAATGATTGACCTTTGGTCATCTCAGGTCAGGTCAACAGACCAGGTCACGTGACCCCACCTCAGAAAGTTTGTCATAACTCATACCAGTCAAAGTTTTAGTCAAAGTTTTGCACTGATCGGTTTCAAACTTACCGGATTTCATAAAGTCATAGATGCCTGTAATATAATTCGTATGTCTTGGATTTTTGATATCGGTGACCAAGGTTGCGTAAATTGTGTGACCTCATGGCTCACATTATAAGTTAATAGGGAATTGTTAAAATGCTTCCTTTTCCGAGGATACGCAAGATAGCAGTCCAATTATTTCGGGATCATGTTACCATAGGCCATTCTTGATGACGCAGGCGTATTTTTTGTTCAGTGTCTACAGGGTCAGCCGAGGTCATCTGAAGTCACCCAAAAGTGTAAATAACTAGACTGAGTGAAAATAAAACAGTAAAACCGGCACCAGTGTGCTTGTTTTATCAAGACACGTCTCCCAATATGCAACATGACCTACTTGGGTCACCACTCGACCTTGACCTGAGGTCAAAATTTATGTTAGTCTAACCTATTCAACACTTATGATTTATTATTCGAAACGCCTTGACAAGACAAACTCGATGGCGTCAAGATTAGTGCCTTATCTTTACAAGGTAAAAAGCTATTTGCGAGAGAGAAAATGTGAAAAAGTAACATTTTTGACTCTGAGGACCTCTGGAGCCATGTGCCACATGTGCATGTGCCTGGATCCCGGGATCCTGCTGACATCCGGATCTGTGTCCTGTGTCCCGGTATCCACATGGGACACCAGATCAGGGTTAACAATAAACCGAGGGATCCACCAAGATTCCATATCCTGATATATTTCATGCTAAAGGATCCACTGTGATCCAAGATCCAACTTTGTGATCCAGGCACGCCGGTAGATATCTACTTCTTGTTAGTTCTATCAAATGGGATAATTCATTACAATATATATATATATATATATATATATATATATATATATATATATATATATATATATGTTTATAGGTACAAGCTAATTTGCATTACCAGACTCGTAACCGACTCAGAACAGAGAACAGAACAGAGAACAGAACAGAGAACAGAACAGAGAACAGAACAGAACAGAGAACAGAACAGAACAGAACAGAGAACATAACAGAACAGAGAACAGAGTCATGAATCGACTCATTAGTCGGGCTTTTTTGGATGAGTCATAAGTCGATTATATTTTAATATAATACAAAACGGCACTTAGTCAAGAGTCGAGTCGATTCAATTTGTTTGAAACAGCACTTGAGTCGAGAGTCGAGTCAGTTCTTCGGCTGTTGGCTGTTGAGTCAGACCTGAGTCGACTCAGCAAAAAATGGAGTCGTTATGGGTATGACAGGTACTAATTATCTACATAGTGTGTACTTCATGTATGCAAAATAAAGACCACAAATTTTGATGTCAGCCACTGCACCTTGTGTTTCAAGATCTGAGGCTCGATTAATTTAAATTATATATCCACAGAAATTCTGAAGCATTTTACGCAGAGGGATCCAGGAGGATCTCAAATTGACATCTATTTGATGTAGAGGAATCCACTGGGATCCAAGGTCTTAATGCATTTTATGCCGATTGCCGAGTGATCCACTGGGATTCCAGATCCAATTTCGGGATCCAGATACAAGTCTGTCTGGAGTCTAAACCATTGACATGAGCTAAAATTTGAGGGCACCTATGGCGATTGCATTTTTCAAGAGATTTAAATTTGTTTTCTCATTTGTACCTAGCTATCATAGTTCCCGATATATTTTTTCTAATCGAAGTCCTAAAACTGGTAAATCTGACAGTTAATGTCCTCTGGTGATCTCAGTATTGACCTGAGCCGGGAACCCTCAACAGATGACCGTAATAACTTCACATCTATTTTTGACGAGCTTTATAATGGCATCTTTTACATTATTATTTTGTGTACGTTTCACTGGAGCGGAGTGAGAGGGGTAAGCGTCTACCCCCACCCACCCACCCCGGCACGGCGAAGGTGACGTCGAGCACCGGCACGGCGCGGTTTAAAGGTCTGGTCCTACATAATAAACGTCATTACATACATGGTCCCAAAGCCTAAATCATCTCAAACGTCATTGCATAGCGGCCTCCCAATCAAAAGACCTTTCATCCTAAAACATTTAATCCACATTTCCGAAAGTAGTTTGGTATTGCAAGGTGGCGTCGTCTGGCAAAGACAGATGACTCCCATATATTCCCGAGACATCGGAAGCCGCGCGGCAGTCGGCGCTGAGGTGGTCGGGTCTGACAGATCGTCCCGGGGACCGTTGCAGCTGCGGGCTGTCGGTCGTATGCTTGGAGGCTGGTAGTGTGCTCCCTGACAGCTGTGCAGATAGAGCTGTCACTGTGCTGTCACGCTGCCATGCTGTCAGGCCGCTGGCAGGCTGTCACGGCGTTATGCTGTCAGGCCGCTAGCAGGCTGTCATGCTGCCATGCTGCCAGGCTGCCTTGCTTTCACTCCGCCGCGCTGCCACTTGGCTGTCATGCAGTCAGGCTGTCATGCTGTCATGCTGTGCTGCTGTCAGGCTGTGCTGCTGTGCTGCCTATTTCTGCAATGGACTTCCACGCTGCCAGACTGCTGTGACGGTGCTGTCAGGTTCGCGGTGCAAAATCTTCAGTGTGTGTTATACCGTTCACATCGGCCACTCTGGCATGCTGTGACGCCCTGCTAGCTGTGATCGCCCTGTAGGTACTGTGGCACACCTGCAGGCTGTGACGCCCGCTTAGCTTGACACTCTGCAGAGTGACACCCTGCTAGGCTGTGACGCCCCTGCTAGGCTGTGACGCCCCTGCTAGGCTGTGACGCCCCTGCTAGGCTGTGACACCCCTGCTAGGCTGTGACGCCCCTGCTAGGCTGTGACGCCCCTGCTAGGCTGTGACGCCCCTGCTTAGCTGTGGAGCCCCTTGCTAGCTGTGACAACCTGCTAGGCTGTACAACCCCTGTAGGCTGTGACACCCTGCTCAGGTGTGACGCCCTGTAGGGCGTGACAAATCCCTGCTAGGCTGTGACATTCCCTGAGTGTGAACCCCCTGCTAGGCTGTGACGCCCTGCTAGGTGTGACGCCTCTAGGCTGTGCACACCCTGCTAGGCTGTGACACCCCGTGCTAGGCTGTGACCCCTGCTAGGCTGTGAGCCTGCTAGGCTTGTGACCCTGGCTAGGCCTGTGACGCCCCTGCTAGTGCTGTGAACCCCTGCTAGGCTGTGACCCTCCTGCTAAGTCTTGTGAGCCCCTGCTAGGCTGTTGACCTGCAGGCTTGACGCCTCTGCTAGGTGTGACGCCCTGCAGACTTGTGGACACCCTGCTAGGCTTGACGCCCCAGGCTGTGACACCTGTAGGCGTGACGCCCTGCAGGCTGTGACACAGTCCGCTAGGCTTGACCCCTGTAGGCTGTGACCCCGCTAGGCTGTGACAACCTGCTAGCTGTGAGCCCTGCTAGGCTGTGACGCCCCTGCTGAGGCTTGTGACACGCCCTGTAGGCTGTGACGCCCCTGCTAGGCTGTGACACCCCTGTCTATGCTGGACGCCTGTAGGCTGTGTACATCCTGCTAGGCCTGTGACACCCCTTGCTGGCTGTACACCCTGCTAGGTCTGTGACGCCCTGCAGGCTTGACACCCTGTAGGCCGTGACGCCCTGCTAGGCTGTGACACCCGCTAGCTGTGACACTCTGGCCTAGCTGTGAGGCCCTGTAGGCTGTGACCACCCTGCTAGGCTTGACACGCCTGCTAGGCCTGTGGCCCTGCTAGGCTGTGACGCCTCTTCTGCTAGGCTGTGACGCCGTGCAGGCTGTGACACCGCTGCTAGTTGACACCCCTGCTAGGCACCCCCTGTGACCCCTGCTGAGAAACTGTGACACCCCTGCTAGCTGTGAGCCCTGCAGGCTGTGACACCCGTAGGTCGTGACGCCCCTGCTAGGTGCTGTGAGCACCCTGCTAGGCTGTGAAGCCCTGCTTAGGGCTGTGGAGCCCGCTAGGCTGTGACCTCCTGCCTAGGGGCGTGACGCCCTGGCTAGGTGTGACACCACTGCTTAGGCTGTGACGCCCTGCTAGGCTGTGCACCCTGCAGGCTGTGAACCCTGCAGGGCTGTGACGCCCTGCTAGACGTGACCCCTGCTAGGCTGTAGCCCTGCTAGGCTGTGACAACCTGCTAGGGCTGTGAGCCCTGCTAGCTGACAAACCCTGCTAGGCTGTAGCCCTGCTAGGGGGCTGTGACGCCCGCTAGCTGTGACACCCTCTAGGCTGTGACACGCCTGCTAACTGTGACCCCCTGCTAGGTCGTGACGCCCCTGCTAGACTGTGACGCCCCTGCCACGCTGTGACGACCCTACCACGCTGTCACGCCCCTACCACGCTGTCACGCCCCTACCACGCTGTGACGCCCCTACCACGCTGTCACGCTGCTGTTGGCTGTCACGTGTCTCTCAGCTGACCTGAACTGGGCGGGGGCGGGACGGGGCTCCTGGTCGCCGTCTGACCCGGCCCGGCCTTCCACCGAACTGCACTGTGTCTCTGACCCTGTCCAGTGTCAGTCCCGACCTTAACTGAATCAGTCCTGACTGTCGGCCCGCCTGCCAGGCTGCATTGTATCACCCGGCGGTGACAAGGCAGTGGGCAGGTGCAGCCTTGCAGCGAGGTTTGGCTGCACGAGTCGGTGCGAATCCCACCGAGTACAGCGACCCGCAAACTGCCTTGTACTTGGCGCAGGGGCAGAGGGTCGCTGGGGGACCCTCTCTCCTGTGGCCAACAGCGATGACAGTCGACCCCCCCCGCCGCCCATGCGGTCGATGGGGGGGGGGGGTCGGCTGTCACTGGAGTTGCCGATAGTTACAGGAAGCAGATAATTGCCAATTTGTCAGCCCTAGTTCCAGCCAGCGGCTTCCGAGCTATTATTGAGAGCTGACAGGCAAATCATATTGTAGAATAGCCAGATGTGGCACGTACTTGTTAGTTGATATGAAATGAGCACGTAAGCTCGAGTGGGGGACTACTATCATTGAGAGCCGGCAGGCAAATCATATTGTAGAATAGCCAGATGTGGCACGTACTTGTTAGTTGATATGAAATGAGCACGTAAGCTCGAGTGGGAGACTATGGTCTAGGCACGACCTGTGATATGCTAGCAGCCTTCCAAGTATTGGCACAGGGCTTTGCCTTTAGGCGTAAAAGCTGCCACTTTGCTGGATGTGTACCACTGGTTGCGTGTCAAATGAATGAATATGCCGTGTTGACTTTGGATACTGCTTCAGCGTGCTGAGTTGTTCTTAAGTGGTCATGTACGGGCGGTAACGTAGAGTGTCTGGTGTCGATTGTGGTAGGTTGTGTCCGGTGGTTGAGTCTGTTGGGTAGGTTGTCTGAGTCTGTGGTTTAGTGTGTCTGGTGGTCGGTCGTGGTATGTGGTCGTTGGTCGAGTCCTGTGGGTAGTGTTCGTGGTGGTCAGTCTGTGGGTAGGTGTTCCGGTGTCGAGGTTGTGGGTAGGTGTTGTCGGTGGTCGAGTCTGTGGGAAGGTGTGTCGGTGGTCGAGTCTGGGGTTAGGTGTGTCGGTGGTGAGTCGTGGGTAAGTGTGGGCTGGTGGTCGAGTCTGTGGGTATGGTGTGTCGGTGGTCGAGTCTGTGGGTAGGTGTGTCTGGTGGTCGAGTCTGTGGGTAGGTGTGTCCGGTGGTCGAGTCTGTGGGTATGTGTGTCCGGTGGTCGAGTCTGTGGGTAGGTGTGTCTGGTGGTCGAGTCTGTGGGTAGGTGTGTCTGGTGGTCGAGTCTGTGGGTAGGTGTGTCTGGTGGTCGAGTCTGTGGGTATGTGTGTCTGGTGGTCGAGTCTGTGGGTAGGTGTGTCTGGTGGTCGAGTCTGTGGGTAGGTGTGTCTGGTGGACTTGGCCGATTCCCACTGTGTCTGGTTTATTTGACTCTCTGAAGGAACAAGTCAATATCGAGACATTCACACTTTGAAAAGGCTGCGAATACGACGCCTGCTCGTTTGCAGGGTCAGTATCAATGACGAAACATTTGCCTTTTCAAATGGATGATAACACGGTTTGTGTTCTTTCACAGAGTCAGTTACTGTGGCGAATCATCTGCCTTTTCTAAAATGTTGCTAACAAGGTACCCGTTCTGTTGCAGGGTCGGTGACTGACGCCTGTCAGCCACCATGGGGAACATCATGGCCCGAGCGTTGGACGAGAGCTTTGAGAAGAACAAGAAGTTCATGTCCGAGATACAGGTCATCCAGGTAAGATCGGGTGACTCGCAGCGACGTGACACAGGGTGCTGGTTTATTCAAAACGGCGTTTCTCAGGAAGCGGGTGTGACTGTCATATGACTCTCGTCATTGTTAGGAGGTACGACCTGAGGTTTGGTCATGTATGATATTTGACGTGGTTTCGAGCCACACTCGCGTGCTGTCGTGAAATGTCAAGCTAATCTGTAGCCTGCGCAGGACAGTATTCACCTGGGACATCAGTACGTGATGCACTATCCTTGTAGCGTCCTTAGAGGTGACAGTCGCGTGTCATCGTGAAGCGTCAATTTTCTATAATGTCTCCAGGGGACAGTGTTGAGTGTTGACTGCAGTGGAGCGCCGGCTTGACACGCGCTGTCCGCGTGGCGTCTGAGGCACGGTGTGTCGAGTTAGCGAGGCTAATGAACTTAGTTTAAATAATGCACTAGTGTCGTGAAGCAGTGGAGCGGCTATGTGCTGTCCGGCCTGTCCGGCCTGTTGTCAGCTAACCAAAAAATACAGCTTGTCCTCTTTTACCCAGCATTTCCTCTGTCTTACCCTGTCTGTCTTTTGTCTGACCCTATTCAACCTCTGTCTGATCTGACCATGACCTCTGTCTGCCCGACCCCTGCCTAACCGGACATTTCCCCTACCTGACCTGACCTCTTCTGACCTGACCCGTCCACCGTCGGCAGCTGGACCGTCAGATACACTGTCTGCCCTGACCGTCTTCTGACTGATACGTTTCTTATCCTGGCCTGACTCTTCAGACTGACACCGTTCCTTACCTGTCCTGACCTCTTCTGACATGACCTCTTCTGACCTGGAACGTTCTACCTGCCGACCTTTCTTGACCTGACAGCGTCCTTACCTGACCTGACTCTTCTGACCTGACCTGCTTCTGCCTGATACGATTTTACTGGCCTGATCATTCTGACCTGAACGTCTTACTGAACTGACTCTCTGGACCTACTCTTCTGACTGACTCCGTCGCGTCCGCTGCGGGACCGTAGATCCACATGTCTACTGAACTCTTCTGACTACTTTCTGACTGACCTCTTCTGCCCCTGACTTCTTCTGAACCTGACTTCTTTTGATCGACTCCACCACCTGGCAACTGGACCGTCAGATCCACATGCACGACCAGCTGAGGCTGCGGAGGCAGGCGCTGGAGATCGCCTCCGCTCGCGAGATGTTCTTCTGGTGGGCGGCCTTTTACGGCGTCGGCCTGATAGGCGCCATCGGCGGGTGAGTGGGGACGACGGCGCCGATGTGTCGCCGATGTGTCGCCGATGTGTCGCCGATGTGTCGCCGACGCATGACGCCTGGTCAGTGGTGATAAGGGGGTTTTATTACGTCATGGGTGGGAGCGTGGTGGGAGAGTGGGATGGGGGGTTGCTCGTGTAGGAGAGCGAGAAGGAATGTGGTGATGCGTGGCCCGGGATGTGAGAGAGCGGAGAGGGATTTGCTGCTGCGTGGGGGTGAGGGGGGTCAGAGAGGGATTTGCTGCTGCGTGGGTGAGGGGGGTCAGAGAGGGATTTGCTGCTGCGTGGGTGGGGATGTGCTGTGTGGTATGGTGGAGAGGGATTTGTGTTGCGTGGATAGGGATGCGGGAGCTCAGCGGGGCCTTCCTGCTGCGTGAGGGTGGTAGAGCAAGGAGGGACATCCTGCTGCGGTGGTGGGAGTGGTGTTAAGAGCGGGGAGGGATTTATTGCGCGTAGGGTTGGAGTGTGGGGAGCGGAGAGGGATTCATTGCGCGCGTGTGGGGGAGAGTGAGGAGGGCGAGGAGGGCAATTCTGCTACGTGTGTCGGAACTTGGGAGTGTGGCAGGGTCGGGGCACAGGTGGTACGAACATATGTCGATAGCCACATGTGGGGAATGCGTGTGCTTTTGTTCGTCGCATGTCTTTTCCGCTGCCGTTTCGTGTAAGACAGGTGTATATACTCATAGGTGTTATTTTTGCGTTGGGATGGCCTATGTGCCCCTATCCAGGTTTATTTTTACAATCTTATTATTTGCATTGATATATGTATTATGTATTTACCGTTACTTTAACTTTACTATTACCTTCTTAAAACTTTTTTTTCTCATTAAATGTATACCACGTGCATCTTATTATGTACCTCCTTCACCACGTGTTGTTCCAGTAGGTGCGCCAGCCGCCCCGTAGTTTACGCCCGTTAGTCCCGGCCCAGTAATTCTGACCTTGTGTGCGGCCTGGGCGTGTCTGGCTGTGTGACTGCAGGATCCGACGAGCCAAGAAGCCGGGTCTGCTGATACCGTTCGTGCCTCTGACGTTCATAGTGGCGTACCAGGGTGACCTGGCGTACGGCACCAAACTGAGCCGCATCACAGGTGAGCTGGTGATGTCACGTCATAAGTGAGGTGATGTCACATCACAGGTGAGATGGTGTCCTCTGACGTTATAACTGAGTCCCTGACCTTGACCCTATTCCGTGCGGGAGTAATTCTCCCCCCACCTCATCCCCACCCCAATCCCACCCCACCCCCTCCCACCCCGGTGTTGTTTTGTGGTCGTGCCGGTCCTAAGCTTGGGCCTAGCGTCTTGCAATTTTTTGCTTTTTTCCAACTTGATGTTGCGTGTTGTGTCAAAAATGGTTTCCGGCAGAGGCGTGTAGGCTCCTGTTTTAGGAGGTGTTTTCGAAATGCGGCTGTGTAGCGCATACTTGCTTCGTAGTTTATGGTTCAATAAATGCGTCAGAAAACATTTGCACTGCAATATACATCATAAATACTGGGATATGGGCGCCACATAACCACAGTGTGGCCAAATTCACAGATTTAGTGGGAATGAAGGATGCCAGAATTGCCTGTTTGATCACATATGTTGAGATGAAGGAGGTGTCTGGGTCTAAAAACATGACTATTATGCTATAATTGTCAAGTGTTTTTGCTAGACTCCCCACATTTCATGACATATCATCTGGGAACGTTGCATAATTTTGGCATCCCTCCCCCTAACTCTCTTAATTTGCAATGCATGTTTGGGGGGAGGCGCTCTCAGGTACAACAAATGGAAGGCGACACCATCCCTCAAATTAGGTCCACCTTCAAATTAACATGATGATAAAACGTTGCTTGCATGGTGCTCCCACGTTGTTTACCTGGATCCCGCTTATGCACAATATATTACATTTAACAAATTACAGCAAATAATGTCCACATGTGACGTGCATATCGTCCTAAACAATCATGAACAACACATTTGCTATCAGAAATCCCCCCTCATTTTACATCCCCTGAATACGCTTATGATTTTTAATCTTGGTGCCTGTCTTTTGATATATTGTAGACCAATAAATGTCAAGCTCAAAAATGTTTGTTGCATGCAAATCCGTCGAACGACATGACCGCAATGACCTTTCAAAAAACACGAAAAAATCGTAATTTTTGGCCCTTGGTCCTCATTTTTGAACAAAAAATACATTTTTGCGTAAAAAAACTCCTGTCATGACGAATCGAAATTCGTTTGTCCCATCGAAATCAACCGAGTGGTTCTGAGATCTCTGGGAGGGGATGGGGGACAGAATCTGCCCCCGCACGTTAACGTAATTATGGCCGCCCGCACGAAATAAGGTTAATGTACCGCGCTGAGCCGCATCACGGGTGAGGTGGAATCATTCGTTCCTGGCCTCCATCTCGCCACTCCTGTTGCTTTTCTCCCCGCCATCTCGAAATCGAGGGCGACGGTAGATTCATCGTGGGATTAAGCACTTGTAGCTGAAGCTCTCGAGCTGCTGAGGCAACAAATGGCTCGTTGGATGACGCCCTGAGCAGAGTGCTGCTATTCTGTAAGGAAATGCTGTCGTGGCAGGACGATTAGTATGCTACCCAGTCATATGGTATACATTACAATTATATGACGAGCACTGTCTGGCAGCATCCTTAGACCAGACACATATGTAGCGGATACAGCGGAGCCCCGACAGCCCTATTCACTCTGTCCAGACGCGTGGGGGGTTGTGTTGTGTTGAGAACCGTCTCTGGGGAGCTGCTCCGCTTTTTAGGGAGATTGGACGAGCTGACCCGGGGGAACTGTTTAGCGGCAGCTCTGGGAGAGGCCCTGCTTCTGAGGAAAATTGGACACTGGCCAGGTTTATGTGGGTGCGCGCGCGTGTGTGCCGCCCGCAGTCCAATTCCTGTCCGTCGTTTGTCCGGCGTGACGGCCGCTATAAGCTCCGCCGCGGCCCGGCGTCTCAAGGCACTGGATCAATGTCAGCCCGCACACGGCGCGACCCCCCATCACCGGGGAGGGGAGGTGTGATAATGCAGACGATGACAACGGCAGATGTGGCGCCGCAGGGAAAACGGAGAGCTCTCAGCCGCTCTCCAGAGCGCGGCAGAGGGGCCGATCGGCTGCTATCTTGTTATTGCTTCTGAAAGTTGTCGGCGTGTTTTGAACGGAGCGATCGCGAATATTGTCGGTCATCTCAAACCTCGGGAAAGATCGGGTGGTGTTTTTCATCTTGGAGCTTGTTTTCTGGATGTTGTGAGAACTAGCGTATTTTCTGGGTGTGGAATTCGATCGATACAAAATCAGACGGTAAACAACTAGCTACTTAATTGCTTTGGGTGAACGCTATTCCTATTCCTCTTCCATCCGACGGGCGACGTGACGTGCATATGTTGATAACAATTTGATGCTTATACCGACGGGTAATGTGATCGGTCTATTTTTATTGTTTTGTATTATTATTTGCTGAACGACAGTCTATTATTTTTAGCTGAACTATATTTGCACATTATTCTGCAGAGACGCTTACTTTGAAGCGCTGGAAAGAATGCAAATATGCTAGGAAGCGACGAATTCGTATAATTAACCACATTTGCATGCAACGCTTCGCTAACGTTGAAACGGACAGTCTCTTTGTTGTGCTGGGGGAGACTGTGGGATGCAGCTGTTTTTTTACTGGTTTAAATGAACCTCTCAACCAGATAGAATGTTACACAATATTCATGTTCATCCCTTTCCACGCGTCGTTTCCACTTCACCCTTCATAAGACGCCTGTCACGTCTCGAGGAACGCAGCTCCCCCAGCTGTCGTCGCAGCTTGTCCAGACTGGGGGAGATGGCTCATATCAGGGCGCGCGTGCGGATAAGCCGAACCCAGACTGGATGGCCCATTGTGATGGGGAACCGGAGATCGTAACCGCTTACTGCCGGGCACGCGTGAGAAATAGCCATCTGTGACTGAATAGCCTAGCATTAACCGTAGATTTAGTCGTTCGAATAAAACAAACAACCTTGATGTATATGTATATTGCGGCATTGACCGTGTTCCATCCCTCTCACTAACAATGTCAAACCAACAAAATGCAAAGCACTTGACATCCAACAACAGCCGAGGTGTTTTCTGAGACTTATTACTGCCAGCACAGCAGCCTCTCGCCTCCCTACCTTGTCTCCCGCGTCTCCCGCGTCCTCCCGCGTCTTCCGCGTTCCCGCGTGCTCCTCCGCGTCTCCCCGTCCCATGCTCCACCACCAGTCCAGCGTACATCACCCCTCCTCTCAGACGGCGTGCTTCTTCACAGATGAACAAGCTTGGTGTACGTGCAGTGGTTTGTCCGTCCCACTTTCCCGGAGGCCGTCCTCGAGGCAACTCACGCAGTCCTGGTCGAAACAGATCGTTGGGCTGTCCGTCCGGGCCCAGTTGTTTAGTAGGTGACGATGCTGGCGTCCGTCCACTGAAGGTTCCGTCGTCCACCAGGTCGTTCAGGCCGATCCAGGCATCTGCGGCGTAGCCAGGTATGGTGACGTATATTCTGCTCAGACGAGTTGCCAATGGACATCAGGTGGCCGTCCTGCGGCCAGGCAGGCGGTCTCTGCGTCCCTCCAGTTGCTGTGTAGGTGGAGAGGGAGTAGCAGTTGTAGTCGACCGTGGTCAGTTCGGCCGGGCATCTGAGGGCGGCGGCAGCGGCGACCAAAGCGCTGGGAGCAGCAGCACGGAACGCAGCATTTGGTGGAGCTTGCGGAGTGGTGGTAGTCTCGAGTGAGTCTAGAACGGAAGGATAGCTCCCGGCGGCGACGGTAGCAGACGAGGTGCCGCTGCTGGGACGCGGTTTGGTTTTATACCGCCGGTAGTCCACAGGAGCGTCCACAGGTGACACCTGGTCCGGTCCACGCCCCGTATCAGTGGGTACGGTGGTATTGGGCGCGGACGCCGGTAGAACGGCGGTGAAAGTCATTCACGCCTAGCCTACGCTCCGTGGGCGGTAACTGGTGGCGGAAACTCGACGGTTGGAATACGGGGTGAACCACACCCAGAAGAAGAAAAAACAGCGGTCAACATTATCTCCGCAGTCTTGTGCGGAAAAGGTGTGTGCTGTTTTTAGTCAACCCGCTGCTTCACGCGCGTCACCTACTCCGCCACTTCATCCGCTCCGAGCTCTCTCTCCCGCACGCTCTCATCTACGCTCTCACATCTACTCTGCTATCACCACTCTCTCACTCGCTCACACTCACTTGCTTTCTATCATCCTTTATTCTCCGTCGGGTAACTTCTCTGGCAGTTAATCAAGCGTAAGTACGCCCATGTCAGCGATGCGCAAGTTGAACGCTGTGGCATTCCACTGTGATACTGAGCTCGTGAAGCTCTCCAGTGGTAGAGCGGTGATTCAGTGCGCGACGGCGTTGAGCCGCCGCACGTCGCCAGACTTGTGTGCCACCCTTCGCGCATCGCACCTCCGCACCCTGCCTCACGCGCACCACATCACCTCACAGCAGCATAGCTACTGCTCGCCGGCCACGCCCTCTGCTACTCCAGTCTCGGCTCGATCCGACACATCGATCCACTCAACTCGATGGACCAAGCCAATATCATATCCTGGACCATACAGCATGTCCAATAAAAACATATAGATAAAAAACAGAGAGAGACAGAGAGCGACGAGACATATAGAGATATCAGAAGTAATACTAGTAATATACAATATAGGACTGAGAAGAGGGCTAGATAAAAAAATAGCACATATGTAGATAGCAGGATAAGATAGACAAATAGCATAAGTATATCAGATAACAATAAAATGGATCAATTAAGACAAAAGTATAAACTGAGAGAAATAGATACAAAAAAGGTATAGAAGAATAGATTTGACGGAGACATTTAAAAATAATCACAGAGCCAGAGAAAATATAGATAGATGAATGAGCAAAAATAAGAAAGGTCAGTATAAAAAGCGATCACTAGAATTCACCATGGAAAAATAAGAGCGGGAACCATTCCAAGATTTTGAAATGACCGTTCTTTTCCTTGACGACTGGGTTGTGGATAGCGGAAAAAATATTACAATTAATAATGATGTTATACAAAAATGAGAGACAGAAAAAACAGCGGTAACATTATCTTCAGACAGTCTTGTGCGGAAAAGGTGTGTGTTGTTTTTAGTCGAGAATGTCACGCGAGCTCACTATGCTTTTGCTGCTGCCTTCTTGAGGCTTATTACTTTCAACACCCCTACTTGTATACTCTTACTGCTCCTCACTTGCTTTCTATCTTCTTTATTCTCCGTCGTGCAATGCTCTGAGGCAGTTATCAGCGTACGTACGCCCATGTCACGATGCGCAGTTGAACGCTGTGGCAATACACTGTGATACTAAGTCGTGAGCTCTCCAGTGGTAGAGCGGTGATTCAGTGCGGACTGTGACCTCGCCGTCGCCACCTGTTCCCTTGGCTGGCACTGCACTGCTGAACTCACTCAGACGGCTGTATGTCGGGGCGTTGTCAGTTGGTGATGAATCGTCTCCACCTGATGGAGCCTTCTCTCCGGCCTCGCCACCTGTCCCTAACCTTGTGGCCAACAGGGAGACGGGCGGCTATGGGTCGGTAATGTATTCATTGGCTGCGGGGCTGTATGCATTGCAGATGCAGGTATGTGCTGTTTGTTTGGCACAGACCGGGAATAGTCAGCCTGTTGTGTGCGCAGCACTCGGCGAGATTGATGTGTGGCAATGGCAGGCAGTCATGCGTCTGATTCTGAATGCGGGGCCTTCCCTGGATTTTGTGACGTTCTTTTCTTGACGACTGGGTTGTGGATAGCGGAAACTTCTTTCAAGTGTTTTCAAATGAGCTTTCATTTAATATTCAAATTCATATTTTAACCATTTTTTGTTTTAGTTTCATTTTTGCATTCCATCTTTTTTCTCAAATGCTGCCTGTATTTGACGTGTTAAAAAAATGCACTCTCCAAGTACATAAAGCATTTGTGAGAGGTTTGACTATTGAGCGTTAAGTGCCCACCGGAGGCCGACGTTTGACCGTTCACTTTGTGACGCCGTGTGCGTGGTCTGACGCTATGTGCCGTGTGCGTGGTCTGACACTATGTGCCGTGTGCGTGGTATTGGCCGTGTGCGTGTCTGACGCTATGTGCCGTGTGCGTGGTCTGACGCTATGTGCCGTGTGCGTGGTCTGACCATTCATTCGGTGCGTTTCAGCGGAGGCGGACAGCATCATGCAGGGTGAGGAGGAGCTGCTGCAGCAGCCGGGCGGCGTCCCCACCGCCTCGCTCATCGACGCTGCGCGCCAGCGGTTCGACGACGAGAAAAGGTACACCACCAAGGTGCACGACATGTACGCGTAGCGAGCCGGCTGACCGGACACGCGCTGGGGGAACAGAGAGAGACTGACTGCCCGCCGGGCTGGACCACCCGCCGGCTCCAGGACGGGACAGAAACTGTGAAATGTGTACATCGGCTGACCGAGTCGTCAAAGTGGTGTCAAGGTTGCGCTGCTAGTGAGAGAGGCCGGTTAGATCTGAGATCCAGACCCTGGACGCGCTACAGCCGGTGGTGATCCAGCTTAGGCCTGAGGATTGGCCGTGAGCGGTGCCCGGAGCGGTGCCCGGAGCTGTGCCCGGTGCGATGCCCGGAGCGGTATCGGCGCCGCCGCCTCGTGTTGATGACGTCGCGGCGACTTGACCGATGCACCCCTGTTGTCGTGTCACCGTGTGTCGCGACGTGCTGAGACCGGCCGCCGGCCGGCCGAGGTTTCCGTACCCGTGTGCTGTCACAGATGACTGTGTTGTCTGTCACCATGTCTGTCCGTCTGTCCGTCTGAGTGAGTGTCATCATGACTGACCTCCGTCTACACCCCCACCCACGCTGCTCGACCCCCGGAGCCTGAGCTGTCTGAGCGCCGTGTCTGAGCCCAGGACACGGCCGGCAGCTTTGAGTGTGAGTTGAGACGTGCCACCGAGCTCCGCTGGACATAACTGCGCTGCCTGCGGAATGTACCGCGGCTGCCGGGTGTGGTGTGATGTGGTGGTTCGTATAACGCAATCGTCAGCTGTGATTCTGGGCCGGGCGCTCCTGCACGTATCCTCCTATTGACAGTCTGAAGAGTCTCGAGAGCTAACCGCGGCTGGCCCGTGTGCTTACCCCGCCCCCCCTGCCCCCGTTGCTGCCCCCCCCGGTGTGCTTACCCCCTTCCCGGTCTGACGCATAATTGCTGTCAGTGCTTCTATCCTGCCACTACTGCTGTATTGCTTCTGATGCACTGTCTGCTCGCATGCATGGCCAGCCGCCTCTCTCGCTTCGCTACGTCGTCGCTCGCTTCTCATCGCGCGAGTCTCATATTATTGCTTTGCCTGGAAAGGCATAAACAACTGGTAAGTAAGAATCACCATCCAGGACTTGTCACAGGGTGAACAAGCATAGGCGTCTTGTTCTGAACTGCTGCGGCAATCCAACAAATCTGACTGCTGGGATTTGCTTTGCGAATCCAAAGCCAGACTGAATCGGAACTGATCGAGCTTTTGGATCGTTAGATTTTATAGATATGTAAATGTCTTATTTGACGATGACAATTTTTATGCTGGAGTGGGAGTGCACTCCTGTTACGCATGGTAGCGGTTTGGTTTACCTTGCGACGCCTGTGGTCATACGCTTGGCGCTTTCGCTAGCTTCTATCAAACATTAGCATTTCCTAGCTTATCTCAAAAGCTGTATTTTATGGCATACATGCTGCGTTCTGACTGGTATATACTGAGTTCAGTAAACGTGCTGGGAAACTAATGGCAATTAGCTTGCGAAACGGAGTGCAACTAACATATCGTGATGCTGTTGGAACGCATTTGGCCTTTTTATAGGCTTATCTCGTCTTCCGTGCCAGGACGTTAATTAAAATGGTACAATCGCAATGTCAGATTGACACGTAGCACCAGTCAAACCGTCAATGTTAGGAATATGACATATTTTATTTTAAAGATCATGTACTTTCATATAAGTTTTGAGTGTATTTTTTGGTATATATTTTTGCTTCTTTGCTCTAGTTATTGACAACTCTTCGTTATCAAAACACTCGACTACTTACCTATGTGTTTTTTTACCATTAACTCCCCTAAGATGTTGTTGCTTAGCCGCCTCCTTTTTATACTTAGCTGCACTATATGCAATCCAGTTTTATTTGTCTCAATTTTGCACTTTTACCAAATGCCGAATTGTGTATTTTTTACCGAATGCCGTCGTTTTTATTACAATTGTGTTTCGTCTACAATATATTTATATCGGCTCTGAATGTGTGGCTGCTGTGTCTGCGTCGCCGTTTATGCTCTGAGCATGGCGGCCGATGACGTCAGCGTCAGCCTGTGACGTCACACATGTCGCTGGCGCAGCCTGTCGCCTGGCTGTGCCACTCGCGCTGTCCCGGCGCTGCCCCGCGCCCAGGGGCAAAAGACTCCGCTCGTTCGTCCGTCCGTCCGCACCTCCTCCGTGAGTCTGGCATGGTCGAATGCTTTATAACTTCCCACTGGTCTGATGATGGTCTTTTCTGATTTTTCGCTTCCGAGAATGGGCGTTGTTTGAATCGGGATCTGTATTGCTAAAAGAGGATTTTTTATCTCTCAGGGATGCACGCGGTTTGGTTTTCGGGCTCTTGGTTTTGGTCCTTTATGCGTTTTCTTGGATGTATGCATGCGTACTTTTTCACTGTATGGTGGTGTGTTTTTTAAAGGGAATATAGCACCTTGGGAAAAGTATGTAGAATGATGGAGAAGAATGCCCTGATCAAAGACTTGTGTTTCGTTTAAAGGGAATCTGGCCACTTACATTAATTTTGGAGTTGATCAATAGCCATTTTGGCTGCTTGGCATTGAATTATGTAGGCAAGTGTTAAATACAACCCTGAGGTCGATCACAAGAGAAACTTTAGTTTGATTTTGACGTTGTAACATTCCAGTCCGCCAATGTATTTGATGGATTTGAGCCGATATGTCGTTCTCTTTACTAATGTTGTTACAGTCGACTTGTTTTACGTTGCAATACATTAACCATACACTAGTCATTGTATGGCAGGTAATAATTTTTTTCCACAAATACAATGTCCTTCATATGACGTCCAGACAAAATTATTAAAACGATTTTTTATGAAATTGGGGCACTTTTTGTGAGAAGAATGTCATAATCGTGCAGCATGCATTACTTCATAATTTTTGACAACATTAATGCGTACATTTGAATGTTTTTGGAAGGTGGCAGTGTCCTTTTTTAAGAGCTAGGGTTATGAGCACTGTAGTTCAATCTGTGTGTTGCGTGACACTAACACATGCTTGTCTGATTTCAGGAGTCGATTGAGACGGACTATTCTGTAGGAGGCGCGTCAGCCCCCACTGGACCGCTGGGGGCATTGATCTGAACTGCACCGCTGCTGTGGAGTCGGAAGCCTCGTGCGGTGCTCTCAGAGCTATGTGATGGAAGTGGAACACGGTGTGCAATGTGCATGTAGGTCCCATCTCACAAATTGTATTTGTATTTTAGCGACGTGCGAATAGACCAAAAGGAGTAGATGTGTTGAATGGTCAGTAATTGCAGTCTTATAAGCCTTGTGACCATTTAGAGATGCGTTCTGACTATTATTTAAGACACTACCGATTGAAGTACGTTGTGTCTGTTCGGGGGCTAAGCTGTAATTACTACCTGTGCTTAGTATTATGGCGTATATCTGGTGTCAGTGCTTCTCGTATTGCGCTTTTAATGTGCACAACCCTACCATGCACACAATATTTATTGCACGCCAGTGGAACTCATTTAAGTTGCTCGTTTGTTATATGTCTTCATTTTGAGCAAAATGAATGTCTGTTTCGTTATTTATATACAAACAAATGTATTATCAAATTTGCACAAGGTGAAACATTCCAATTAAAAACAATAACTGTAAGCTCCAAAAACTGTATTTTAGAAAACGGTATTATTAGTACAAAAAAAAATTCGTTCAAACATTTGCAAAGCAGAAACGTAGTTTCGGCCGCATCTTTGTCGTCGTTTTGGTTGTCTGCTGCTAGTTGTTTAGGATCAAGCCTCTGAGTGATTTAGTGGGCTGGTGTGTGTGCTGTTCGTGACTTTAATGTGTGTCTAGTGTCTACTTCTCGTGCGCTGTCTTCCATGATATTGCAACAGACTCGAGACTTGTGCACGTAGTCCGTGTGCTAGGAAGGAGTGGTTTGTTTTCGTTGCAACCATGAACAATGCCGGGATATTATGCACACCGAGACACATAGTCTTAGTTATGGGATGGTGTTTAGATGCACACCGGTCTTCTATTTATGTGCTGAAGTGGGGATATGTCAATATTTGCGGCTCGTTTTTACAATGGAACTTTATGCAGGAGCTGTATGTGTAAGATATCAAGATATTCAGTACGTCGTTAGTGGTGAACGTATTGTGTTGAGTCCAGTGCCCAGCGAATAGTTTGTTACGCTTTCAAAGCTTCTATTTATTTTATCATGTTGCCCCTTGTGCTGCCTTGTGAATGGTTTGGATTGGAGCCGTAATGATGATATCGCCACTGTGGTTGGATTTTAAATGATTGAAAAGCGTGACACACGATAAAGCCTATTTTCCAAGGCATACTTATAACATATTTTGTCATTCCATTATTTTGCTGATACATCTTATCGTTGCTGACAGTATTACAGTGTTTTATCAGTGCAGTTTCTTCGTCGATTCGCTGTGTGACCGTTTTCCTGCGAACACCATATGTCGGTCAGTTCCTGGCAGTCAGTATTCCACGTATCGTGCGGGCTTCGCACACACGGCATATCAGTCCGTGGGATAACAGCGTCCGTGTGACCTGGCACTCTGTCGTGTCGGTAACGCTGTCTAGGATCGGCAGGTAACACTGTGTCCCCTGTAGCACAGTGGTTTGACCTGCGAGTTCGCCTCAGACACGTGTCCACTGAGCCCTTCCTATCCGGCGGTGTCTGAGCGTGATGTGATGTTCGTTGAGTAGTATGGTTGCCAGGCGTGGACTCGTGTCGTGTCGTTAGTTCGCTGGGCCAGGGTGGGTGGCTCCGGTGTTGCGGGGGGGGGCGGTGGTGGAAGGCCGAGTGGCCGGGGACCAGAGTCGGTCATCTGACGCAGATGAGGCGGGAGATTTCAAATACAAACTGGTAATGGAGATCGGTGTTTTCTGACGAGATGGCGAGTAAAACATGCGTTGTCGCTAAAGCTGTATTTAGGCATACAAATCACATGATTTTCTGATGCAGCGTTTCATGCTGTCAATTTGATCTGAAGGTACATATGCTTCACGTGCCATATCTCAATGAAAAATACAAAATGTAAGGAGTTATTGGCTTCACTGGGTGTCTGTGGTGGGCGCCGCTGCATCTGCCCGCTGCCGTTCCCGGTTATATCGCCGCTTCCGGTCACGTCTGTACTCTGTACCCGCGTGGGAACGTACAGTCGGTCCACTTCTGCTAACGCCGACCACCGGAAAGCCTCGTCGCTCGAAGGTGGTCCGGGTAAGGGGTTCGGAGTCACTGCACGATTGCAAGCTTCTGCGATGATGTGAAAAGTTTTCTACTTTGAGCCTCTGCCACTATTCGCCATTAACTCTGGTGGGTCATTTTGCCATGCACGAATGCGACGGCTATCTGAATTAATTCCAATGTGTGGAACTAGCATAGCAATGATTATGCTGAAGGAATGGGCTAAACGTCTGACTGGCCGTGCATATCTCTGCAGAGGATATGTCAGCTCTGCTCACCGTTCTGCCGGATTGTGTCGGGCGCTGAAGCGGCCGTGGCGCCACCTACAGGCCGGGCGGGAACCTTAAGTTGACGCTGCACGAATCAGGCGGGACCATCTCCACTCTCGATCGAGGCGCCATCTGTCTTCCTGTAGGTCTGCCCTGCACAGATCAGGCGTGACCATCTCTCTACATACGATCGAGGCGCCATCTGTCCTGTGAATCATGCACAGATCAGGCGAGTTCACGTGAGGCTCTGTAATGTGTGTCCTTGTGGAACGTTGACTTCATGGCATGCTCTGATCTCTTCCAATCCACAGACTACATCACTGAGCAAGAAATTCCCAATTAGTGTAGTGCTCTTCACATAGCACAGTGTAAAGCAATATTGTAGCCTGACTATGGTCAGGCCAGACCTCTGCCTGCTCTACCTCTGCCTGACTACCAGACCTCTGCCTGCTCTGACCTAAAAATACGATTGTTTTTTGTAAATGATTATTAATGGTGTTTTGCCAGTCATATATTCAAGTGTGAATATCAAAGAGCTGCAATATCTGCTCAGTTTTCTTACCGCCTTCCCGGTGTTTGGTTGGCCGTGCCCGTGAGGCACTGCTGTGATCTCACTGGCATCATTCTTTTGCCGTATGCCGTGCAGTTCGTCATTCTGCCACTAAACGGTGGTGCAGCCGCTGGCGAACAGCCGTAGAAGAGCCACGAGCGCGGCTTCATCACAGTTGGCTGCATGGGACTCGTCTGGTCAATCGTATTTTATCTACCGTGAGTCAATCGCACTCGGCATCGCCATCCAGAAGCTTGTGAGCAGATACAGAAAATTCCAGAAGCCCATCGGACAAGTAACCGACATTTCCGATGCCCACCAGGCAGGCATATATAAACGATTAAAAAGCTCTCTGGATGGGTATTTAACGCCCCTAAAGCCCGTCAGACAGGGAGAGAACGTTGCAGAAGCCCGCTAGACAGGTATGACACGTTCTAGAAGCCCATCAGATCCATTGCCAGGCACACATCCATTGCCAAAAGGAGCATACGGGATGTGCACAGACCTTGTGAGCTCCGATAGATGGCAGCAGCTGCATGCCCTGCATCTTGTCTGACTCGAGCTGTTTCGCGAGTATAGTTGTGCCACGTATACGGTATACACAACAGTTACACAATATCACAGCTTTTTGAATCACGGAAACATTTCTTTTAAACGTTTTTGTACGTGTTTAACTACTTATTCAGCTCGCATGAGACCGTCGTAATAGCCTCCCCCACCCCTGTTCTATAACCTGCACGTGACTAATATGTGTGTGGGCGCCGCCAGGTAGTGTCTCACTCGGGGACCGAGCACTCCTGATGTAAATGGGAGCTCCAGTCTTCATCGACCAGTATAGCCGCCGTACTTCAGCGTGGTGCATGGGATCATGCGCCACGCCATCCAGAAGCTTGTCAGTCTGAGCAGCGCCCAGCGGCGCCGGCTCCCAGGTCCGTGATGATCGGGTCGGGTCAGGCAGTGTTTCACACAGTGTCAGCTGCCGTGCTGCGTTCCCCGGGGTCGGATATGGGGACCTATGTCGTTCGACTGCTGGGAGAGCCTCCAGGGCGGCGGGATGGTCTGGGGTGTGACATTCCTACTGACCGGGAACATAGACTGTGGTTTCCAATCTCACGCTGATCGCTGCTGTCTCCCAACACACTGCTAACCCATTGCTGTCGCCGTCTGGCGCTGTACACCAAGATTACTTTACTATATACTGTACACTGCCCCGCTTTACCGAGTGTGGCCTGAGCTGCTGGACTGCCCTGTCTTATATGGTAAACTGGGACCTCATGATGAGTGGGCTATGCAGTGCGGCTGGTAGCGGTCTATCAACGGTGTTTGGAATGATCACAGTGAGTGCCATTGATTAGTTTTCGGTATCCATTGTCAGTGCTTATACATTAGTTTGTCTATTTGTGTAAAGATAGCAACATAACTCATTGCATTATCAATTGAACGGTTATGTTTATGATCAGTATAGCTTATATGAGCATAGCTATATGCTGGTTCTGCCGCGAGGCGGCGGTGCCATATATTATGTAATGCAATCATATATTATGTTATAGTGACATTGAAGTACGTTCGGTGGTCTTCTTTCGCACGTTTCCATGCACTTCGTTCTCAGTTGACTTTTATTTGTGTCGTAGCTATTTTGTTTTCATTAGAATATAAGCGTCGCTGATGCTGCCAAAACAAGTCACCTATACCTACCATTGTTCAACGTTCTGAGGATGTGTGTGTGTCGTGTTTTGTATGCTCTTTCTTTGGAATAAGTGTGCTACTTTGTCGTAACGCTCTAACGTCACAACACATAACTTGCAACATGTTTACGTCACTTGTTAGCTGTCTGCTTCGGTGTGAGATTTATCTCTGGCCTTTTGTTCCCTAGCTATTCACGTCGCTTGTGCAATACATTACCCAACACAGGAGACGTGCGCGCCTTCGGGCAAAGCAGGAGCTCTTAAGTGCGCTTTCTTAGTGCGTGGTGCTGTGCTAGACCGAGATTAAGGTGACTGTCAGTGTCATAATGTGTCAGGCCATCCTACTGGTATGGAACTGCCGGCTATTGCGTCCCTCGGGCCTCGTTAGCTGCTAGCTTCTCTCTTTCTCTCCTCTTGACTAGGTACTGCGTCGTGCTACGTCGGCCAGTCCGTTGAATGTTGGATAGTTTTCCGTAATGATTCTTATTTTTACCGTGGTCTTTGTAAGATCATCCATCACTTCGACGCTTTGGTATATCGTTCGGATTTGTGTGAAAGGAATACAGGCTTGGGCAAGAAAAGCAAATTTGTTACCACTTACAATGATTGCCTCTGGGTCTCGGAGTTTTTGTGTCAAAGTTAAGCCGAAGTTTCAGTGTTCCAAATAGCTCACGCTACAATTCATTTAGGATTGAAAACTCTTGAATTGGTAGATTGCTTCACTACGATTTCCACCCGGCAAAACATTCAAACCTCTCCCCGGACTCTGCGCCCGAAATGCGAACAAAGACAGACTCAGACACCAACTCCGCAGCCCTGGCTGGCACTAACACTCTTTGAACCCTTAACTCGTACATTGCCCTGTAGCCGCTCGCGAAAGGCTGCACGCGGTTGCTAGCTGAGCACATCAACGCCGGTGGCCGCCAGGATATGACCCGGCTGATGGCCGCTGCGGCCATCAACTTCAATCAACTGCATCACCACTGCCGCCGCTGATGTTATCTCCCCGACTTCCCGTCCTTACAACAGTTACGGCTGGCGTGGCATGACCACGGCCCGTAGCCGGCGCCACCCACCACGCCGCCGTCAGGAGTCGCGGCCGGCGCGCAGCTGCAGGACACCCACGGCGCCCGCCTCCAGTGGTACTGTTCCGCCGGTGTCGAGGTCTTTCCGCGGTAATTGCGTTTCTGTGTAGTGGCGGGGGTTGGGACATGACTGCGTGCACGCTGGTGCGCGAACGGTTCACATGGCTGTGTTTTTCATGGTATTGCCCCGCTGTGGGGACTTACTGCGTGCTGGGAAAACGGATTGCGAGAGTCCGAGAATGGCTTATGGTTCCTCAAAATTGTCAGTTGTAGAGTTTGTTTTGGCGAGCGATGGTGGTGTAAGACATGGCTCAGCCTGTCTGGACAATATCGGTGTTATGTTGTACATTTGCAACACGACCTTGTATGGATGTGCAGCGTAAATATGGCGTGTTAAAGTTGTATGAACCCAGGACTTCCATTTTCTATTTAAAAATTAGTGGTAATTGAATTTAAATGAAATGTTTGGAAAATGAAGCAACATTATCATCAAAAGCACCAGCTATGATGCTCCCATGACCAGTACGTTCCGCGTTTGTCGCATGAAGTTGTTTTTGAACGTGTAACCATAACCTAACGACTCACTAAAACGCCCCACTGTTAGCCGGCCGCCGAAAGAGGGAGGGAGGGAGGGAGGGAGGGTTCTACTGCAGAGACTATCATGGGTGCCCAAACCCCATGCCAACCCAGCAAACCCATGACATCAAGCCAGCCCAGACGCAGACCCATTCAAATTCATAATATTTGATATCCCTGCCCATTGGGGCCCCATTCAGATAAGGCAGATATTTTTGCCTCACAAAAATTCGCAACCATTACCTTGCAAAGTATATTGTTTAAGTGTCTATATCATATAAAAAACATATTTACCTGTTAAACATCTGGTTGTCAAGTAAAAAATACTATTAGCGACATTATTCCAAAATTTGCAATACCCATCCCGCCAGTACCCCATGAAAAGTCAAAAATGCATACCCAACCCAGACATTTGAAAGAATTGAATGGGCACCCATGGGTGCACCCAGCCCATGATAGCCCCTGGTTTACTGGCGGCTGTAAGCCCATGTAGCCGTGCCTCGGTTATAGATGTAACTCAGCGCGGAGAAACCTAAGCCGCGATTCTAGCCTGCTTAGACGGGCATTAAACCGGTAGCAGGATAGATGATGTGCTTAGGCTGGGGAAGAGCATGATGCAACGTCCCAAGTTTGTTTTGTTTGTTCCATTATCGGTGTCGTGTCGATCAGCTAACGGTGGTAATTGATTGAGACTAAACGAGTTTTGTTTTGGTGTTTGTCGTTTCAACCCTATAAGCGGAGGTGACGATTGATCTCTTCTTATCCGGGCCGGACCTTTGACCAGTTCTTATTGACTGGGCTGTATCCAAGCGGCGACCTGCGGTGTATCCAGGCGGTGAACCACGCTGTATCCAGGCGGTGACCTGCGGTGTATCCAGGCTGTATCCTGCGGACCCGGTGTATCCAGGCTGTGCCTTGTGGTGTATCTAAGCTGTGTCCTGTGGTATATCCAGGCATATCCTGTGGTATATCCAGGCGTATCCTGTGGTGTATCCAGGCTATGTCCTTTGGTGTATACAGGCTATGTCCTTTGGTGTATCCAGGCTGTATCCTTAGGTGTATCCAGGCTGTATCCTTTGGTGTATACAGGCTGTATCATGCGGCGTATCCGAGCTGTCCCGTTTAGTGTCTCCTGCCCGTGTACGACCAGTCTCCACCAGTGCTGCCCTCTATATCTGTGTCGGCCCGTGTCCGGTCGCCACGCGCCGCTGCTGTCCGGGCTGTCTCCTTGAGTGGTGTGTGACGTGAACCAGACCATCAGCCTACCGGGGACGCCGGGGACGCGGCCCGCTCGGCTGCGGCGTCTCTGTCTCCGCTTCTGGCACAGCGGGGACGGGAGGCTCGACCCCGGCAGGGAGGTCTGAGAGGAGACACTGACCGGGCATCCGGCCAGTAAGACCAGAGGCGACAACAGCCTGCTCCGACCGACGCCGCGAGTTCTGGTGATCATTTCACGTCCTTTGACGCGCGGGACTGATAGTGCTCCATGCGCCGACCGCAAGACGCTGACAAAAACGCAGCACACGCATGTCGCACGTCATGATAACTCTGTATTTGCGTACAAAAGTCTGTCCATTACACCTGTACAACAACGCACATATGTACACATACATACACACAAACATACACAGGATTTGGCGAGGCGACGCGCGTCTGGCCGGGCCGGCAGGCCGCGGGCAGAGCGACACAACAATACACTGAGGCGCCACGGGCCCGCCGCCCGGCCCACCAATAAATAACGAGAGCAACACTAATAAATAACAAACGGGAGGTACGTTTCCAGAGAGGAGTGAGCGATTCGCCTTTGAACGGACCGGTCGCCGCCCGGCGGAATACTGTTTGGCTGACTGCTCGCGGCCGCGGCGCGGCGGGCCACATAATATCGGCTAGCTTGAACTGTGAGAGCTGTTTGAACTGTCCGAATCGGCAGCTTCGCGGCGCCGGCGCGATCGGCGCCCGTCCGCGCACGCCACCGGCGCATGCACCTCGACCTTGACGTGCGTGGTGGCCGTAACCTTGGTGGTGATGAGCGTGCCGTCGCCGCCGGCCGGCCTCCGCTCGCCGCCCGGTGGGTACGACGTCTCGACCACCACCTGCGGCTCGACGACGATGTCGTGCGTGCGCGCCTCCCGGCGGTACGAGGCGCCCGACTGCGAGCCGGACGACTCCTCCGTGATCGTGCTCAGGCTGAGCTGGCTCGGCGCCGACTTGAGCTTCTTGGCCGGCTGCTTGGTGAGCGATGAGGAGCGGTAGACGCGCGGCCCGCGGACCCGCGGCGGCGACGGCTCCGGACTGGGCGCGGGCAGGAGGTCGGCACCGCCCGGGGGTCGGACCTCGGCCGGCGGACCCAGCCAGCACAGCAGCACCGGCAGCAGCACCAGGCCGTTCACCAGACCGAGCACCACCAGCGCCGCCAGCACGCAGAAGAAATACCTGCCGGAAGAGGGACGGTTAGGGTCAAACACTAGCCACTGTCTACGGTAGGGTACAAAACTGCCAACCTAAGGAGCGGCTTAAACGCCGGCCTTGTTAACACCAGTAGAGACTACCCGCCCCGTCCAGTACTCAGAACGCTGGGTCGCTGGGATTAACGCTCCGTGGTGGGAGAGTGTGGCCCTGTGTCTCAGGCAGTGTTAGTAGGAGTCGGAAGCTGACATTACTGGGACCACCCGCAGCAGCGGCCGCCGGCTCTGTTCGGAGAAGCGGGGTCAGACGGGGCAGACGCAGAACTGAGCGCCGTCTGCGCGCCGCGCCGAGTGGGACACCCGCAATTACAGAGCGGCGCGACAATTTACGCCGAAGCGTTTACGGCGCTCCGACAACGCGCACCATTCACGCCGACTTTCCCCGGAACCGGCGCGGCCGCCGCTTCGGCCAACGACAGCCGGCCGGGAGTTCACACACAGAGCGACTGTCATCCCGGACCTGACTGCACCGCCGCGCCGGCCACAATCACCAGCTGCGACTGCAGGCCCGCTCAACTGCACGCAGCACGCACCCCGGAATGCGCCGCCTCGCCCTGCGCGACGACCATTCTGACGCAACGACTGCAGCCCGCAGCTAATCACTCCGACAAAGCAACGTAAATTACAGATAATGCCTCGTATTTATAGTCTATTTCCATTTGAGCTCGCTCGTATTTTAGTCACGCCCCGACCGGCACTGTGCCGATTACGAATTCCAGCGGTCGTTATTGATGCCAGCCCCACGCAAGCCGGCAGCGCGCTGGGTGGTCCGTGTTTTCTTGCAGAAAAACCGCCCAATTAGCATACGGTCGGCCGGTGGGTGGCGCGGCCGGCGGCGGCGAGCGGACGCACACGGCCGCGCCCGTACCCGTCCGTTGACTCTGGGCAGGGGTATGGCCGCTGATGCTGTGCACGGGTCACAGCACTGCTGGTGTGGTGCTATGGAGAGGAACGACACTGCACATGACCACCGGCCAGTGACCACTCTCAGTTATCGGCAGCGAAACGTTGGCAAGCGTTCGGTAGCATGCCAGTTGCGAGAATACGGCAGGCTGAAATACGGCGAAGGCGAAATGGCAGCCGCTATCAAGAGGCTGCGGACGGCGGTCGCGCTGATATTTGAAGCTGCTCCAACAGCAAAATGTATTCAGGTGGTCCTTCAGGTGGTCAGGTAACTTCCCTAAAAAACGCCACGATACTCATTACTTTCCAAACCTGACCCACCACACTGGCGAGCTGTGTCGTCCCCGCTGACCCGGCGCACCAGGGAAGGTAGGTACTTGATCAGGCCACCGTACCATCTCCGCACAGGCCCCGGGCGGCGGCGGCGGCGGGACGCATTCTCGTCCGGCCCTAATCACCGGTGGGCGGGCAAGGCGGGGTCGCCGGCGGCGGCGCCCGCGGCCACGCGCGGAGGCCGCCCCATTGGACGCGCCGCGCCGGGCCGCGCGCTGCTGCTGATCCGGTTGTGTAATTTCGCTACGTGACCGGGCCTGCTGATGGGCGGCTGGCGCGGGCGGCTGCTGCTGAGGGCTGCAGCGTGCCGCCGCCGCCACCGACAGACAATGGCAGCGGCGGCGGTACCGCGCGCCCGGCGGCCGACCTCCCCTCCGCCCACACAGACGGCAGCTCCCTCTCCGCTCCTCCTCTGCCTCAGAAGACCTCTCCTTACCTCCTCTACCTCTGAAAGATCTCTTCGTTCGAACCAGCCGAGCGAGCCATGTCCACTNGTCGATTTGCAATGTGGAAAGCCTCATGTCAGTTGTTAACTATTCAGCCAGCCTAGGCATGTTACCAGGCGCACGCGGTCTGAGTTAGTGTCCAAATATGTCTAAGCGAATCTAAGTTTTGTACGGGAATTATCCCGAAAGCTGATTTAGATGTGTCTTATGCTTTTAATGGTTCGTTAAATTGGTTTCAGGAGAGTTTTATATGATTCCAATGAAGCCAGTACAATATATATAATTAAAGGCCAAATCCTAATTTTGGGAATTCTTAGCCATGTATTCTGTGCATTTTTGGCTTCTGCAGTTTCTAAAAATTTTCGATTATTTTCGCTTAGTGTTTCGCGGGCAGTTCATATATGAGCGTCAATGCGTCATATATGAGCTCATATCAGAGCTGTCAGCTCATATATGCCTTTTAGTTCCTTAAAAACTTGAATGATTCGATACAATTTGAGCACATTGGATTGTAGAGCCTTCAATACAAGATCACGTTTCCTCGGCTGAATGTGTTATTACCTACAAACCCGGCTAGGGATATTTCTATTTTGCGTTTTCTCAAAGGACGTACACTTTTCCTTTGGTGAACGGTTCAGGTCTCAGTTTTTGTTTGGATGCCTTTGATTCTCTGCTTCCTGTAAAAGCTATATGTGTTACCGAGTGAATGGGTCTCAGCTCAGAATGCTGATACCATCTCTTTCGACGTGATTCCAGTGTAAGTACATCCCAGGGACGCAGGAACTATGTTCAAGTTGGAGGGGGGGGCGGGGGCAGGATTTCAGCCTGCCAACGAGTACTCAGCCTGAAATCCTGCCTCACTTTAAAATTATGTCCGATTTAAACTAGTCGCTTTTGGTTGTATTATTTACTAGCTGGGATGCCCGGCGTTGCCCGGGCAATTAATCACCTAATGTTAGCAATATTAATGACACACTTGATGTATTTTTTAAGTGGTGCGTAGTTAAGCATAACTTTAAAAATGCTTACCCCAGCGAGGTCCAAAGATTTCACTTTCCATGCTATAAGAATGTTAACAATACTGACAACAAAGGCACCACTTGAACAAATGCGTGGTTCCAGCTATCTATCCAAGTTGCCGAAAAAACGCGCGCTTCCACTTTGTTGAACTTCCCCCGAACTCAACAGCTCAGGATTAATTGGAGCATTGAATGTGCCATGCGTTATGGAGCATAGTCGAACCTTACCTAACCTTTTTCATATCGCTGCTGATGGAGCATCTTGGGCCGGATGGACACATGCCTAGTGCTCTCTGCCTATCCCAGGCAAGAGGCCTCCGAGACAACTTCGCCATGGTGGGGGGAAATTACCCCCTTTCTAACTCGAAAACGAAAAGAGGTAAAAAGACGCGGTAAAAAAACGTTCGAAAGCTCTCAACATGTACATTCGAATTTATAGAGACTATGTTTAGCTAAGTTCAATATTGAGGTCGCTACAGGTCATCAAAGGTCAACTTTCACATTTTTTTTTTACTTTGCTTCGAAACAACCCCGTATATCTCGTTGAAACTATGATAAGCTAGGAAACAATCGGAAATAGCAACGAACTTCATTATTAAATTGCATCTGCATTGGGTGTCCTCAAAATTCGAGCTCAAAATACAATAAATTAAGGCTCCAGACGGTATCGAAGGTAAAAAATGTAGTTTTGGGTAGAATTTGTTTTTCCCAAATAACTTTTTATCTAAAAAAGATAGAGCATTTATTTTAACACCATCGTGTTTGTCTCGTCTAGACGCTTTGACATATATACATGGTGACCTGGTAACGTCACTTTTAAAATTTGACCTCAGTTCGAGGTCATTTGGTGACCCAGATATAGGTCATGTTAAAAATATATTATATTTTTTGTCCAAAACCTTCCTGTCATTATGCTGATTCAGAAATTGTATGTGTTTTGTATCCATAACCAATGTTTTTCGATTCCATAACGGTCAAACGGTTTTCCATTTGCCCTTTATTATGTAGATTTTCGCCACTAACTCGTCCACTACAAGTATTTTTAGAGTTAATGTTAGTGACAATATACTTGGATATCAAACTGCAAACTGATTTTTTAAAATTTTATGAAGAAAAACGATTTTTTTGTCATATTTTCTGAAATTGTCAAATGTTAAATATTTCATATAAACGTGTCAGATGACGGAATTTGACGAAACTTGACAATATTTGACGTGAATGAAATTTGAAGTTGATAAATACCATTAAAACTGACTAACAATTATGACCTTTCAAAGACCAAAATCAGTTACTTTCCAAGGCATTACCATGCGTATAAATGTATTTCCGTTTTTGCTTTATACTTTTAGTTATATGAAACTATATTGTTCTAAGGTCATTTTGCACGCTCTAGACGCAAAAAAATACACATAAACATGTATTACAACGCCTTACGACCGTAATAAGCAGTTTGACCTCGAGTGACCTCGGATGACTTTAACCTGATTTGTGGTCATCCGTCATCCGTCATCTGAGTCTAGCCTGATATCTATATAAGTCTAAGAATGATACAAGTGTCGGATACGGGATACATTGAAATAAATAGATACGATTATGACTGCTTTATGGGCGTTTAACACGCGCCTGTCGGTGCTCGGCGTCACTCGCTGCGCCGGTGGGGAGGGAGACCACCATTTTCAAAAGCTCGTCAAATAGTTAGTTGAAACCTTTTTGGTCATGTCTTTAACAGGTCAATATTGAGGTCACCAGAGGCCATCAAAGGTCAGATTTTCTACATTCAGGACTTTGCTCCAGAAACCCCCAAATATCTCACGAACTATGATAGCTCTAGGAACAAATGAAAAGCAATCGAAAGCTCTTGAAAATGCAATCACCATCGTGTCCTCAAATTTTATCTCAGGCCAATGGTTAAGGCTCCAGAGATCATCAAAGGTCAAAAGGCTATTTTTGCCAAATCATTTTGTTTTGTTTTGTTCTCAATAAACTTTTTACCTAATAAAGATAAGGCAATCATTTTGACGCCATCGTGTTGGCCGTCTCGTCAAGGCACCTGGCACTTTGAATGATATTCACGATGATCAGGTTAGGTCAACTTAGAAATTTGACTTAGAAATTTGACTCAAGTTCTAGTGGTAACCCAAATAGATCATACTGCAAATTCGTCTCCCACATAACGATTTATTGACATGTACACATTGGTGCCGGTTTTACTTCTCTAATTGGATTTTATCGAGAGTTTATGACCAAAATTGTTGGTGACCTCGGCTGACCCTGTAGGGTTCACTTAACAAAAATTGGATCTGGACCTTCAGGGATGGCCGATCATCCAGGAGGAATTGGGCTGATATAATGCGTATCCTCAGAATGATAGGCGGCGGAATGGGGGCGGGCACCGGAGCACCGTGCCCCCTTGAGTTTTTAAGGGGCACCCATATCAAAGTAGGTACTTCCCTTAAATTTGGTATGGCTTAGGTTCATGATTTAGGTCTAGTTATCAAAATTATGGAGACACATTTGTATAATGTCTGATGTGTTTCTGTTCGTGTTGTCTAAAACAGCAAGCGTAGTCTGAATGAATGTATTCCTGTGCTCGGTCCTTTGGTAGTCACGAATGAACGCTCGCAGTTCCCGCGCGCAAGTCCCCGCCCGGCAAACAATAGGGCCATTGCGCAGAGGCGCGCGCTTCAGGTCCGCGGAATGCGGTCGTGGGGGCAAAAGGCGGCCCCAGGCGATGGCCAAGGGGGGCGGGCCTACAACACAACACCTCCTTCCAAGACCGATGGCTTAAATATGAAAGTTAAATTCCGTCTTCTAACAAAACACGCGCCACAGCGAAAAAACAGTCGACGACAACACTAATCACAGTACGTTGGTGTCGCCCCAATCGAACTGTCAGACGCTGGGGCGGGCCGCCGTGGAGCGGTGGTGCGGTCGCAGCGCAGGCGGTTGCTGCTTGCTGCCGTTGTGCCGCAGCGGCCGGCGCCGCCGCTGCTTTGGCGCCGCTTGCCGACGTCACCGCTGCTGGCGCCGTTGGCAGACGTGTCAGCGTCTGCTGGCCGCGGGCCGCTTGCGAGCGCCGGTGCTCCGGTGTCGATTAGGGGCCGGTACGGTCGCAGGAACCGCCGGTTTCGCCAGTACACCCGGCCACTCGCCGTCTTGACCAGGTAGGTGCGGCGTTGGCCGATGCCGACGATGACTCCAGTGCCGCTCCGGTCCCAGCGGCGGTGGTGTGTGTCCTGGACATTCGACACGGGTGTCCGATCTGCAGCTTGAGTGAGCCGGGTGTGCTGACGCCATTACGTGTTAGCTTCGTGCACCTGCTCCCGAGTCGCGGCGGCCTTGGTCTCGCACTCTGCGTTGGCCGCTGCCACTTCAGTGTGCGAATGCCCGGTGGTGGTGTCGGCACACCCGACCGAATCGGGGTGCCGAAACGAATCTGGGCTGGAGACCTGCCGTCGGCTTCTCGGATGGCGTGTTTCCGGAGCTCAAGAAGTCCCTCACTCAGCTGCTCGTCGTCCAGCCGGCCTCGGGGAAGACGCGGTCAGGATTAGCTTCTTCACCGGCTTTGACGGCGGCCTCCGCGTGGCCGTTGGACCGCGGGAACCGCGGAGATGACACTCGTGCACGCTAGCCTCCCAGCGGCTCAGGAAACCGGCGCAAGGGTGCCCGACGTAAACTGCGGGCCACCATTCCGGTTTCTTGATGACGACTGAGACGCCCGGTTTGGGAAAACAGCATCCGCAGCTCTTTGATGAGGTGCTCGGCCGCATGCAGTACGGGGGCAGACGGTGATATACGGCCAGCCGGGAAAAGTCGAGCTCTGCGTTACAACGAGGTACGTCTGTCCAGCGACGGTTTGGAAATAATCAGCCGAGGGATCCGACTTCGAATACGCGGCTCGCCGATCGTTCCTCACGTCACAGCGGCTCGTTAGCGTGACTGGGCACCAGCTGTCTGCCCAGCGCGGGCATGACGAGACCACGTTGGTGACGTCACGGGTCGATTGCCCGGCCAGTATACGCAGAGGCGGAGCGCGGCGACTTCGTCCTCTCCGATGCCCTTTTGGTGCACGTGCTGCAGCGGGTGAGGGACGTCTCGGCGGAGGCTGACCGGGATCACCAGCCGAGGGCCGTATACGATGAGGCCGTCATCAGGGCCAGCATGCTGCGCACGCCCCAGTACAGGACGGTACGGCCTGGTGCGCCTCGTTGCCGGTGTTCTGGAAACCGTGTAAGATGGCTCTCGCAGAGCTTCATTATCATGATCGCGGTCGGCCGGGCTGCTCGGAATCCTTCTCCAGACTGGGATCCACGAGCGGCGCCAGACCGCGCGCCAAATCCTTCTGCTTCCCGCTCCAAATCGTAGACTGGACGAGCGGGCAGCGTGGAAGCGGGTCCTTCAGGCGTCCTCCGCGCCAGGTCGTCGGCGGGTCGGGTTCGCTGGTCGGAGCCGCGTGACAGCGCATCCGGTATCTGGTGTTCAATTCCTTTCTGCCAGCTGCGGTGAAAGCAGTTATGGCGTCAGTTTTTCGCGCAAATCCGCGCAGCCTGGATTTTCGATCTCACCAGCTGCTTCTGGTTCAGGATCGGTACCAGTGGACGGTGATCGACGACCAGGGTGAAGTACGGCATGCCGGCGAGGTAGTTACGGCACTTCCGGCATGCCCACAGGCAGGCGGCTAGCTCGATTTCCACGACCGCGTACCGAGACTCAGTGTCGGTGAGAAATCTCGAGCCACACTGCACCAGCCGCCAGGTGTCGCCGTGTCGCTGGAGCAGTGCGAAGCCGAGTCCTCGCGTTCGAGCGGCGTCCGTCTGCAGCATCGTCGGCAGACTTGGGTCGAAGAACGCCATGACCGGCGGAGCGGCCAGTACTGCCTTGACCCGGCAGGAGGCCCGCCTCGTGCTGCGCTGTCCAGCACCAGATGTGACGGCGCCTTCAGAGGTCTCTGAGTGGCTGAGCGGCGTGGGGCGAGCTCCAGACGACAGACCACCGAGCTGGTTGGTCAGTCCCATGAACGACCGCAGGTCGGTGATGTTCTCAGGTCTTGGAAAGTCTGCGATGGCTTTCAGCTTCTCCCCGTCGGAGGTGTAGCCGTCAGACGTGATGCGATTAGCCGCAGTAGTTGACCTCGTGCCGGGCGAAGACGAATTTCTTCGGGTTCAGCGTGATGCCGCGCTCATCGCACCGTTGTACAACGGCGATGACGTGCGCCAGGTGTTCCCGGTAGGTGGCGTCGTACGCCAACAAGTCCGTCCACGACTTTGGGACTGGTGTTGGGGATGTCGCCCGAGGGGCCTATCACCACGGGCGATTGTACTCGTCACCGGCAGACACACAATCCCTGTGGCGCCGCTCAGGAACTTTCATGGCGGTCCCCAGGACTAACGTGATGAAGCATGTTTAGGTCCTGAACATTGGCTCGGCGAGTGGTACCTGGGAAGTACCCCATGCAGCGTCCAGCGGTCGTCATCCCAGCGACTGCCGGCATGGATGTCCACCACGGCCATCGTATGTTGGTGGTCGCCACTTGGGTAGGATCAGGCGCTTCACGAAAGCGATTTCAGGCTGAGTCAGGTCGACACACAGTCGAACTCCAGACGGCCGTTTAGCACGGCGACCATCGGATGACACCACTCTGTTTGTAGTAGTCGGACTGGTGCGGCGACGCCTCGAGCCTGCAGTTCATTCGAGCTGGGGCCTTGATGTCCGCCCTCCAGGCGTACGGGATCGGACGCGCAGCGGTGACAGCTGTCGGAGTCGCGTCCTCACGCAGCTCGATCACCATTGGTCCACCGTCCATCTCGCGTAGCGGGCCGTCAGTACTGAAGACGCGTGGGTACTGGGGCCACAGATCCGCGGTCTGCGTGAGCTTGCTGTGTCTCTTTCGGACGGGTCTGCGTCGTTATGGGACCATGTAGGCAGGCCTCCAGCTGGTGTCACGTCTCCGTGTCCGTCGGGCTGGGGCCGGCTGTTGCCGCAGTACACCGGGGGCGTGGCCGCTGTTCCGTGAGTGGCGCTGCTGTCGCGACGGCCGTCAGCGCTGCCGCCGAGGGGCGCTGCAGTCGCTGGCATAGATGTCGCCACCGTCTGGACTTTCTCCGGCGGAGGTGTGGTCTCCTTGATCTGCGCAGGAAAATCTGCTGGTAGTATCCCCAGGGCGACTGAGTCGAACCAGCTGATCAGCATGCCAGTCATCTCTCTGATGACGTAGAACGGTGCGTCGACAGGGTCGATCGCCCATTTTGCAGAGTTCCCCACTGGAACGCGCACAGAGGCAGTCCGAGTGGCGGCGTCCCACGGCAGTGCAAGTTCGTGTAGAGGATCCCTTAGTATTGGGCCGACGAAAGTGTCGATGCGAGATGTAACTGAGCAGAGCGTCACTACCCATGACTGTCGCCTCAGCTCCAGATCCGGCGTGCACTAGCAGCGTGCTGTTCCCCGCGGATGACACAGCTGAACCTTGACGTAGGCGCTGGAACCGGGTCAGACGCCATTGATGTAACGTCAGAGATGACGCGCTGGATCCCTTGGCGTGGCTGCTGCTGACCGTCCTCTCTGCGCTGCAGTCCACGGTCACGGTCCGGGGGCAGTGTAGCGGCAGAAACTGGTCTGTGCGGGCCCTGACGCACAGACCACCGCATAGTGGTCCGACTTTGCCCGGCACGTACGGCACGTGGCGCCAAGCGGCGCGGCACGTGTCAGGGTCAGTGTATGCATTGTCGCGTCCGCACGCTAGACACTGCCTCCGGGCTCGGGCCGACTGAACTCGAAGCGTCGCGCGAATCGCGACCGCGCGATATGCTGCGAGCTCTCCGGTAGGCGCGAAAGCCGCGCCCAACGGACTGGCCGCTGGGCCGCGGATGTCGGCACACGTGGAGTGCGTTCTCGAGACGCGCGGCAGATGGTCGACAGCGCGACGCTGAAGGGTGATTTCGGGCTCCTCTAGCATCCGCTCTCACACGCTTTGATCAAGGTGCGCCGCACATCCACTCGGTCCACGAGCCGACTGTCCATATTGCAGTTCGAGAACGCACAAAAACGACGCGATCTTCTTCACGCCGCACAAAATTCATACGAAACACTCGTTCCTCCTCCTGCAACACGCGAGGTAAGAAAGTCACGACGGTCCACGAGCACATTCCGCTGCTTACGCAGATGCTTCTCCATGGCAGACACGATAGTTTCCAGGGGTGCGTCGTCGGCTACGTCCAGAGCGTATTTAATTACACGGTGCCAGTCTTCGTCCAGGAGGCTGAGAGCGCGGCGCGCTGCCTGCGACGGAAGCGTTGGAGGCTCCGGTAGCATCATGTAAACGCGTGAGCTTCTCTTTCCACACGGCAAAATCTCGAAGCGACGCCGAGGAGGTCCAGGTACGGGGCTGGGGTCGTGGACAGCTGGCATCCCTGACTGTAAGAACGGGCGGCGGCTGCGGACCCTGGGTCCTCAGGTGCCCGGGCCAAATCGCGCAGGAGGCTGCTGGCTCATCAGCCGCTCCAGCATGCCAGCGAGGCGCTCCTCTCGCTGAGCAGAGAGTTCCGCCTGCTGAACCAGCAGGGCGGACAACCTGTCAAGGTCACTCATTGCACTGATGATCGGGCACAGGTTCACTTTTAACTGTTCACACACAGACTGTGACTGTTTAATCACTGCTCGCAATACTACACGACCGCGCCCATGATGTGTGTTGTGAGTGCACCACCACTGAGATGTAGACCTGAGCGCGCCCTGCGCGGCGCCGGGCTTTGACCGCCCTCCGAACGTCACGTGATGTATGGCCGGAGCCGCCCGGCTGACTGCGGGGTTCAGCCGGTGCCGTGGAATACAGTTCGTACCGAGACACCGTTCTGTGAGGACTGGCGGACCATATCAGTGGCGACGAGGACGAGATTGCAGGTGCCGTGGGCCGACTGGAAGTTTTCGAAGCAGCGGAGGATAACTGGGAGGAGTACGTGGAACGGTTGGTTCAATTTTTTGTTGCTAACGATATAGAAGAGGACATTAAGAAGAGGGCTATCCTGCTGAGCAACGTTGGATCACGGCACATACGTATTTGTACGGTCCTCTGTTGTCTCCGCAAAACCAGATGAGGTTTCCATATGTATCGCATCGTGACTGTGTTGAGAGAGCATTCACCCTCAACCATCAAGTAACCGTAGCACGGTTCAGATTTTTCACTTGCTCCCGTCACCTGAATGAACCCGTGCAGGGTTATATTGCAAGGTTAAGACAGCTGTCACGGGACTGCCAGTTTGGATCGTTTTTGGATGAAATGATTCGTGATCGTCTGGTGTGCGGGATCAAATCTGAACTGATTCAGAGTCGTCTGCTGTCGGAGCCTGAATTGTCGTTACAGAAAGCTTCTGATATGGCAGTGGCACTGGAGACAGCTGGGCGGAATCAGCAGGAGCTGGCTGGAGCATCCAGCCCTGGAGCACAGCCACCTGACCCAACTGTTCAACGCATCCAGACATCAGCTGAGTCACGGCAGTTCCGAGAGGGTCGGCAAACAAGTAAGAACCGCCAAATGTCTAACTCACGTGCTCAAAAATGCTGGCGCTGCTCAGTGATAGCATCAGGATGGCTGAAGTGTTTTTCCAAACGCAAAAGATGTTTCCGTTGCTCCAAATATGGACACACCAGTGCAGCTCACAAGGCAGGTACGGTGAATAGTCTCGGTGACGTTCCAGAACAAAATGACGACTTGTGTGTTGAGGGCCAGGGACAGGGGCCTGAGAGTGATGCCGTGGTCGGAGACTTGTTCGCTTGTTCGGGCAGGGGAGTCAGCAACAGGGGGCGCCTCCGAATCTTGTTGGACGTGGTTGTTGAACGGGCAAGCGTTCAGATGAGCTGGATGACGGGGGCTTCTGTGTCTGTCTGCTCCTACAGCCGGTTCAAGGAGCTGTGGCCCTCTGGTGACCGTCTATTGCGCCCGACAGATCTGCTCCTTCGCACGTTCTCGGGAGAGAGGCTGGTGGTCAGAGGTGAAGTAGTGATGGACGTCTGTTATCAGGGATCGTTCTATAAGCTTCCGTTGGTTGTCTTGGAGGGAACTGGGCCACTGCTGTTCGGGAGAAACTGGCTGCACCAAATTCGTCTCGACTGGCAATGTGTGTGCTCCGTTTCAGAGAACACAGACGTCGCGGCTGTCGTGGATAAGTTTCCGGAAGTTTTTCAGGATGACCTCGGTTGCGCTCGTGATGCAGAGGTCAGCATCCCGGTGGACGAAGCTGCACAGCCCGTCTTCTTCAAACCAAGGACAGTGCCGCTGGCATCACGTCGCAGGTAGATACCGAACTGGAGCGGCAGATCAAAGCAGGCCTTCTGGTGCCAGTCAAGTGGAACAGCTGGGCAGCCCCCATAGTCACCGTGCCCAAAGCATCAGGTGAGATCAGAATCTGTGGTGATTACAGATTAACGGTTAACAAGGTCACGCCTCTTGAGCAGTACCCGTTACCGAAAGCTGAAGAGTTATTCACTAAGTTTCAAGGGAGTACGGTTTTCAGTCAGCTCGATCTCAAGAGCGCTTATAATCAGCTGCCACTGGATGAGAAAAGTCGCAAGTATCTGGCGATCAACACTCACAAGGGTATTCTCGTTCCAACCCGCTTGGGTTTCGGCTATGCATCAGCCCCAGCAGTGTTTCAGCGGTACATGGAAACGCTGCTGTGGGAATACCAAGGGGTGGGGGTTAATTCCCTTGACGTGTTTGTCGTGTTCTGGAAAGACATTCACAGGAAAGCACAGAGCCGCCCTGGAAGAGGTCCTGCAGCGCTTCTCGGACGCCAACCTGAGGCTGCAGCGGAAGAAGTGCCGGTTTGGCGTGAAGTCGGTGATCTACTTGGGTCACCACATCGGTCCAGACGGGGTGAAACCGACGGCAGAGAAGGTCAGTCGGTGAGAGCGCCCCTGCTCCAAAAGCATCAAGAGCTGCAGGCCCTTGGCTGGGTCTGATTAACAACTATTACTCCAATTCTTGAAAAGATCTGGTACTGTCCTCGCACCGCTGTACAAGCTGCTGAGGAATGGTCAGAAGTGGGAGTGGGGTCCGGAGCAACAGAGGGCGTTTCAAGCGGGAAAGGATTTGCTCAAATCTCCCCAGATTCTGGCGCATTTTGATGAATCGGCGCCGGTGATCCTTGCATGCGATGCCAGCCCTTGGGGTCTGGGGTGCGTGTTGAGCATTGTTGACAGACATCTCGGGGAGCGCCCTGTTGCATTCTACTCTCGATCACTGTCTAAGACAGAGCAGCGATACTCTCAGACAGATCGCGAAGGATTGGCTGTGATCGCAGGAGTCCGCCGGTTCCATTACTACTTGGCTGGGAGAAAATTCAGCATACGCACGGACCACAAACCCCTGCTGGGAATGCTTGGGGAAGACAAACCGATCTCGCCCATGGCATCTCCCAGGGTAACTCGGTGGGCGCTGCTCCTGTCGGGATATAAATACAAGTTGGAGTATGTCCCAGGGTCAAAACAGGGCCACTGTGATGGTCTGAGTCGCCTGCCCTCTGCCAACAGGACCATGCGAGCTGCCAACGCCTGCAGAGACGGTACATCTCATGGAGTTTGTGAACTCTACTCCAGTGACAGCCGAAAGTATCCGAGCATTCACAGCCCGAGATCCGGTACTGAGTGTCGTCCTTGCCACAGGTCCTTAGGGCGGTGATTCGTGTAAATCGCTCTGATCTGGAGCACGGTGCCTCGGCGTGAGCACCTGGTACAGTCGGCGTGAGGTCAAAGGAGAAAGGAGTATGTCGTCACGCCGAGCAAGTGGCTGGTTTCTCACGCTTTGGGGCTCATTCGAGTGCGCGTCGTCCAGTTGTCCGGACACGAAGTAAATTGGCGGAGATCACACTCGCAGATTTGTCACGCTCTCTTGACTCGCCATTGACATTGCGATGGAGTGCAATATGGGGCGATAAGCCTCAACACACTATAGAGAGTTTATTTTGGACACACTCTCGCAACATGGTATGTGGTTGGTCGAGGCCACAATTGGTGGATTCTGGACCACCTCCAGAATGTGCTATCAAGTGAGTGCCTGAGGCATGACCAGGCACCGTCAGACTGATAAGCGACACGGCCAGACCCACGTGCGCACCTTGGGCCCTCAGCCCGCTGTGGCTTGGCCACCTCGTCGCTTGGGTCAGAGAGGCGCATTTCATAGTGACTGGAAGTATATTTGCTGGCGGGCCGGTAAACATCGGCAGGCTCAAAGTGGCTCAGGCTGGTGATCGCTGACGCGTGCACCAAATGGTTGGATGTACATGTGACGACTCGCTCTACTGCTGAGGTAACTGTAGAAGAGCTACGAAAATCGTTTTCGTGTTGGGGCTTACCAAAAGTGATAGTCACCGATAACGCTACGTGCTTCACATCGCCGACTTTCCAGTCCTTTTGTGCACAAAACGGCATTCGACATCTGCTGACGGCCCCGTTATCACCAAAAAGTAACGGACTGGCAGAAAGGGCTGTTCAGACCGTAAAGCAGGGCTTAAGGAAGCAGCATGGTGGAACCATTCAGTCAAGGCTAGCGAGATTTTTGTTTGCATATCGAACTACTCCCCACAGCATCACCAGACACACGCCAGCGGAGTTGATGATGGGCCGCCGGCTTCGGACTCGCCTCGACTGCATCCTTCCGAACTTGCAGGATCGGATGGTGGCTTCGCAGCAGAGTATGAAGCAAAAGTATGATGAGAGTGCCCAAAATCGCACTATTCTACCCGGAATGCATGTTCTTGTTTCGCAGGTGGCCAGTCTGGTGGGGGTCGATCGGTCGACCCGGTGGCTGCGCGGGAGCTGCATCGGGCGTTCTGGCTCGAAACTGACCGTGAGGCTGACCGACGGCCGAGTGATACAGCGCCATCTGGACCAGGTCATCCCAGATGCGTCCTGCGGGTCACGCCGCACTGGGGTCTCCGACGGACCGGACGACGAGAACGTCACGGCAGCAGCCCTGCCCACGGCAGCAGCTCCGCCTGTGTCCCGGCCAGGGTCGCCGACAACGGCTGTCGCGACCGACAGGACCGTGATGGAGCCCGTGCCGGTGTCGATATCGGTGCGGGCCGGCTCTCCTGCGCCGATGGTGGCGACACCTGCGGAGGAGGTTGTCCCTCTACCGGATCAGCAGCTGAGTGAACCGGTTCGCTGATGCACCTACGTCAAAGGGCGCCAACCTGTCCGCGGCTTGAGCCTCCCACCGCCGCCCGATATAATTGCGACCGCGCAAGCACAGTGGTGGGGCCAGTGTTAAAAAGCCTTGAATGTTTTGGTTGGGGGGGGGGGAGGGATGTTGTGAGTGCACACCACTGAGTGTAGACTGAGCGCGCACCCTGCGCGCGCCGGGCTGCACCGCCCTCCGAATGTCACGTGATGTATGGCCGGAGGCACGCCACCGGCTGACTCGGGGTCAGCCGGTGCCGTGGAATACAGTTCGTACGCGAGACAACGATTCTGTGAGGACTGGCGGAACATATCAATGTGTTTCTTGTTCGTGTTGTCTAAAACAGCAAGCGTAGTCTGAATGAATGTATCCTGTGGCTCGGTAGTTCAGCAACTGAACGCTCGAGTTCCGCGCGAGTCCCCGCCCGGCAAAAATAGGGCCCTGCGCCAGAGGCGCGCTCAGGTCGCGAATGCGGTCGTGGGGGGCAAAGGCGGCCCCAGGCGATGTGCCAAGGGGGGCTGGGCTACAACACAACAGATATTAAATATAAACTTTATTTGCTCTGATCTCTAATCCATTTACGGAAAGAGAAACATGCCACACTTTTAGGCAGATGTAGTATCGCATCGTCGGTATGTGTACTGTGCAGTGTGCAGTATCGTGGATAGTAGTCGTGGTATTGTGTTATGTGTATGTTCAAAGGTGACGAGGATGGACCGCAAAACTCACACACGCGCAGACTCAGCACGACAGCAATTTACAACAGAACAAGCCAGCATATCACCATTCAACCAGCTGCCGCCGACAGCGGTAGGTAGGGCCCAATCTCAAACCAAATGTCGTGACCTTAGCTTTGAATGGAAAATCAGAAGTTCACAGGCAACGAAATCCTACCAAATATCAGAAACATGACGTTTTAAGTGCAGCATACCCTGCTTGCAAATGCACAGAATTGCGAGTAGCGCTGATGAAGGTCAAGGCGTTGGCCGTTAGAAATCATGTCACCTGGTAAAATTGGTCTCAGAATAGCATAGGCGTAGGGACGCTGGGTAACTGTGGTTGACTTTGCCTGTCCTCGAATTGGGCACCTCTGCGGTATCCCACTACGCTACTTTATCCCCTCCCCCTCCCCCAGGCCCACCACACCCAGGTACCAGCTAGGGACGCATGACACATGACTCAGTCGTTATAGTGATGACTGCTGTCCCATTTATTCATGACTCTCCATTCTTGTATTCATGACCCACTTCCTTCCTGATGAACTGTGAAATATCCTTTACAACTTGCGTCTCGAGCTTATTTAATACCTGTAATGGAGAAGCAACACCTCACAAAATGGTTTTTGGCACGAAATGATAGCAGCCATGAGCTGGTTGATGAAGGTATACTTTATTCATCCTGATGAAGTGTGAAATATCCATTTAAACTTGCGTCTCTATTTTATTTAATGCCTGTAATGGAGAAGCAGCACCTCACCAAATTAGCCTTTGGCACGAAATGATAGCAGCCATGAGCTGATTGATGTATTCTTTCTTTATTTATTTATGTATTTATTTATCAAGACCGCTGACGAAATTACCCATGGATGGACGAAGTCAAAATACGAAAACGCGACAATACTCGTTGACAAGTCACTTATGATAAAACTAAGTGAATACAAGCAAAGTACGAAATGCTGCCTGAATAAAAAATAAACGTTAAATGAATGATTGAAACAACATACACTAAGGACACAAAATGCCAGGGACTCGGATTGATCACAGCAGTTTATATTATAAAATATATATAATGCTGCAGCAAATAGTTTCCCCTTACTGCAAAATGAGAAGAAGCTGTCACTGAACATGTCCGCGGTATGGAAGCTCTCTAAAAATATATTCAGTTGCCTAGGACGCTTTGCAAACAAAAAAAACATTCTTTACATTATTTACCCGCGCGAATGGCAAATTCAACAATGTATTTGCCTACATCTGCGAACGGTTGACCGCTTGTGACCCTAATTTTCGACGGACACTTTGGAATGCATTAACTGGCATGAACAAATTGCCCACAATGGACGTTTCAGGCCCTGCCCTTATTTTAAACTTAACGCTCAAACAGTATCAAACAAATATTTAGATCACTTTCCTTTCACTCGTAATGTTAAAGGGAATAGTTCTCCTTGAAAAAATCGAGAAAAACTCAGAAATGATACAGAGAAGCAAGAAATTAAGTATCATATTACTAGTAAGTCAAAGAAACCTATATTTACGCGAAAAAAGCAAATTGAAATGTCCCATTAATTTGTATTATTCATATTTTTCCTCAAAGTCAATCCGCGAAATCAGCTTGGCTGAGAAGCAGCAACGTCCATCGATTAGTGAGCGATCGTGTCGTATAAATGGGGTGGTACTTGCCAAGTACTCTGGTCTCGAAGACTCGCGGACAATCACGCTTTGAAAACCATCCACAGTAACTTGCTTTAAAGTAGGTTATCGTCACTATTATATTTCACTCACTGGTGAAAGTGTGGTGTCTCCACCCGTCACTCACTGTCGTCGCTCTGGGCGTCCGTCTGGATTACTGTGTCACAAGGTCATGCACGTCTAGCAAACGCCTCACTCGCGCGACCGGTTCGCCGTCGGCTCCTATCACTCACGGGCGGCTGCGCGCCGGCGGAATCAACACAGCGGCACGCGCGTAACTGATGCGAGGTGGGGGGGGGGGGGGGGTTCGGTGAGTGGGGACCACTGAACACGTGGGACAGATCAACGCTTTGCTACGCCGAGCCTGGAAGTCGGCCACGCTGAACGCTACACATACGGTACAGAAACTTGTTTAAAAAATGTTGTATGGAAGATGTAAACATCAAAATCATTATGCATAGAAAAAGTTCATTCTTGCAATGAAAAGAATGAGGTACTGAACAGTATGGTTTTGTCCAGCACTACATTTTCAATAAGTCCTTACGGTCATCTGTGCGTCATAATCATACGTCAAACTCAGCTAAAATCAGCCATCAGCGATTGGAGTTACCGGGTATACCCGGTCCCGACTTTAGGACTGAATAATTAAATAATTAAGAGGTTTCTTGAAAATGTGAAAGCGTCACAAGTCTTTTCGAGCATTGCGCCACAACTTGCTATCTCACCTCAAAACGCCTATGTTAAAGTGAACTATCCCCTTTAAAGATAATGCGAGCTCGGATAGAGGCTAACACTTGGTTGCTCTGCAGTCCACCTCTCGACTTCACCCACCGGTCATGGGTCGGACAGCGTCGGTTCAAGTTCAGCCAAGGTGGAGCTAAGCTCTGACATCAGATCATAGCTCCACCCTTTCACGATAGCCTCTACCCGCCGATTGAACTCCCTGCGATATTTTTAACATTACGAGTGAATGGCAAGTGCTCTAAATTTTCGTTAGACATTAACCGACAGTAATACAGATTGGCACATGGTCTGAAATATTCAATGCTCATTGCGATGAATTTGTGTGCAAGTTGGCTGTTTCGCAAGTTTTCGTCGAAACTTGGGTTCCAAAGTGGTTTGTCATTCACAGAAGTTTGCTTCCTGGATGTACGACAAGGTACGCTCAATGATAATGACTGCGATACAAAACTGGCGAGATTCTGCCCTTAAAAACGTTTTGGATGAACATAACATCGTGCTGTGTCCTTCTCGCCGGATACAGATGTGAGTTTAAAAAACTCCAGCAGATCAGCATATGACCGCGATGATAAATCACAGCAGCAGTGAGCGTCGAGCCACATTATAAATTTGTGGTCAATCCGGTTGCTCTGTCAGTGCGCGTTGCAGCAGCTCCATTCCTTGTCACATGTGCACTGTGCAGTATTTTTTCCATTTCTCTGGAGCTGGAATGTAAAGTGTAGTACAAATGTTCTATTCACTTCATCGACACCACCCGATGTCGATGCAACCCGGCGAATCAAATCCTTTGTGAAAACGGCTCGGTAAGCAGTCCGTTCCAGTGCACCATAAGCCCATTTTCGAATAAATACCTCCATTTCTCTGGGGCGATGTTTGTTTTCGTTTGCCGGAGACTAGCTTTGTAAAGCAATTCTGAAAAAGCCTTGCTTTAGCACACCCGTTTAATTCGATGTCATCATTGTACATCGGTGCTGTCTGCAGGTGCTGGACGCAGTGAAATCTGATGCAACTATTCAATATTTATGCCTTCGCCCCTGATACCGGGGCGAGGGCTATAGTAATCGCATTGGATTCCAGTTTTCACTGCGTGCAGCACCGACAGACAGAGGCAGAGACAGAGGTGGTATCGATGGTGTGGACAGAACATTTGCACTACACTGTAAATAAGCGTAGTATGCCGCCAGGACAGATGACACGTTGAGATGTTCTCCCGAGGTGGCCCTCTGATAGGATTTTTATCAGAAGAAAAGTGCGTGGTTCGTTTTGATATTGTCTGATCGACGTGAAGCCCACATTTAAATTTGGCATCCTAGATAACACCTAAATTGCGTTATTTTTCAACGCGTTCCAGAATAGTGTCTCCGATTGATTAATATATAACCAGTGGCTTTGTCTTTAGAGTCGTTCGAATGCATATGTTACCTTGTAGAACACTCACTTTACAACGAAGTTCTATGTATTCAAAGATATGCACTATGCAGGTATAAACATATCACATCATCACATAAGCATGGTTCATTATACTTTCCATCGTTAACCAGGGGCGTCACCACGAACCGAGAGTGGGTGGGGTGGGGGGGGGGGGTAAGGGGAAGGAAATGACGTGAGCATTCTGAAGTAGACCTCTTTCCATGCCGCGCCCATAGGCGCAATGTTAAAATCCGAAAATGTGTGGGGGAACGCAGGCCTTTTTTCCGTGGGTGGTGTGTAACGTGTCCTCCGTCTCCCCCCCGCTTTCCACACCCATGAATAACACATATGCCTTCAGGCATGACTCCACAAGTATATCTTTACCAGCAAAGCGCCAAATATGCAACAGCTTTTGCGTAACAATTAGTATGTGTCGTATCGAATTGAGCAACAAAGTGAGGTGAGTAAAGAGAAGTCGTAAAGATGTTACTTCTGTAATTCTGTTTACATTAGTTGGAGATTGGGAACAGCTCACAAATAATTGTGCAATTTTACCCGTAATAATTTCACACTGTAAATAATGATCATTCTCATTATGCAATATTTCAAGACTTCATATATCAACAGGTTTCACTTACCCGCTGGTGATAGGCATTAATACATAAATAAGAGGTAACCAGATCGATTAATTTTTAGTTAATGATACAAAAGAATAGTAATTTAACCTTTTCCGTGCTGGGGGAGGGATTTTGACCCCGGTGAGTTTTTGCCTGCTGTTCCTAAACTACTGAGCAGTGAGCATAGCGTCCTGAGATTTTATGACTTTTCCCAACATTGATTTACACGTGTTATCAAAACTTTAAAAGATCACCTCAGCAGGGGTGGTGCCAGGCTCCTGTTTTGGGGAGGGTGTAACGAATGCGGTTGTGTGGCGCATACTTTCTTCGTAGTTTGCGGAAAAAATGCGTATTTTTTGTACTGCAATATACATCATAAATACAAGTATTGTAGCTATTCTTGGGCAGAGGCGCAATCAACTACATACAATGGGAGGCGATACCATCCCTCAAGTTAGGTCCACCTTCAAATTAGCATGATGTTTAACCCGCGCGGCGTAGGGGTCTCTCGCCGAACGCGCGGCGTAGGGGGGGTAAATATATCACATTTACAAATACATCAAATAATACACACATGTGACGTTCATATTGTCCCAAACAATCGTTAACAGCGCTTATTTTTCTCAGAAACCCTCTCATTTTACATTCCTTGAATGCGCTTATTTAAAAAATGCTTCCTGTCTATTGATATATTGAAGATAACTTTCAAGCTTCAAAGCGTTTGTTGCATGCTAATTTGTCGCACCACATGACCGCAATAACCTTTAAAAAAAAAAACACTCACAATTTTCGCATTTTGTGCCCCTTGATCCCCCATTTTTTAAACACAAAGTAAATATCGGGCAAACAAAGAAAGATCTTGTCATGACAAATCGAATGGCGTTTTTCCATCGAAAATCAATCAAGCGGTTCTCGAGGTCTATAATGGGAAGGGGGGCAGAATCTGCCCCCAGCACGTTAACTTAATTCTAGCCGCCAGCACGGAGAAGGGTTAAGCTTTGCCTGTCTGTTGACATACATGTCATTCCTACTTATTGCTTAAATAAAGACAGTTCATATCATATTTATTCCAAGTGGAGATGCAAATTTTAGAACCCTGCATCCTGCGCCGGGCCTGAATAATTAAATTAAGACCGGCGGGCATGCAGCTGTGTCAGAACTGAAGCTTGCCGGTCTCATGTCGGGATCAGTACAAGCTCGGGTGTTACTAGCTAGTTACAAGCTCGGGTGTTACTAGCTAGTTACAAGCTCGGGTGTTACTAGCTAGTTACAAGCTCGGGTGTTCACATACTTGTTAATGTATAAGGAAGTAGACATACAGATTGCTGGCTGCCAGGCGTGGCGAGTGCTGTGGATATGGCCGGGCTTGATGCCGGTGCCAACTGACAACTCACATATAAGAGGTGGCGGTGGCGGTGGCGGTGGCGGTGGTGGTTCCTGTTTTTGAAGAAACCTTTGTATCTCTAATTCCAAGCGTAGGCACACCAATAGCATGCATTCAAAACTTGTGTATGATAATTACTAAATCGCTTCTTTAAAGCGAGTAGGTATATATGTCCTATTCTGTATTTCTGTATTTATATTCAATCATCAACAGGCATGTGACCAATTACAGGTGAAGTCAAACTAACAGTCAGGTACACATAAAACTTCCCATTCCAACCGGAACACCCTTACATCGATGATGCGTCACATGGTGGGTCACAGTTGATGCATAAGCCAATATTTGCCGTGTCAGCCTCCTTAGCGTATCGTAAGAATGTCGGAACTTGGCGGAAAACCTAGAAAGTCGTTGACGGTACGAGGAATGCGCACAAACAGTCCGGACGATACAGTTATCACTCTGGCGAATTTCACATCGACAGTGATCTTGTCGCGATTATAGTTTGCCTTGTTGGCGCATGGAGCTTGAAACACTCCAGTAGGTGTCATGATGAGATCAAGCCTTTGAATAGTTTGCACAAAAACAGAACATCACACTACGCACACCGGGTTCCTAAATGTGATACATTGCATGCTGACAGCAGATCACAGTATGCGAGAGATGGTCCATCGAACGCCATATGACGTGCAAACCACATCAACAATGTATGCTGCACCCTCTTCACGCGATGACATGGCATCGACAAGCCCTGCACCACAGGGCTGGTGCACCACACTGCTGCACCACACTGCTGCACCACAGGGCTGCTGCACCACAGGGCTGCTGCACCACAGGGCTGCTGCACCACAGGGCTGCTGCACCACAGGGCTGCTGCACCACACTGCTGCACCACAGGGCTGCTGCACCATACTGCTGCACCACAGGGCTGCTGCACCACACTGCTGCACCACAGGGCTGGTACAAACGGCTTCGGTGTCCATCGACCAAATCTGACCGAAACAAAGTGGCCCCGTGACCTGAGCATGGTGGCTGAAGCAGATCTCACAGTACACTGCCACATATTCCCAGCAAATGGGCGCCATATAACTATTTTGTTGCGGCGCCCGCAAGCCCAATCATCATCATTACTCCCAGTTAACGATATTAAAACTCCTTCCCATCAAATGACGTTTTCACAGCAAAATCACATTAAAGTAGTCCTCGCTCGCCATCATGAAAATAGTCTTGAAATGTCAAAATAGTTCGAATGACCTTTTCGTGTAATGATGATGATGATTGGGGTTTAAGGGCGGGCCGACAACAAAGGTCACATGCCGCCCATAATGACCTTTTCGGCCCCAGAGCAAACTTGAAATGGTATTTTCTAGCGCCTGCTTTTTACCAGCTTTGCTGTACCACTCCATATTGATTGAACAGAATTCAATAACCGACCGAAGGTTGGCGTTATGAGCAGCCAGAGCCGCCTGCTTATCCAGCTTACACCGGGGGAGGCCGACTGGAATGTCCGAATGAGCAGAAATAGTGCTCGATTGGCTTTGGTGGTGATTGAGTTCACATGATCTGCGAAGGTCAGTTTTTGGTCGAGAATGTCGCCCAAGTCTCCTTCAATGGACCTGACGTTATCCAGAGCTATGCCATCAATTGAGTACGATGACTCAATGAAGTCGCACTTCAGAGTAATTTTAAAATATTTGCATTGTTAAGCATTGAGTTTCAGTTTCCAGTCGGCTGCCCTGCAGGTCACTACGTTTAGGTCCTGCTTGAGTACAGAGACATCCGTTTTGGACTCGACCTCATGAAACAATTTACAATCGTTAACAAAAAGCAAACAATTGGTGGAGATGACGGTAGGCAGGTCGTTCACGTAGAGAGAGAACAGGAGCGGAGAGATGTGACCCCTTCCGGTGTTCCGGACACAGCTGGAACCCAATTGGATATTTTCCATTTAAAACTACCCGCTGCTTTTGCCTCCCCAGGTATGATGTTAGCCACTGCAGAGCGACGCCATAAATACTGTACATTTTCTCAAGTTTATACAGCAACAATCGATGGTTAAAACGCTCTAGAATGCACTCGTAAAATCGGTATATACCGTGTCAATCTGGCACTTGTTTGAGATGGCCGTCCACCCGTGTGATGAGAAGGTAGATTTGTAGCACAAGAACGATTTGGAATGAGTTCGCGCTGGAACGGGGAAAGGTGCGGCTGAACGTGTTGCAAGATCAGGTTACAAACATTTTTTTTCAAATATTTGTGCACATACGGGCAACAATTAAACCGAACGATAATTTATCAGGCTGCTTCCGCTCCCTTCTTGAATATAGGTACTATGCTAGCTTCAGCCAATTGCTCAGGTAAAGTTCCTGCGGGCAAGGACACTTTGAAAAGCTTGCACAGTGGGGCGGCCAATTCATCTACATATTCGCGAAGTATGCGGGCGCTCAATCCGTCCGGACCACATGCCTTGCTAACAACCAGCTCTCCCGCAGCAAACGGCGCACAGTTTCTCGAAACACCCCAAATTCCGTCAGCCGGTCACCAATGCTGTGACTTTCATCGGCAAGTCAGCTGTCAAGGTAGAATAAATAAAGATGACTCACCCTCTCACCATGCCCGTGAAGCTCTCCGTGCGACGGGAGTCGACACTCTCGCATCTAGCCAATACTGAGCATGCCGCCCCACTCCCGTGACAACAAACGGGACAGTGCCGACGTCGGCGGGCACGCCGCCAGACACTTAATGCAGAGTGCAGTGAACTCGGCTCGCCGAATAGTATCGAATATGGGCAACTACAACTGCTTTATGCTGCGGTTCGCCTCGCAAACGCGGCGTGAAATTGGAGCCGAGTGCCATCGGCGGCTGCGATCCGCTCCACGGCGCCGCTCTTATCGGGCGTCGATGTGGCGTGAGTCGCCTCCTAACAGCCGACGGGCCCACCGACACTGCCTAATGAAAGCTTCAGCCGGCTCGCACGGTTTACAGTCTCATCCGTCTCTGTATATTCCTGCTAAGTGTTCCGTTAGCCAGGGATAACCCACAGTTATCTGTGGGTGGTGGTGGAGGTCCCTGGTGGTATCCGTGGGCGGTGGCGTGGTGGAGGTCCGTGGAGGTATCCGTGGGCGGTGGTGAAGGTCCGTGGTGACGTCATCGGGAAGACACGGCCTCATCGCGGGGTGCCGCAGAAATGAGGCCGTGTCTTGTCTTGGTAACCTTGGTAACGGCCGAGCCATTCTCTCGCGGCAGACATCAGCCATTCTCGGTGGAAACGACCCATCGAATGTTCGTTAGGCGGCTAGATGCAGAGATCCACTGCTGCAAATGTATCTATGTATGTATATTGGGTGCGATGAGGCGCTCCGGGTGACGTCATCGAAATTTGATCGCCGCGTGAGGAGAAATTCATAACGTTCAATATTCTGATGTTCAGAATGGTGGAGATACGATGCTGATGATCTCTAGCAATGGGCCATTAATGATGTTTTTAAATCGCATTTGGCCCTGTTCTTATCCAGTATGCCACATGAGTGTTCACCTCGAGTGGTTTATCTTTAAATGCGGCCTTTTACAAACTGACTGACCGTTGGCCGATGCCCGAACATACCCAACAGATAGCCTCAATGCCGGGCCCATTCCCCCTCCCCCCACAACCGTTAGCAAGGGACCAGCAATAAAGGAGCAGCAGTCAGATCATTAACTTGCAATACGCGCTTCGAACAACATCATTCCTTGTAAGTTAACATATTTATATTCACATAGAGTGAGTCTTCGATTGCGATCAATACTATCAAATGCATGAAGAGGGCCGAATCTCCCCTTCTCCCAACAGCGTCAGAAATGTCGGAAAGGAATAGGGATAGTTTCCTGTTCATGTTTTGGAGAGAATGCAATATCAAACAAACCACTCGGGTTTGTTCTTCGCTGATTGATTAATTATGTAAGACGTGCAGATAACGGCAACTGCTTTCTTGTGCGTAACCATAGTACGTTTCCCACTCATAAATTCTTCCAGTAAACAAAAACCAAACACATCTCGAACCAAACCATTAGGGTGTCTAGTCAACAACCGGTGTGCTATGGTATGTGACAGTAAAGGAAAGGGAAAGGGAAGAGGAAGTGAATAGAGCGAGAGGGGGAGCGAGGAGAGAGGGGGGAGAAGGAGAAAGTATGAAAAGGCTCAGCTAATAGTCCGATTCCTCCAGGAGTAAACGCAATACGACAGATGAATAGTATTTACGAGGGTGCAGGAAAACATTTTTGCGCCCCATACTTTTTAGGTTTTGTGTGCTGGTTGACAAAAAGATATTCAGTCTTTATAACAAAATTGACGAGACACTCCCACGAAAAAGATCACGGCTCATCTTTGTTTCACAAGCGAGCGAGGGATGCGTGCTGGGCGTCCTTCCTCGTCCTTTCACCGGGGTGGAACGGGGTGGAGAATCAACATCAGGGTGGAACGGTGGAGGTGAAGCACTGGGGTGGAATGGGTGGAGATGAGCACCGGGTGGAAGGGTGGAGGTGAGGCATGGGGTTGGAATGAGTGGTAGGTGAGCAACTGGGTGGAATGGGTGGAGGTGAGCAACGGGGTGGGAACGGGTGGAGGTGAAGCACTGGGTGAATGAGTGGAGGTGAGCACCGGGGTATAACGGGTGGAGGTGACACCGGGGTGGAACGGGTGGAGGTGAAGCACGGGGTGGAACGGGTGGAGGTGAGCACCGGGAGCGGAACGGGTGGAGGGTTGAGCACCGGGGCGGAACGGGTGGAGGTGAGCATCCGGGGTGGAACGGGTGGGAGGTGATACATCGCAGGGTAGAAACGGGGTGAGGTGAGCACTGGGGTTGGAAATGGGTGGAGGGTGAGCACTGGGGTGGAATGGGTTGGAGATGGAGCACCCGGGGTGGAACGGGTGGAGGTGAGCACGGGGTGGACGGGTGGAGGTGAGCCTGGGGTGGAATGAGTGGAGGTGGGAGCGGACTGGGGTGGAAATGGGTGGAGGTGAGCACCGGGGTGGAACGGGTGAGGTGAGCACCGGGGCGGAACGGGTGGAGGTGAGCACCGGGGTGGAACGGGTGGAGGTGAGCACCGGGGTAGAACGGGTGGAGATGAGCACCGGGGTGGAATGGGTAGAGGTGAGCACTGGGGTGGAATGGGTGGAGGTGAGCACTGGGGTGGAATGGGTGGAGGTGAGCACCGGGGTGGAACGGGTGGAGGTGAGCACCTGAGGAAACGACGTGGCGTAGCCCAGCGGCCCGGTTACTCAGTGGCCTATGGGGATCGAGTCATGGGGATAGAAATGATAGCCAACGTGAACTGCAAGCAGAGATCTCCGCGGAGAGGCTTCTGTGGCATCTGCCAACTGCTGCAATGATTATGTAAAACTGTAATGTGCTTTCATTTCAAACCAGATTTATATTAATTCTTCATTTGATGGAAATACGGCATTTCATGCGATTAAAAGCCATGTTTCCCGCCGAGGCCACATAGCGTTCTGGGTAAAAACACTCAGCCGAGACAGTGACAGGGTAATATCATAAACACGGAGCAGTCCGTGCTGCCCTGTCAGTACTCGAAATCACTGAAGCTCCCAGTCATTAAGACACGTTATCAAAGAAACACGCTGAGTTGAACCAAATAGGCTGTAAATAGCTCTGAATATAGTATGATATAGATATAACATATAATAATCTGAATAAATAAAATAGCTCTGAGCTTTTATGTGTATTAGGTGGTTAAGACAAAGTCCAGGGGAATGCAGACCACTAGCCTTAGCCACCTTCTTGTTGGTCAAACTGCAACCTGAACTTAACAGCTTGAATTGGCAAAAGTTGACTTGATGTCTTGACCTACAGCTGCTTGTCTCCCTAACGTTAAACAGAGTACCCACTCAGACTCAGAACCGCCCTCCAATATTGGTAAATTTCTGACTTTGCCCGTAACTTCGTAGGGCTGAGTCAGAGCAGACACATCAGGGAGGCAAGCAGCATCACACTTACAAATATAGTCAACACTTATATTCAATATTTAAACAACATTTTTTTTTATATAAGTTTATTTATATATATATATATATATATATATATATATATATATATATATTTAAATAAAGTTCAATTATATGCAACGAAAGTCAAACACGCTCATAAATCATCAGAACTTGGGACAAAGAAAGCTGTTCTATTTGGTTTGGAAAATGAAAGCGATGTCGACAGCAATCACAACCGAAAACACAAGTTGCAACAACACCTTAAATACAGCCGAAATAGTTAAAAGATCGATAAATGTTACAATAATTAAGGATGAGACAGAAAACCGAATCTGTTCTTGAAAGTAGAAACCAAAGCCTAAATGTTTTTCTCAGTTTGTGTTATCACCAATCCAATGGTCTTATCAACAAGGTACAACAAAATAGGAAGCGAACCACCAGCGCTGCTGTTTTAATCTTCCCGTGAAAATGATAAGGACCGCACGGTCCTATATTTGTAATTGTCATTGCCTTTTCCCACGTGGAAATGCGTTTCAATCATGGTTTCATCAGGGTAACTAGACACCGGGTAGAACGGTAAGGAATGTAGCGCTCAAATGAATTAGACAACATACATTTGTTTTGAGAAAACAAATTGTCTATGATAAATTAACAGTATTGTATTGTATCATTAAATTGCATTTCCATAGACTAAATCTTAATTTATTGAATTCACTTCCAGCAAATCTACTGAAGCATAGTCGAAATAGGATAGATTTCAGTATCTTTGGTAGCATATGGCAGCGGTAATTAAAACAACTAAGCACCTCAACTAGCATTATAGATGACGCTGCAGTCGCCACTTCCATGCTATGCCACAGTCGGCATTAGGCGCTCCGATATTTTTTAACCCCCATGCCGATTTCACCTCTTTTTGCCCAGAATATCGAAAAATGGTTAATAGAAACGTTGTAGCCAAGCTTCATAGCTATATGTTGCAGAAGTCGGAACTGAAATATGTCCCATAGGTTACGAGCCAGACTAGTCTGAAAATCGTCGCTTTAACATGGGAACCCTATGGTCTAGTAGTTTTTGAGCGCCCAAACACCCGGGTGCTGCCAACTGTTACCGGTGGGGGCTGGGTTTCATAAGGGTTCAAGGACAGCACTCAAAATAAGTTGTTATTCAGTGTCGTTGCAAAAGCATTCAAGTGTAATAAAGCTTTAAATACCACACGTGTTTGTACTTCTCACATACTTGGCTTAAAACGGCTTGCTTGAATGGCGTCGTTAAAGAAATGAATAGCCGGTCTTAAAACCTCGATGTGAAAGTATGAAAATGTCAAGGACATCATATCACGATAAAATACCGGTGATATGCAAGGCATAGCATTTGTCCCGGCTTTCATTCGCGTCGCCCAGTTTAGTAAAGCGCTAACCGTGGAAGGGTGGGGCCGGAAGCCAACGTCAGCCCCTGACTAGGCCCTAGGACCTGCAGTTGATGACAGCGACCGTGCTCAGGCGAAATGTCGACCATGAAACCAGCCACTTATTTGGTCATCAGTCAGACGCGTAAAACTTAGACAGCTCAGTTCTGCCGGTGTGGCTGAGTGGAAGGGAAATGTCCTCAGCAGATGCAGAAGGGGCTGACACCGGTCGTATCCTGCTAACGACAAAGTACGGTCAGCGTGACGCATTTGGTTGAATTATTATTCGAGATGATCTAGCTTGCATGCATGTGCCTGGATCCGGGGTGCTGCTGAGATCTGGATCTCTATGTCCTTATCCCGGGATCCACATGAGACACCAGATCCAGGTACACAATAAGCCAAGGGATCCACTAATATTCCAGATCCTATCCTGATCTAACTTGCTATTTAAAGAAAGTCTGTCTGTCGGTCTTTCTTTCTGTCGGTTCGTCATTTTTTTTCCTTTTACTTATTATAAGTACGATAAGTTATGAAGCTTAGACACATATAGCTTTGCATAGTATCTTAAAAATCATTTTGCAGATCGCATGACAACATGTGTGTTTATTAATCTGCTCCCTACATTGCCCAACATCAAACTGTCCTTCTTACATGTAAAGATAAAATATGTGTTTAGAAAAATAGCACACCACACGGCACACCATTTGTCACAGATAAGAGTCACCTATCTCATAAGTGGAACAAAGTGTCTAACTTCAACTTCAACGGAAATGCTATAGGTGGCGCTGGTGTGCGGCTGTGCGTATCGGTCGGGGGTATGACGTGTACAAAACGATTATAGGTACGACGGGTGTGCCACGGGTAGTACGGGTTATTAATCCCTAATTGCTGATCACTGCACAGTGTGGCCAAACACCAGTTTAGCCTGAATTTATTCGTAGTGCCTGTCGTTTTCGCTGAAAATGATTACAGATGACTGTAGCGATAAACTACTACTAATTAAGCCTTTATGCATTTGATCGATTCGTGCTTCACTGGCGGTCCGTGAGTTGGGGGCTAAATTTTCCAAAAAGTTTTCCAAATTTGCTCATTGGATTCAGTCTGCTGTGTACGTTATTCACTGGTTTTTAAGCCCAACTGCACTCCTTCAAAGTTGATTAGATTTCCTTCTACAGTTGAAAATCTGTCAAATTTCGCCGATTTCAGGTGATATGTGGAAGGTGCTAAAGCCTCTGCCTCTAGTGTTCGTGCATAACTATTATGGTTCTTTTGCGTTAATATCAATGGTAATGAATGAGTAAATTCATCTTTGAGCTGTGTTGACGACCGTTATCAAATGTAGGCTTTTTACTTGTTTTAATACAACCAGAGTTTGGCAATTTATTTTGCCGTCTCTTATCCCTTCAGTGGGCTGAAAAGGAGAAACATACATTTCCGGGTGGTCCCTTTATGTCCACACTCATGACACAACATGACACAACCATGATCATCTTATCATCGCTCAACACGACCTCACTACCTACTCGGTGCTACTTGCTGCGATAACATTCAGCTGCAGCTAGAATGTCCCAAATTTTGTGGGTAGCAGCTGACGGCCTGCAAGATCGTGTTTATCTGGTTGGATCAGTCTGCCTGGTTGACTTGATTCAGGCTGCGAAGTCGGCCCGGCTGTCAAGCGTAAGGCGCAGCGGGCGCCCAGGCGGTGTTTCCGTCGTTGAGTTTCCACTGCCTTCCGCCCGCGGCTCGTCCGACTCGCAGCCCCATTCGCGTTCTGACGGCCTCTTTCACCTCATTCTGTCCACTGCTGGTGGTGTTCCTTGCTCTTGTTTCCGCCTGGAAGCCGGTAGTTCAGGTAGAGGAGGAAATCGAAGCACTTAATCCAGCAGTGCAGCGTGCTCAGGCATACTCCAGGACCAGGGATTATGTTGGTGACGGGCCGTTCGCGGCGGCAGCTTCCAGGTCGTTGAAGTTCTTCAGCGTGGGACCACACATGCAACAACCTCACTGCAACCCCAATGTCTTACACACACCACACCAGAAAGACAATCAAAGCTATTGGTAGCTGCATCCATTGACGTAGCAGAAGCAAAGGCCTTCGTTTGTAACTTGTACTGAACCCTTTCCGTGTGGCAGCCGAGCCTGGCGTGCGCCGCCCCACAGCTGGGGTCGGGTCACGCCAGCCCGGGACGTCGCGAAAGTTTCAGCGTGAATGAGCGGCGGGGAGGCAGTTGGGGCAGGCAACTATGTTCGCCCCTAGCAGAAAGTACGCTGAATTCAGTCGTAGTATTTTTTCTTGAGTCCTTTTGAGTCTCGTTTTGTTTTTCTATTTATTTGTAAAGTACTTTTCTGAAAACGTCATATGTGAAGAGCTCCTATTTATGTAAATATAATTCCAAATTTACTCACAAAAAACGCATTTTAACAACTTCAATATATTCCTTATGAGTTTCTGCATCTGTTGATGCCTCGTTTTTCACCATTTATTATTCCGGGAGCACAGCGCCTAGCCCGTTGGAAAAACAGGAACTTTTTTTTCGCTGTCACAGCGCGTTTTTGGGAACTAAGTGTGTGTGTGCACTTTGAACATTATTATAGCCCCTAAAACGTTAAAATAGGGCCAGAATGGGATATGTCTAAAACGATAAACTTTGGACATTTTCCCATCCAATAAGTGGCATCGGTAGGCTCAATTCAGAAATCAGGTTTTTGAATAAATTCAGGCTAAACTGGCATTCGGCCACACTGTGCACTGGCTTGCACTACCACTCAACCTGTAATCGTTCAGTGGAGCGGTTCGGGTTAGCACTAGATCCCAGATCCCAAATCTTGATATATTTTATGCCAAGGATCCAATGGGATCCCATATCCAAACTTGGAATCCAGGCACGGTGGTAGGAACCTACTTCTGGCTAATGCTATAATATTGACAAATTAATTACAAATTACAAATTATTGTTAATTAATTAATTACATATTTATGTTTGCTAATAAGTACAGCTTACTATGTAATTGCAGCTATTAATTATCTACATAGTACATGCTACATACACAAAATAGGTGGCCACAATTTTTTAAATTCAACAGGGGGGCCCAACGGCCAAATCTTGTGTTTCTAAGGAAAAATCTAAGGCTCGTTTAAACTAGAGATCCATTGAGATCCCAGATCCTGAAGCATTTTACGCCGAGGGATCCAGAAGGATCCCAGATCTTCATGAATTTTACGCAGAGGGATCCACTAGGATCCAAGATCTTCCTGCATTTTATACCGAGGGATCCACTGTGATCCCAGATCCAGCTTCAGGATCCAGGCCGGGCAGGCGCAAGCCTGCTGGCCTGGTTCATGTACTTACGCGCTCCACAATATCTTTCACATACAACGATTAATGTTTTTGTATCATGTATTTTTACATTTTCCGTAGTACGTATCACGAAACATCTCAATCATCGAGGGCATGATCACTGACCAGCAGCCATCACCCAATTGCAGTTGTTAATGCTATGCATAGCAATATATTAAAATGTAGCTTAGAACTCGCAATGTTTTCGGCGCTAATTTTCAACCATGTGATCAAATTCTGGAAGAAAATATCAGATGAGATAACCCTGTGCATTGCAAACACTTTCATCCAACTCAATAGATCTGTTGACAATGCCACTTGCATCAGATTCGTTTTCAAGCGACGTTGTTTTTCGATGGTGGCGGACGTTCGCTTCAGGGTCCGAGATGGGCCCGAGTCTGATTCATGCACTGTTGACTGAGAACGAATACCGCTGTCGTGACGTTCCGGTCCCGTCGCCGCTGAAAATTATCTGTCTCTCTGGACACACATACATCAGGATTTGTTTCGGCCGAGTCAGAGTTGCCTCCAGCGGCGGTCACGGGCGATACTGCTCGCTGAAGCTGTCAGACGGACGGCGACTGATGGCTCCAGCTACGAGGACTCGGCGGCGGGGTTCTGTCAATGCTGATGTCAGACATTTGGTGTGTGATACCGGGAAAGGAAGAAATCTGGGAAAAATGAGCTGCGTTGTCTATACACTCTGCATTAACCGAAAACAGTCTCGATGTAATACAAAATAATAGCCGTTTTCACGATGAATGATTTTGCGCGAAATGTTTTAAAACAATTTAAAATGCTTTAAAATGTTTTAGTATAGTCGCCGTTTTCACGATGGACTAATTTGCGAAAAATGTTTTAACCCTCGCCCTACGGGACCGTAGGGTGAGGGTTAAAATATTTCTCGCAAATTAGTCCATCGTGAACACGGCTACTACTAAAACATCTGAAAACATTTTAAAATGTTTTAAAACATTTCGCGCAAAATAATCCATCGTGAAAACGGCTAATATGATTAAATGCGCGACTGAACCACTGAACTTGAAAAGCTATATCCAGCATATTTTCACTTTCCCTTCTTAACACCCATACCAAACGTGCTATCGCACTCTCTGCGGTGGCCGGCAGTCGTCTCAAACCAGCCGAGTGGTGCTGAGTCGCCGTATTAACGCCTTGCCAGCCAGCGCAGCGCCCGCGGCTGTCGACCTTGGGACAAGGGTGCGATCTGTCTCCCTTGGCCTTGGGGTGTGTTCCAAAGGCCGGGCGGCGCTTAATGCCCTGAGCAGCCTTCTGATGCAGTGTCGCCGATCAATCCACAGATAGCCGCGCGGTATATGTGTCGCTGGCACGGTGGAGAAAAGGCGCTGCAGACGGGTCCGCGGCGAGAGGTGGGGGAAAGAGTAGGCTTTGATGTAGAATACAGAAGAAAGCCGTGACAGCGATGGTGTTGTTTTTCAAAAAATGCTCCTAAGATGATTTTTAAATCCTTTAATACATGTACTCACGTTCCTGGTGTTCTATATTTTTAATAAGTATTTTTGATTCCTGATGTGGTGCGTAACGCTTCGAGTTAGCATTGTACTCCCAGTCATTGTATGCATGCTGAGTGTGATTCGTCGAGACGGAAGCTAGTTCTCTCCGAGCTAACATTAATTCCCGAAAACCGGCGAAGAAAAGCTTTGTGCCTTTTCATTCTCATCCTTCCGGAGAGAGTGAGTGGATTATTATGTGTGATCTGGTCATCTTCCATGTGCATTGGATGATTCAGAACGGGGCAACAGTTGGTTTGGGGTACAATTCCAAAAATAGATTTAGTTCCAAAATCTCATCATATTTCTTTTGTTTCTGTATCCCAAATGATTTTAAAACAAACTTGTCTGTTAATATGCTTTTGTTTTAAAAACAATGAAATGTGAAACATATACCGATTTCAGTCGGTTTGAGAGGCCATGAAACGATGCCCTATTTGGATGCACCATGGCGCGACTAAAATACTCTTTCTCTGTTTATGGCAATGGCTCAGCTGTCAACGGTACCAGGCAGATGAAAATACTAAATTTTGCTACCAGAGTCGTTATTGGATTGAGAAAATACGATCGCGCGTCTCGTCAGATGTGTAAATGTCAGACAGCATGAGTCTTTGTTCATAAAGTAGCACGAAATAAGCGAGTCTTCTTTTATGCAATCGGCGGCTGTAATATGTGCAATGCGCATGTGTGTATGCCTTTATGTGTGTGCGTACTGCGTACGTGCTTGTTTGTGACGTTCCCATTGTTCAACTAAGGCCAATTTTCATTTAAACCTACAATCTGGCGACAATATGATACAAATGTTCGACGTTTTCATACATTGTCAATATTTGCATTATGCTATAAAGCATATGCCTTGAGCGTGATGTTAACTTAGTTGCTCTGCAGTTTTGCATCTTGAAGCTGCATTCAAGTTCGGTAATCAATCTGCATTAATATACAAGTTTGACATCTAATCAACATGTGTAGGTGTAAGTCAGCTACACATCAGACGTTACAAATATTGTTATCTGCATATTATCTTTGATCGTCAGCTTTCGTGTTATGAAGCTCTTCGCAACTCATCAACCAATCGAATCTTCTGTGGAGCGAAAATGTCCACTGTGAATATTTCGCAGCAAACTTATTTGGTATACATATCCAACAATGTCATATTCGGGGGGTCTTTTTCGGTTTAATAAGCCCAGGTCAGGTCACAGTAACTGATAATCTTGCTCATTGTCAACGTTGTGGTGCAGCTGAGTGGTAAAAGTTAGATAGTGACTGAGAGCGACTGAGCGGGAGCCGAGTGGTGACTGAGTATTAACTGGGTCGCCGCTGACAGAATATTGCTGTGCTGAATTTACTCCAGTCCGGAATCCCCCTCAAATTTCGGCACTCAGCGACGTAATCTCTGTTATCCATGACTGTTCGAAAAACAGCAATTACCGCAGGGACGTAATAGTTTCCAATTAGAGAGCTATGACGTAATCTACGTAACTGTTGAGCTCGATGCCTGTCTTACTGTTACTGTTTACGCACCCAATCAGCTCAATGTCAGGATTGTCCATCGGTGCTGTCTGTCGGTGCTACGCGCAGTGAAACCTAATGTAACTATTTATGCCCTTGCCCCTGATACCCACGGGGACGAGAGCTATAGTAATTGCATTGGGTTCCACTGCGAGCAGCACCGACAGACAGAGACAGAGACAGAGGTGGAATCGATGAAGTGGACAGAACATTTGCACTGCACTGTACATACATACCAATAACCAAGGAGGGCTGGTTGGTAGACAACGGTAACATGCACTTGCTGAAAGTAAGAGGTCCCGGGCTCGAGGACCTTTTTTACTTAGAATGTCCCGCGGGCCAGTCTATACGGCGATAGACTCGTGACTAATCTGTGGCATACCAGCGTCGTACATATAAAAACGCCGATGGCCTCACAGCAATTGGGGGCGTCTGTTGTCCATTAGCACACAAAATGACTGCATAACTACCCGAACCGTTGTCGCCTATGACACTCATCTCAGCGTCGGGGTCTCTGTGGCGCCATTAGCGGTCAGCTGTTGGCTGCCGGGGGCACTGGGCCGACAGAGTGGCCGCGCTACTGTAATGGACCGGCGATGAGCGGTGCCAGCTGATGGCCGATCAAGGGGCGCACCACCCCCGCCCCCGCCCCCGCCCCGCCCCAGAACCCGCCTACGTCGCCCCTAATCGCTGGGGTCGTTAATCTGCCCGGCGGACAGCACGCTCGATCCGGGACTATGACCGTTTGTGTGCGCCGACTGACGTCCAAAGGAGAACAAGACATGAGATCGGGCTTCGGATACATGGTCCACAGATATGCCCGAGATGCTCCGGATGACTCATCAGTGTTTCAACGGAAGAGAAAAACTGCAACAGAGTTAAGGAAGCAGCGAACTCGTGGTAGATTGTTCAGGGGCTCGTCTTCACGAAAGAGAGAACCACAGAGTTAAGGAGCAGTGAACTCGTGGTAGATGGTTCAGGCTCGTCGTTAAAAACACATTACAATGCGTGTCGCAGTTGTGAAAAGCATGTCCGTTGTCCAATCATGTTCCCATTTTTGCGGCGCCTAGCGATTTCACTCTGCGTTGTGTTAGAACACACGGCAATATATTCAGTCAAATCAAGAAAGTCCGGTGTAAACTTCAAAATTAAGTTCTGGTGATCACACACATTCTGAAGGTCAAAGTATGATTTGCGTTTGCACATCACACAACACATTCCCGAGTCAATTAAATTAATCTTGATATTCTCCCATCAGTGCTTGCACATGCTTAAAGTGTTGGTGCTTATATTTAATTTGCCTGGCCCAGGGGCAGATCTGTGGGGCCATCAGGGCAATATCCCCAAGTCCCAACACGACTGAAATCGGCCAAAAGTACTGCTGCTTTTAAATCAGCTCTTAATGTGTTAAAATAGGACATCCAATTATATTTTGATATTTTTATTATTTCTTGTGACTCTACCTCCAGAATAACTTCTTGGCTGTTTTGATCCGCAAGCGGTATGATCACACTGGTCAGACCTAACCCCTTCTCTCGCAGCATCGGCACTGCTGCACTGACCTAGCCGGGTCTCACGGTCGCGCGGGGCTGTGCGGCGCAGTTTTCTTCACTGCTAAGCGTGTCAGCGGGCGAAGTCGGCAGCCGCATGAGCCTGCTGAGCTCATTTATTCAGTCATTCAATTGTTCGCTCATTCATTCATTCAATCAATCAATCATTCTTTCATTTTGATTGTAGTGTTGATTGTCGTGTTTGTATGCAGGCAAGTTGCATGGGACGTGTAATGTTAAAGGGAAGTCGGATCAGAGTTCCATGGGCTCCTCTGAAATATGACATATAAGCCGTTTTCACGATTTATTATTTTGCGCGAAATGTTGTTTTTAATATCTTAAGATGTTTTGAAATGTTTTAGTATGAAAGTTTTAGTATACGATATATTCCAAGAAAAATAAGCTGCTGATTTAGGCGATATTATCATTATTCAAGAGCTATGGAAACATGGAATGAGCTCATTACAAGATTATAATACAAAATTGTCCGTTTCTAAAGAACATATGCGTCTAGTGTCCATTCGTTCAGTTAAAGGGAGTGTGCCTACTCACATTGGTCATGTGGAGATGTCGACACTAGTCTGTAGAGTAGATTTTTCTGAATTTAGCTATGTACTTCATTTCCCCAGATTCACTATAGTTGCTAGAGAAGATATGTCCAAATTCGCCAGATAATTCCGGTGGAACAATATATTCGCAGAGAGATTATCGCTACTGAACTAGAGATATTTCGCATGGGATTTGTTTATTGTCCTCTGATACGACCATTGTAAGGTAACATCTTCGTATCTGTTTATAATGGCGATCGTAATGGTTTAATGAAACAAAAAAATGCAAAAACAGAATATAAGAAGTAAAAATTCACACTTAAGGGGCTCCAGACGTGAATTTTATTCGTAACCAATGTCAAACCCGATAGCTTCTTACCGTAATAAAAATATATTTGACATTTAAAAAGAGTCACACTTCCCTTCAGTTAAGCATAACCGCCATATTAGTTACTCAATCTGGCAGCGTCATGGATCACAGGTCTGCCTTCGCATGGCGCATTAATGCGCTAGAAACGAATTCGCTGGAGGCGAGTCCATTATGAGTCAATGGAAGGTCTATTTTTTAAACGACCAATAGCGTGCCCGAGATGAAAACATTTCAAGATGTTCTGAAAAATGTCAGTAGGTAAAGATTTGGCAACCTAATTATCCTATACAAAATTATCTTGCTAATTACCACCAAACCGCAGTTTTGTAACATACTAATATTCCTTACATGATGACACTACAACACAAACACGACTCGGAGACCACGAAAGTATTAAATAAAAACACTTTTAAACGGTCCACCTGTCACTCAAAGTAAAATTTGATATGTTAAAGAGAGCAGCCGAAATTCGATATAGCAACAATGAAGTCTGTTTTTTTTTTTTAAAATTGCCGCGCCCCATATCGCCGTTCAAAAAGTGCAGTTTCTTCCAGCACAATGAGGTCACGAGTCCGCCAAATACATGCCAAAATGATAGGCATGACGGAAAGTTAGATGTAGAAGTGAAGGAAAGTTTAATAAGTAAAAGAAAGTTTTTTTTACTTTTAGCGAAGGGATTTTGATTTCCCAAGCATTAATGAAGTTTTCCCGACCTAGGTTTTTCTTATGATTGGTCCTCCAGATTCGGAGATACCAAATGGAAAAATAATCTGTTTCACGTTTCCATGGCAACGATCAAAATGCGGCAGATGCGGTATATCAGTTAACAGGCAAACCAACAATGTATATTAGCGCATCGGCGTCTCATCCAATTGCACAATAGCGTCAGCTTGCCGGTTAGGTCAGGAGTCAAGTTGATATCCTTTATCTGTGATTACAGTTAACTTTAGCAAACGCTTCCATGTACGAAGTACGTAGTGGGGTGTGTATAAATCGTAACAGATTTTTAGATTATTAAAAGTAATGAAATTAATGATTGTTTTTTGTTATTTGCGCTTTTTGGATAAGAGTTTAATGCCAATTACAAATCACAAGTGGTCCTTAGGTCTTGTTTAAACCTGTTTTTTTTTGCGATATCATCCGGAAGAGGCAGTGTCCCTTTAACAACACACATACTATATTACAAAATTCTGAGAGACATTTCAAGACAAAAATCGCTTTCAAAGGTTGTGTAGTTACAGAAAGAATAAGTAGGTATACTAAAACTTTCATACTAAAACACATTTCAAAACATCTTAAGATGTTTTAAAACATTTCGCGCAAAATAATTCATCGTGAAAACGGCTATATATAAAATGAACACATTAATATCAGTATGCCCTAACATGCATGCCTAGTATGAGCGTTAACATGAAGAATGGCTACCTTAGTATTAATGTACAGTTGTAAGATCTCCTATTGCCACCCACTAAAGCGTATTCTCACATTAATGCTGTTTTCAGCTGCAATTCATAATAGAAGGGAAATATCGGCTCAAGCAATATGCATTCATACATCCATTTGGCTGCTTTCTCCGCCACCAGGATTATGTAAATACATTTCGTTGAAAGCGGTCACATGTCAGGAGCATTGGGAGATTTCTGCTATTCTGTTGGTTTATGACTGAAAAGCTGAGAAGACATCTCCCGTATATTCAGACTGTATGCTATTATATCGGAGACAACGCGCCCATGTTGCAGCGCTATTATTACTTTAAATCCCTTCGTCGCCTTGCGTCATGTATTCTCATAAGGCCTCATAAGGCGGTCTCATTCATCTTATAAGTCGGTGGCGGCCCTGGCCGGTTGGCGTCAGTTGCCGCCTGGTGAAGGTGAATAAACCAGACGTTCCTCGGGATGACACATGGTCCCGCACTGAATGGCCGGCCCATACTTATGGCGGGGCGACCGGACGCCGCGCTGCGCCATAGGTCACCCGGTCTGTGCCGGAGTGGCTGCAGGCCAGCCTCGGGTCTGTCGGCCAGTAACGGCCCTGGTATCAGGCAGAGGAAGACTCCAGCTGCCATATCTGTGCTGTGACGAACAAGAACGGGCCGTCACAGTGGCACTGAACAGTGCAGGGGTCACGCCCTGCCGGGCCAGGAAGCGTCCTGCGCTCTCAGGGTCCGGGTCTGGCAGGTGCAGTCTCTGCCACTCGACAGGGCTGATAACGGCTCGACGGGCTGACCGCAGGATCTAGATGGGCTGACCACAGGATCTGGTGACCTCTGGCTCCTGGTGACCGCCGGAAGAACGTCTGGTCGGCGCGGCTGGTGCAGGGGTAACCGCAGCATGACGGCATGTCTCCACGGCCTGGCAGGGAAACGGACGAATAAGGCACTTCAGAGAAATGCCCAACAACTGACAGCCCCGTCTAGATATGATGATCGCAGGGGACCGCCGCCGGAAACCGGCCGAACTTCGCTCGTGTTATGATCGATTATCGCGGCGGCGTTCGCCCTGATCTACAGCTCTCTCGTGGGTTCCCTGGCTGATGAGGTATCGATGGTGGAATGATCATGTGGCCAGTTTTAAGGCGTCACAGAAGCGAGTAATCGTCCAGATGGCAAAGTCTAAGTCATTCAGGGGCGGCGCTGGACCCTTGAGACTAGGTAGGCAAGACAGAGTTATTATACAAATAAATAGTAATAATATTTCATTATATCTTCATATCGATCATAGTCGTACTTCAGAATATGGGCGCATCGATGATACTGCATAACTAATATAGGTAGCTAGAAGCTGCAGTTCTTAACATCATACCTAGATGGCGTTTTCGTCGTCTTGGACTCATTCAGAGGCGCAGCCAGACCGACAAGAGGGGAGCACGGTATTCCCAGGTGCCTCTTAGGCAAAGGGCCCCCGAAAAAAAATAGCGCAAAAAATGCCTCCCCAGACTTAAGCCACTATATTTTGCACTTTGCAGAAACCCTAAAAAGTCACTAACAGGCACGTCGCCGATGATGTTTTAGTGTAGAAGTCGGCCCAATTGGGGCGGGGCACGTGTCCCCTTTGCCCCCTGGCTGCGCCCCTGGACTTATTTACACTGAGACTTAACATAATTCTCTCACAAATTTGTATATATTTAGATTAAAATATATTGATGTCAAATTCGATTGTATCTACTTTTGTTTTAACCCGCTAGTCACGGGGAGGGGGAGTTTCTTACCCCCCCGCCCCTGAGGAGTATCTGGAATATCTCACGAAAGAATGCAGCTATCAACGCCAAACTTCTAGTACCTGTTCGGACAACCTTTATGCACCTTTTGTAGAAAAAGTTTAAATTTCGTTATTTTGTTAGATGTAGCTATGTTAATAGCCGTTTTCACGAAGTATTTATTTTCACCCGGTATTACCCGTTAGTACCCGATAATATTTCATGCGTTTTGGGTCATGGGTGATTGAGTCAAAGAACACGGTTTTTCCCGGATATTTTTAGTATCAGTTGAAACTTTATGAATGATAAAGTTTCCATTGACACCAAACAAATCCTGGAAAAGCCGTGTTCTTAGACTCAATTAGCTAAAACGCACGAAATATTACCCGGTACTACCGGGTACTACCATATTCATTTTTAACCGGTAGTACCCAGTAGAACCCGGTAGTACCCGGTAGTACCCGGTAGTACCCGGTAGTACCCGGTAGTACCCGGTAGTACCGAGTACTCGCGGTAGTTACCCGGTATACTGGGTAGTACCAGTATACCCGTGAGTACCTGTGTTAATATTTCATGCGTTTTGGGTAATTAAGTCTCAGAACACGGCTTTTCCCGGATATTTTTGGTATCAATTGAAACTTTATGAATTATACAGTTTAAATTGCCGCCAAAAATATCCGGGAACAGCCGTTTTCTTAGACTCAATTACCCAAAACTCACGAAATATTACCGGGTACTACCGGGTACTACCGGGTAAAAATAAATCATTCGTGAAAACGGCTAATAACGTCACTACACATGATTTTTACACGAAAATCAATTAAACTTTAGGAGACCGTACAAATATAATTTGGTTGACAAAACGGAATCTGAAAACGTGAGAAGATAGCAAATGTTAGGGGCTAAAATATGGCTGCCTCGAATTTATAAATACAATGCATATGACCTCATTTTTTTATAAAGACTAAAAGTCAAAATGTTAAGATATATAAAACGTAAGATATGTCAAATAACTATACATAGTCAACTGCCATACCAAATTTAAAATAATATCTCAATGTTTGACTGAGTGATGATATCTAAGATATGGATTAGTCATGACGTCAAACTTTTTTACCAGATGCAGACAAATAAATGGCAGCACTGTATTTATGAGACAAAATCGGTCCAGAATATGTATTTATTAATTATATTTATCAATTTAAAATGCTGACCTTTTGTGACCTGAGTTTGACCTTTGCTTCACTTTTACTTCACATACATTGAAGTCAGGAAGTAAAATGAATGTCGAGTTATACACGTAAAGTAGTATATATAACATGTGTTGCATGAATTTCGTATACTTTATTGGTATAGTGACCTTATGTGACCTGACCTTGACCTTGCAATTTTGCCAACGATTCCAATTTAGCTCATTTGGGATGTGTATCATACCTTTGAGTGCACTCTGGGTGATCATGGTTGCAACCAAAGACTTTGAATGGAATGTATGGCCCATATACTCAAATAGCTCAATTTTGAACTTTGATCTGACCTGTGATGTCACCAGTGACCTTTAGGGCAAAGTCAATTAATTTATGTCGAAGCAATTATCTGGGCTATCAATTGCTGTTCGAGTCAGCGCGATCGTTTCATTAATTTTGAAGATACAAGGGGGAGGGGGCTAAAAAAGCTCCCCACAGTGACTCGTGTTACAGAAAATATCCAAGTATTGCCAGATTCACATGCGTGCTTGTCTTGCGTGTTTGAAAAAGTGTTCGGATTTTTCAAATATATAACTCATTCCAAAAGTGGTAAAACAATTATTTTCGAAATAATTATTGAACCCCTGTGTAGCAAGCTACTACGAGCTTAAAATAGCAATTGGTATTTCGTTCTTGTTTGCTTTGTGAAGAAATCGCGCTTAAAAATTGCGTTATTATCAATTTTCTGGTTTATTTGCTTGCCTTGCAGCCAGCAGCCAGCAGAACTCAATAGATTTGCAGTGCACACAGGCTGGTCGAGACTCTGGTAGGATGAGGGAGGCAAGCTTAAAGGGAGTGTGCCTACTCACATTGGTCATGTGAAGTTGTTGACACTAGTCTGTAGAACAGATTTTTTAATTAGCCATATGTTCTTTCCAGATTCTACTATAGTGCTCAATTTTCAGTCCAATACTGGAGTATTTAATTATGCATGGCGGAAGAGAGCTTTCGCTACTAGAGCATTGCTTCAAATTAAACGCTAGCATTATTGTTAGCTACTGGCCAATAGAAACAATGTGAGCATGTATTACAGCAGCGAGCATGATCGTGTGATCACTTTAAAAAACATTACATTGCTCATATATAAGTTTATCGTTTATCGATTACGCTTTATGACATTATTAGGTAATATCTATCTACTCTGTTTATTGACGATGTTATGAGTTATTTGAAACAAGCAAATGAAAAACGATATGACGTAAATTTATATGCTAAAGGGGTCTTCAACGTGTCACTTTTATCGTACCAGTAGTGCACGCAGGATTCCATTTCGGGGGGGGGTCAGGCACTATGGGGCCCCTTGTGTGCGGGCCCCACGTTTTTTGAACTTTGCAGATTTTGGTCTTGTTTTAGCGGCCTTAAACTGGGATCTGAAGACGTGATTAATTGTTCTTTTTCTCTCCGACTTTCACCCCTCGCTCTCACTCCCTCTCTCTTCACTTCTCACTTCGTCGCGTGTCTAATATTAGAGTCCGGTACAGCCAAATAATGGGCGGGGGCAGAGCAATATTGAAGTCCGTTATTCCATCATCGCCGTTCGTAGGTACTGTTAAAGTCAAGAAATCGGTGAACACGTTCCCCCCCCCATGTGTGAGCATCTGTTGTCAATGATCGTGTTAAGGTTATTCAGTGCAGTGCGTTCTATGTCTGAAAATTATGGTAGGCCCATTGCTACCTCGTGATATATTTGTATTCATCTTGCACTGCAACGCCATGAACTATGCTAAAAGTGAATTTTTGTAGGATCTGGCCTACCAGCTATCGAAATGACACCATGACTGTGGTGCTATGGATTTGCTCGTTTTAGTTGTGCGTATGTACTGTGTGCAGTGCACTGTCAAGAGTTGACAAAATGAGGTCAGTGAAACACACAGAAGTGGTGACTGGTGACCCATGAGGTATTTTTGTAGCTGGTATTTGTGATCAGTTAGCGCATTACATGGCTGATTTTTGCAACATACAGCATAGCAAAAAATGTGGAGGTAGTCTCGCGCATGACTTGGGAAGGCATAACCAACGGATACAGGGCCTGCACGGCCCGCAGTGTCAATCAGTTGCTGCATGGCTGTCTGGAAGCTGCGCAGTCCAGGGTGTAAACAATATTTTATCTGTGCAAGCTTGCAAAATGTCACGGCGTTCTTCTCTTATAGGTCAATAACAAGTAATACAAATTTGATTGCGATCCTTTAAACTTTGGTCCCTCCGGACATCCGAAAGTTGTTGACCCCTTCCCAAAAGGTAACAAATCAAAGGCGTACATACATCCGCATGTGCTCTTTTGAAAGCTCTAGTTTTGTAGAATAAACTTTAATGTAGTTGAAATGCTTTAAACTCAATAGTTTTCGTTTTCAGAGTAATAAACATCTACACAAACAAACCATGGCCTTCAATAGAGCTCTATTGAAGGCTTGGTTTTGGTAGATGTTTACAGGCGCGGATCCAGGGGGCGCTTGGGCGCCCCCCCCTGAACCGGGTCTTTTCTATGGCGCGCCCGTAGGATGCGCCCGGAGGGCGCAACTTTTTGTATTGGGCGCCCCCCCCCCCGACGAAAATCCTGGATCCGCGCCTGGTTTAATGAATCTCAACAAAAATATGAATTTAAGCATTTCACCGAACTATTAAAATGTATTCTACTCTACTAGAGCTTTCAAATGAGCACATGCGTCATGAACGACATCATTGCTGTTGCCCCTGTAGCTCAGTCGGGAGAGCGCTGGGCTTCTGACCTATCCCGGTAGTGGCAGCCCGAGTTCAAGTCGCTTCGGCACTCGCTATTTGCTCCTGACTGGGATGGCCTGCGGCCAGTGGCAGTGGTCGCACTGAAGGTCAGGTGAGCGTCAGTGAGCGGGCGGACGGTCCAGGTATGTCGGGCACGTAAAAACTTTCGTCTAAATTCTGCCGACCAACAGGAATTGTACGATCGGGTGGTGGAGTCAGGGCCTAAGCAACAAGCTTTGCTTAGCGTGGGTCCTGACTTCGGAAATCCATCCATACAAAACATTTGGACTAAATTTATATACAAAACATTAGTTTTGACCTTTCAGAGACAGATAGGGGTCAACAACTTTCAGAGGACGGTGAGAGGAACGAAACTCAAAGGATCGCATGCAATTGGTCATACTTGTTATTAGCTTATAGAAGAACGCCGTGTCAATTGGCAAGCTTGCACTAACCAAAAGTTTTTTTTTGTGACACGCACGCACGCAGGCTTTCTGGAGTTTGGTCAAAATAAGAGAAGCACGGTGAACAGATTGCGTCAAAAATTGTAATCGTCATTATAACTAGAGTTTTTTTTTCGGAAGATCTGCTACCCATTATCCTTGGTGGGCTTGGATACTAAAAGTCATCGGTTCCTACTTTCCCTACGGTGTGCACATCTCTGTATTGACGTATGAAAAACATTCCGCGTCCAAATAGCGAACATTTTTAAATTTATCAGCAAAGTTAGCGTTACAATATTCTTTGGCTCCCCCATAAACGTTTGAGGTAGTGTATGCGTAGGTAGTGTCAAATAGAAACCGCGTTTACAACGGTACTTCATATTATCTAGGCATGAAAGAATTACCTTTCGGAAATTTGATTGATTTTATCAATTGGCCCAAATGAATGTCGCTTTAATCCTTTCTAATCTCCGGATCATGTCCTCTTACATCTACAGGTTTTTAAGTCCCAGCCTTTGGACGGCAAAGTCCCGAATAAACTACGCTAGGCAAAGTTCGTCAACATAATGGGAATTAGCCCTGGGGGCGCTCGGAGGCGGCGTTTTTACGCCCTCGTTTTTCCACCTTAATCAGAAAACGCAGGGATATCTACTTGGAACTTCGAGGCGAGTGAGAGAGAGTGAGGGCGCGTGCAGGAAGAGGGGTGGCGGAGACCAGTGGAGGGGTGGAGGTTGGCAGGTCGAGAGACGGAGAGAGGTGAAGGTGTGGAGAGGGAGAGCGGGAGGTGAGAGCGACGCGAGCGGCCTCAATGGGATGCGAGTGAGCAGCATGCAACTACGAGGGAGAGAGGAGAGAGCGATTTTCTATATCGGTGGCCTAAGGTCAAGATATATGATTGACCTTTTCAATGTAACCCTATGGAAAAAAACAATCAAAACATATTTATCAGTTTTAAGCAATAAATTTAGTTCATGTTTGCTTATAGCCTCTAGTTTTAGTCAGAGACTTGACCTGACCGGGTCCCATATCACACTTTGCTAGCTAGTGGGCCTTCCCGCACATCATCGGCCTGACAAAACTGGCCCTACAATGGGGGGGACTGGGCCCGTATAAATAATAGCAAGGCCCGTTACCTCTGTTGTGACCACTGACAGGCTCGGCGTCTAACGGGCCCATATCACGCCTGTGGTAGCATAGGGTCCCTGTTTCGGAGCGGCTGACCGAAGACCGGGGCCCCTACCAGGAACGGGCCGTAAAAATAATTACCAGTGAACGACCTGTTGTGAACGGGCCTGACCTGACCATGCCCCATATCACGGCCTCTGCCAACTCGGGGCCCTGCTCGATCGGCCTCTACAGGAACACAACTACCATGAACGGGCGTATTCAAGTTATTTGCAAGGAGCGGGCCTTGTTGTGACCTGGCCCTGGTACTGATCGGGCCCCAGATCACGCAGGTTATCAGTACCGGGCCCCTGCCTCGATCGGACCTCTACCAAGAAACCGGGCCCCTAACAGAAAGGGGCCTGTATCAAGAATATGCAAGTACCGGGCCCTTTTGTGGCCCTCGTCCTCGTCCTGAACCGAGGCCCCATATCGCGCCCTCTGTCAGCAACACCGGGCCCCTGCCTCGATCGGGCCTCTACCAGGAACGGGCCGTTATCAGAAAGGGGCCCGTATGAGAGAAGGACTGGGCCCTTGACCGGACCACTTTTCGTCTGAGACTGGGGCCACATACAAACACGTCTCCAAGCACCGGGTCTGCCTTCATCGGGCCTGACCAAGATCAGGCCCCCTACTGACACGGACCGTATTCAACACATTGCAAGAGCGGCCCTGTTGTGACCTGGCCACACACCTGACCACGGCCTACAATGACGCAGCTTATATACCGAGTGCCCCTGCATTCGATCGGACCTGACCAAGCACTGGGACCCCCTAACAGAAGGTAGTCAGAATATGCATGGACCTCGGTGCCTTCGTCCTGACCCGAGCCCCAATCAACGCCCTTGTCATCTCCCTGGCCCTGCCCTTCGATCGTGACCTGACCAACTCACCGGGCCCTACCAGAATACAGTGCCCGTCTGCATAATATGCAAGATCCGGCCCTGATTGTGAACCGTAGCCACTCGTCCCTGACGTTGCACCCTTTTTTGTCAGCACCGGGCCCTGCCTTGGCACGGCCCTGTTATAATATGGGTCTTTTGGATGCGGGCCCTCAGAATTTTCGGGGGGGGGGGGCGGTCAGCTGACCCTTTGAACCCCCCCCCTGCGTGCGACCACTGATATAATCAACCATTGCTTCTTAAGGTAATACAAATATATTTTGACCTAGACTTCTACATCACCAGCCATAACTCGAGCAGGGCGCTCCTATCGTCCTCTATCACCCTGCTCCTATCTATATGTTCTCGTATCAGTGGGCGGGGAGGACTGAGCTGGGTTTTTATGGCACGTAAAGCTTTCAGCGCTAAATTCTGCCGGCTGGCACATGCCGTGAGACTGGGTATGTTTAGGGTTCATGCAACAAGCGCTGTCTCGCCAAGAGCTCTGGGTCTAAAATCGAATGAGAGAGCTCAAATTTATAGGCATGGAAACTAATTGAATCACTCGAGTGTCCAACAGCGCCTGTTTTTTTTTTTTCAAACTAGAGCAGGAAATATGCATTTAACATGACCCAGTTTAATAATTCCATCATTAACACTATACAATCAATACACTTGTCACATCCCAGTTTGACAGATGCCGGCAATCACAAAACCGAACGTTGGCGCGCTGTTTCGAACATTTGTTTCGTCAGCGCTGCTAACGAGCGAACCCCGGTGGAACTGTGGTCTTATGACGGCGCCGAGGCCGGTGATGACGTCACAACGGGCGGCGGCCGCTAAAGCAGGGCAAAATCAAATCACCATCAGGGAGGTCACCCCTTCACAGTGACGCCCGACGATATGGATATGTTTCGCTGAACCAGTTCGGCGCGACAAGGACAGTGACTGCGGAAATGACCTAACGATGTCGTACGTTGTCCATCCAATCCCAGTTTTACGGGGCTGGTCAGTGTGGTCACAAACCGTAAAAAGAGCGCTATTCTAACGAAATGAATCAGGAGTAAAGTAAATGCGTAAATAAGTTTCGTCAATTATTTATTCGCATTATCTATTCACAAATTATAGCTAGCTTGTGTTGTTCTTATTGTTAAATGACAATTAGTTGCATTTAATTTTAAGTGCATATCTACATATACTAGTAAAGCATGCATGGCATGAAGCAGACGGAGCGAGTTATTTCATTTCGTCCGGCCCAACTGATAGGCAAAGCATTGTTGTTTGTTGCAATAGTAAAACAACTTACCTGCACCTTCTGTGGCATTTAGTTGTTTTTATTTCTGAATTCTCCCTGTGAAGGTGTAATCGAAGTCAAGCACGGCTTATCATTCGGCTGGTATTGAATTTTTGTGTTTATTTATGGATGATGAACAGTTTCTGTTGTTGTGTCAAATATTTTACGTAGCCTATACCATGTGGTTAATTTACGATAAATTATCAAGTGTATACATTTTGCATAATCAGTGCAGTGAAACGGTAGTTCTCTGAAACCCACGCAAGCAGCGAGCAAGCAAGCAAGCACGAAAACGAAGTCGATTTTTGGTCCATCTGTAAGACTACGTTAGTGAGGCGGATCCGTTGACTAGTAAGGCATGCATGGCATAAGCAGGAACGGGAGCGGGTTATTTCATTTTGTGTCCGGCAACTGATAAGCATTGTTGTTTAGAATATGCAATAGTAACCGCATACTTACCTGCACCTTTCTGTGGGCACTTAGTTATTTTTATTTCTGATCTCACCTGGCGGAGGTGATTCGAAGTCAAAGCACGTCTTATCCTGCACTGAATATTCATTTTTTTTAAATCATATGGATGGTTGAGAGTTTCTTCAGTTGTCGTTAAATATTTTCACCGTAGCCTGTACGGGCTATACATGTGTTATTTTACGGCCAAGTTATCAGTGTACATTTTGAATAATCAGTGCCAGTGAATACGGTAGTTATCCCTGAAACCACGCAAGCAAGCGAGCAAGCAAGCACGATGAAGTCGGATTTGGGCCCATCTGTAAGACTACGTTAGTGAGGCCGCTTCGCGGCCTCACTCACTCCGTCTGAAATAACGCAATTTGCCGAGCTATCTTTACGAGATAATATTTTCATTTGCTACCAACCTGAAAAAACAACAACAAATGATCACGAATCAGCGACACGCAGAGCCATTGGTCAACAATCAACAACACGGAACATATGACTTGACGTCTCCTTGAAGCCAATGATGCCTACCTATATGCTATTGCTAAATGAACCATAATAGTGAAACCACCTACTGGGCCTCGTTTTATAAAACTATCAGGAGCTAAGCCTTTTGAACTTTCCAGGGGCCCCTCTGGTCTGTCCAGGGACCTCCAGCCTTCTAAGGGGCCATAATGACCTGGCAAGGGACTGGCTGCTTTGTCGTCTTGCCAACATGCTCAGATGTCTCTCCGACCAGCCCTGGCCCCTTCGTGCTGACGAGCCCTTTCTACCCTTCTAACCACCCAGCGACCCTTTTGGTCTGGTCAGGGGCTTCTCTGACCTGCAAAGGGGCACTTTGAACTTCCCAGGGGTCCTCCAGCCTGCTCAGCGGCCCACGGCCTGGCAAGGGACTGCGCTGGCTGCGTTGGCGAACAGACTCAATGGGCACCAGGGCAAGCTCGAGAAGTCCCTGAGCACTTGAGCAGACTGTAATGGCCCCTGAACATGCTTGAGAAGCCTCCGGGCAGTTTTTTAGATCCCTGGGAGGGCTCAATGGACTCCTGGCTGGACATGCCCAAGAGGCCCCTGTGCAGGTTTTTTGGACCCTGGGAGGGCTCAATTTGGGCCTCTGGACATACGTGAGAGGCCCCTGGACAGATTTTTGGGACCCATAAGTGGGACCAATGGGCCCCTGGACAGTGGACCTGCCCAAGAGGACCCCTGGGTTAGCTTCGAAAGCCCTCCAGTGTCTCTGAGGGCCCTTTACATGCACCAGAGTGACATTTCGTTTGGTTTGAGGGCTTCACTCTGTGGGCCTTTTAAAAAGCAATTCAGCATGAAAAGGGTAAATCTGGGGCCATTATAATGGACCCTGTGGATCGTAAGGGGGGTTATTGGTCCTTTTTGTCCCTGGCTGCACCTTGCCTACCTCTGTACCAGGTGTAAACAGGGTGGACTTCACTGGCATTAAGATTTTTGTAAGCACTATCAGTTGTTATAGCCACTTGGCTCACAAAAGCACCCAATTACATTGATTGTATTTTCATCAATTTGTATTACATCTCTAGCAAAACCAAAAACAAGTAGGTAATGATAAAAGTCACAAAATACTTAATTATCTTTTTTGCTACAAGACGTCCCTTACCTTATTAACCCCAGAAGACATCCAAGACGTTATTTTAAGCAGTATACAGTATACTTACATAACGCTTCCCAACTAGGCAGGTAACATAAATATTGTTTTGCATTTAATACAATTGACGTAAATGTGATACATTGTGATACCATGTACAAAAAAATCGCAGTACAACACTGAAAAAACAAAAAAAACAAAAAACAAAACTGAAAACCCCTTGGGCCTTGGCACTGTGTAGAGAGTTATCCATAAAAAGGCACGGTACCAGTGAAAGCGCCGTAGTTGGCGATGAACGAGCGAGCGCGAAGGAAATGTATGGTGAATTTCAACTCAATCGGGAAGTAAGTTTCTGAGATACAAAGGTGCGCATAGCTGCGCACGGCAGAGAACACCCATCCCTGACTGTGGAACACATGTGGCTGAGTAGGTCCCTAAATGAGGTTGCCACTTTTCAGGCTTGGGGCTACCCGACCCGACCCGCAAACCCCCTTCAACTACCCAACACTACCCACATGAGCGTATAGGCTGCCAGCTACCTGCAAGTACCCACAAAGCAAATTTGGCATCGTAATGTCTGCCATTTGATAACTCATTTGTCAATCCTGAACTGTTTTGTGTTGATCTCTTCTCACTAACTGAGGTGCCTTTATTTGTTAAAGCTTCCCAATTCCCATCAAAATCACCTTTTTCCATTTATGAAAACTCTGCTACCCGCCAACTACCCACTTCATCCAAATGATCGCTTGTGCTACCCGCTACTACCCACGTGGGTAGGAAAGTGGCACCTCTAGTCCCTAACCACGCACCAGCTTTGAACACAATCGGCTCAGCCGCTCCTTAGATATATAATAGGGGTGTACGTGCGCACGTGCAGAGCCACCCGACCCCTGACTAGTGGAAAGGCGGCGGCTGAGAGGTCCCTCACCACTCATCAAATTCGAACACAATCGGTTCAGCCGTTCCTGATGTATATAATATGGGTGTGCACGTGCGCACGTGCAGAAGCACCCTACTCTTATGGAAAGGCGGCGGCTGAGAGGTCCCTAACCACACACTAAATTGGAACACAATCGGTTCAGCCGTTCTTGAGATATCGAATAGAGGTATGCACGTGCACACGTGCAGAATCACCCCACCCCTGACTAGTGAAAAAGCGGCGACTGGAGGTTCCCTATCCACACACCAAATTCGAACACAATCAGCACAGCCATTGCGGAGTTTTTGCGACAAAACACCTTCAAACACCCTTCACACGGCACGCGCCACGCGCAGTGATAGTCACCCACATGCCTCGGCACTGGTAAAAAACACGATTGATTGGATGGGGCTACTCAGCAAAGAAGCCCGTTTGTCGATCGGACGTGTCGTTGCAAAGATATGAGCTTCTCAAAAGCGTCGCCACGGGTCTGGTCGGGCCACTCATACTCATATTTTTTTCCATAAACCACGAAGAGACGAGCAGGCGTTTCGCGCTCGCTCGTAATTAGCTATTTCAATTTGTTATCCCCTTTTATGAAACGCAAATGGCATCACTTCAGGAGCAATTTGGTGTTTTGACGTAAATGAAGCGGCGTAGTTTCAATAGGCGTAGCTTTAGTCACCGTTTTTTTCTTCTTTATGAAACTGGAATCAACGTAAGGTTACGCCAAAATCGGCGTCAACGTACGTTAAGTCCGTAAGTTACGCCGCTTTATGAAGCGAGGCCCTGGTCTGATTCCTATCAACAAATAATGTTGTGTCGCGAAAATAAATTTCATAAGTAAAAAGGAAACTTATCCTGCAAAGCCAGGCCGATCAGAAGTTTACGACCGAGGTAAATGGAATGTAAAACCAATAAATAATAACAAATAACAAGTGAGAGGCATTACATAAGACTCTAGCCACCGTGAACTTGCAAATGGTGTCTCTGCTTTCAGCCGGCAGTGGAGCGTTTGCTTGTTCACGGAGCTATATTCCGACGCGGTAGTGCGTGATGGCTGACGATTGCTAGAGGGAACGGACTGAGACCAGACGTGATAGCTCCTATGACCATTTCTGGTGACGTTTCGCTCATCAAAGGTAGTAGAAATTAAACGCTTTAACCCTATTAGTGGCAGACTCCCGGCTACCCCTATTAGTGGCAGGGGGGGGCATATTCGGCCCCGCCGGAGATCTCGAAATCTACCCGTCCGATTTTCAAAAATCAAACGGTGGTCGATTCACCTCAACATGATCTACATTTATCAAAAAACGAATTTCATAAATTTTGAATAGGGGGGCAACGGGGGGGGGGGGCAAAAATACAAAAAAATATGTATTTTTATCCAACAAGCTGCCATGTTATCAACCGATTTTAATTCAATCAACAGTGATCGATAGATATTGAAGTTGGAAGTTGGTTCAATGGTGAAGACGATTGTTAAAAGATTCAAAAATCAATCGGCGTGTGCAAGTCACTAAATTGGGGGGCGAAGTTAAAGCGTTTAATTCAAAATTTTTGAATGTCTTTTTTTTCTGAATAAATGCAATAGTTCGTTATTTGTACATCAAACAAAATAGTTATTTCAGCTATATTTTTTGTATCCCATAGTGGTGCCAGGTTAACGACAAAGGGGAACGGCCAAATATACAAAATATGACCCCAGTCATGCTTCTACCACGGAATATAACTCAGTTACTGGTCATAAGATAGTTCCATTTTGAATGCTGCAAATCATCATAGGCGTATCCAGGATCCCATTTAGGGAGGTGTAAGACCTTTTTATTGGAATAAATCCCGCTAATATAATACTAACTAGTCAATAAATAATAGTTTGATTGCAATTTTCAATTCACATAAGTTGCCCGCTTTTTACCCTACCTGGGCTTGCCTATTCTCTTCAAATGTTTCAAAAGTACCCCCTGCTGCCTTTTTCATCGGAAAACTGCAGTATGTTATGTCCTTGTAGGCCCATGCATCAAAGTTTCCTTGCAATAATATACCCCCCTTTTTTTCGATTCCTGAGCGCGCCTCTGTCAATACAATGGTCATTTATTCCTCTCCTGGACTCATATGTCCAGTCATCATTCTCACTATCTGTTATTGCTCCGTAATCGCTGTATACTGTTATCACTTGCAAGTTTAACACTTTTCTGTGCCTGGCCGCCCTTGAAACTTAAGACGTAATAAATTTTCTGTCCAAAATTAGACCAGGAGAAACTATTTTCAGCATCTTCCATAGCTATAAACGCAATCATATTGCTTTATGACTGTCAGCTAGGCGTTTTCATACTTTTGGAATCCCCCCTTTCAGTACCTGAAACCGCCTCTGCCGTCAAAAATACACCTATATCATGAACATTACTAATTTGAACTTATTAAATCCGCCGTAAACCTGTGCAAACTTCTCATACTTGGGGCAGTTAGGAAGAATCCGTAAAGATCGCATTTCCGTATTATCGACAATTGTCGCCGTAGAATCCTCCCAAAACTGGGCCCTGGAACCGCCTCTGTTCAAGTCAGAAACTCCAAAATTTGACTCCAAATGTGAAAATCAATTTTAGGAAAAGTCCGAAAGTTTCATAAGTCTACTTGTAGCCGTTTTGGAGATATCTAAGGAAAACATGAGGGGTGGGCAATAGGCTGTTTCACCTATCGCAGTGCATGGTGACCCTATGATTTTATCATGCACTATACGCGTAGGAGAAATACTGCACCAATCATTTGCCCCAAACTTAAACCCCCATCGGCACCGACCCGGAGAGAAAGTTGCCATCTCTCACTATTAGGCGACACTAGCGCCCTAGCGGTAATTTCCACAAGCCCCTAACCAAAAAACCCCCCCTAACCCATTAACGCCGGCACTAATTTTAATATGATGGAAATGTAATATTTTATTTGTAAAGCATCAGTGTCATAGTTAAAACTAAGATATTCCTGAAAGTTGGTGTCTTTACTGCTTAGATCTTGATATTTGAACAAGGGACAAAAAATAACAAGAGTAAAGACCCGCGGGCTGGGTTTGGGACACCAACGCCGGGTCTGCCGGGCTGCCCCCGCTGCCCGGTGTATCTGCCATCAAGGGTGTAGTTCCTACCAATTGGCGGGGGGGGGGGCATCAGCCCCCACTTCGGCTTTAGCCCCCGCCCCCTACTTCGGCAAGAAAGTGGGTCAATTCGGGGAGAAATTAATGTATTTTGTAGATTTTGATGGTACTTTAAGCGATTTTTCCCAGCTCAGCCTCCCTCCCCCAACTTTTCTGGAGAACATACGCCCCTGTCTGGCATGCGTCCCACTCACCCGCACCGCTCCCTGCTACTCATAAACACGTTGTGCTGCTCCTAGGTAGCTTGTTAAGCACTGGCCTTTTTCAATACAAATGTCACTACATGCGCGATTTCGACATATTTCACCAATACATAGAAACGGGAATTATAATTGAAGGGACAACCAGAGGCGCCCCCGCCTTACATTCAGTGAAGGGCGCCTTTGGAGGTATGTAGGGAGGGCGCCTTTGAGCCTCGGAATACGCATCAGATGGTGCTATTGGAACTATGAGGAAGGTTGCCCTCAAAAGAGGTTGTATCAATACCGTGGACGCATTTGGAATGGTATGTGGGCGGCTTCATGAGGTGTATCGGGAGGACGCATTCGGATGTTTAATTGGAGCATGCCTCAAAAAGTGTATTCTAGTGTTGGCTTTGGAGGTATTTGGGAGGGCGCCACTCAGCGATGTATTGGGCAGGGCGCTTTGAAGCTGTACCTGTAGGATATGTTCATCATCATCATCATCATCATGTATTTTTCGTTTCATATAACACGTAAGCAAATGCAGCCAATATAGGATTTAGCGCAAAAGCGAAACATCGCTTAAGTGATAGCGCTTCTCCGAAAAAACAAAAAAAAACAAAGAGAACAAAACTTAAAACTGTAACTGGGCGGTGGTAGCGGCCCCGGGCGCGGCCGGACCCGTCCCCCCGACGTGCCGCCGGCAGCCCGCCGCTGTGGAGTTCGGTGAGCTGGGCCCGTCTGTCTTGCGCCGCCGCTGGACCAGCGCTGCCGAGAGGTGGATGACTAAACTAAACTAGGTGTGGTTGGTGAAGCGATGTGTTTGGCTAAGGAAAGATTGAAAAATATATGCTAGCTTAGAATGGAAAGTTATATGGACATTTGAGCCGTGTAAAAAGGTGTGAACTTTTTCTTGGTGTGACAGACTGTCAAATGCTGGAATTAGTGTACGAGCTAGTGAAAAGAGTTGGTGTCTTGGTTGAGAATGGTTTGGACAGGAGAGAATGAAATGCTTGACGTCTTCGGTGTGATGTCGCCATGAGCAGGCTGGACTTTGGGGTCGAAGCGAAAGGTTGTGTACATGTGAGAGTTAAGAGAGGGATAGGCCTACACGTAGTCGGTGTGGAGGATAAATTGCCGTACCTTTGTCCAGCTGAGTAATAGAGCGGCCGGTTTGGGTTTTCCCAAGCTGTTTTTCCCAGATGAGTTTACAGAAGATGGTTCGTGATTTTGTCTGTCTGACGACTCGGGTAACTGGTTCCAGAGGCGGGTGGTGGCGGGGATGAATGAATTTTTGAAAGACGTTATGCGATTTTTCTGACTAGAAAGAGTTGTGGCATTTCTGAGGGTCAAACCGGTGCTATGTTGTCGCGTTTCAGATATTGTGCTTATGTAGGTAGGTAGCGGAGGGTTGTTATGGTGGATCCTGTGAAAAAGAATTAGCTTGTGGGCTGTTCGTCTGGGTCTTGAGTCGTTCCACCCAGATGTCCGATGAGTCTTTCGAGTTGAAGTTCCGGGGAAGTGTTCCAGTCACTAGTCTCGCGATCCGGTTTTGTAAAGTCTGGAGTCGAGTCGCGTCGAGCAATAGTGATGTTTCCCGTCGTATATGATGTCGCAATAGTCAAAGTGTGGTCGTAATATATTGTGATAAAATATCATTGAGTATGTGTCCTAGGTAGTAGCTTTGCTAACAGAATAAATTGGGCTGAGGTGCATATTGATGTTTCTAATAACTTTGTTAACGTGGTCATGATCGTAGGTCAGTTGATAGAGTCATCCTAGTGTTTGTGGCTGGATACGACAGGAATGTGTGGTTCTCAAAATTTTAGGTCAGGGGGCCAGTCCATCATGTTTTTGTGGTGAATGTCTGTTGAGTCGTCTTGAGGTGCACTGAAGAATTGCCAAATCAGTTCCGAAGTGCTGTATCATGCTCAAGGTCAACGTTTTGAGGGAAAGTCTATGATCCGGGGCTGTCATGGGGATGTGATGAATATAGAGAGGTGTCGTCGGCGTAGAAGAGGGTATCGTTGTGGGTTATGTCGATAGGGTCTGATAGGTAGAATGAGGCTAGGAAGGGCCCCGAAGCAACCGATCCTGGGGGCAGCCTGCGTGTTTTTTTTGGGTACCAAAAAAACTGCTGCCTAACTCTAAACAATTTGTGTCCGATCCCGAAAGATAAGATTTTAGCCATAACAGCAGGCTTCCAGTAATTCCACATTGAATTTTCGCACTTGAAAAGAAGGGCTTTATGCAAGATTGTATCAAAGTATTTTGGAAATATCTTAGGTATCACTGCTGTGAAATCGAGGTTTTTTGTTCAAGTGCCGAATAAAGTTGGTGGGTTAGGTATACTAATTGGATTTGGGTGCTGTGGCCCGGACGATAGCCACTTTGTTTTTCCGTCAAGATGCTGTGATCTGTTAGGTGTTTATATATTTTTGCAAATACGAGTTTTTCTAGAATTTTTGAAACCAAGAAAGTAAACTAATTGGCCTGTAGTTTGCATGGGTCGGAGCTTGAACCTTTAACCGTTTGTAATATGGCGACTACTATAGCTGCTTTCCAGGAGCCTGGGGAAAAATTCCGCGCGCTTTAATGTTTTATTGAATAGTTGTGTGAGTGGATTAACCAATTAATAAGGCTTCATTTTAGTAATTTTGTTGGAAATTTTCATCCGGGCCGGTAGATTCTCGTTTACATTGAAGGGAGTTCAAGCTTTCAAAACTTCGGGCTCAGTGACTTGGATCTCTCCTAGTTGGGGAATTTGAGGGGAATTGGGGAAATGAGTGTAGGTGTCTTTTGTCCGCTGTGTCAAAAGTTTCGTTTGCTCGGCAAAAGTGAGTGTTGGTATGGTCGCTTTGTCAATGTCTGCAGTCACTGGTGCACCTTTGCTATCTATGAGAGGTGGTATGGTCTGGGGATCGCTTTTTGCCGATTATGCTTTTTAGTGTTTGGTGGTAGTCGTGTGGATTATGTTTTGTTTCCAAAAGCTTTTTTACTTGTTTTTGGGTGTGGGCGTCTTTCAGTCGTCTATTCAAGTCAGTTGTCAAGTTACGTTGGTGTCTCCAGCGTTGCCAGTCGTTGTCTGTGTCACGTTTTTTAGCTGTTCGGGAAGAGTCTGTCACGTTTACGATATATCTTTTTAGTTTCCGCATGTGAGCCAGGGATTATCGGTGTCTCACTATGATGTTGCGGTAAGGAATGGCTTTCAGTCAGGCGAGCTTGAAGAAAAGTCTCTGTAAACCTTAGTGGCTGCTTCGTCGATGTCGCAGTCATGATTGAGTCCCAGTCCGCGTCCAATAGGGAGTTCTGTCAGTTTTAGTCTGAGTCCTTCGTCTGTAGTCCCGTAGGCGTTTGTACTGTGTCTGTCTCGGGGAGGAACCATTTCCAGAGTGACAAATGTAGGAATGTGGTCTATTTTTGAAAAAGGTGGTAGAACACCACTCTCTTTGACTACAGAGGGCTTGGAGATCACAGTAAGGTCTCTTAACCCGCGCGGCGTAGGGGGGGGGTAAATTATTACCCCCTCCCCGTATTTCCCAATATTCTTGAAAACCGTAATAGATAACGATCGTAAAAGCTTTAAGTACCTTACAGCATCAATTTGACCGTCTTACTAACAAATTCATTGAAAAAAATTGAGAACTTTGGGAGATAAATGACGTTTTGGATGAACGTCTGTCCATGCCAATTTTGGTTGAATAACGATAAATGTTGATGCTCGTAGAAAAACATAAGCTTAAGCAAATCGCAAAAGCAAAACTGTATAGAGGAAATTTAATTCTCTACAAGATGCAATTACGGATTTCCAAAAATATTTGGGTTTTTGATCCCCGAAAAATTCAAAAAATACTGATTTTTTCAGAAAAATTTCTCCCAAAATTTAAAAATGCAAAGGTATCCTAAAAACGAAAATATATATAATTGCAGAACCAAGTGTAATGACATTCAGAACCAAAAATTCAAAGTATAATCCATTTTTCAAGTGACTGATTGCTCTCTCAAGCAATATGTAGGTAATGACGTATTTTTTTTCAAAATAACGTTTTTTTTGGATTTTTGACCTGATAACAGATATTAAAGTGTCATTCTTTTGTGGCTAATGATACAACACCTTAGAAACATGCATTGTTTATTCATATTAGCAGTTATAGTTTTGACCTTAGATGACCTGATCTTGACCTTTGACGGGGTCAAATTGTAAAAATGACTGTTTCTATCGATTCTTACTGCAAAATAAACCCCTTAAAACATGTGTCACAAGGGCTTTATTGTGACCATCTTCGAAACAGTGACCCTTTTGGTGACCTGACCTTGACCTTGACAATTTGCATGCAATTCACTTTTCTTAATGCAATAGAATGTATTCACCTTTGGAGAGCTTTTATGTGCGTTGACAGTCTTAATCAAAAGATTTTAATTGAAAGTCATGAACCATTGACTCAATTAACTCGAACTTCCAATATGACTGAACCGTGACCTTAATTTGACCTACTTGAAAAATGGATATGCATTCGATTTGTTTCAATTGAGAGGCTTTCGGATCGCCGCCTTGCGCGCTCGCTGCGGTTATTGGTTCGGAAGATAAGAGGGGGGGTAATAATTTACCCCCCTAACGCCGCGCGTTCGGCGAGAGACCCTACGTCCGCTCGGATAAGTAGCGGTGTTATTGTTGGAATAGCGGGTTGTGGACGGTAATAATTTGTTGCATATTGAGCCAGCGATTTCGTTTGTAGTTTTTAGTTCAAAGGGGTTAAGTGGACTGTGGTTGGTAAATTGGGCATAGGTAGTTGTTTCCTCATTCATGTCACCCAAGAAAACAATGCAGTCAGGATTAAGTGCTTGGTGACCTGAGCTATGCACTTTCATGGTTTTTCAAGGAATCAGCAATGCTGGGAAGATGACAAATTTGGGGGAATGAATATACATTTGAAATTACCAGGGTGAGTTTCCTGTTTTTACAAGACACCATAATCCCATTCAAATATAGGTTGTTCTAGGTGTGGGAGACGTTTAACAGCAATGGTATCTTAACATAATTGCAACCCCTCCTCCATGTCTGTCTCTGTGGTTACGTGAGGATTGTGTAATGATCGAGGGTGTAAGAAAGAGGGATGGACCTAGGGAGCAAGTTATGTTTCGGTCAGACACACAATATCAACGGCGTTCATGGATGTGAAAATATCTAGTTCATCTAAGCGGCCAGTGGATGTTATTAAGTTGATGTTGATGTGTGATATGGTGAGGAGCTCTGAAGGGTGGTAGCTAGTTGATGGTGATGTTGATGCTGGTGATGGTGGAGGACCGGCTGGCCCAGACGGCAGCGCCCTCTCGACTGACAGCCCAGGAGATCCTAGGGATGGAAGCCAGGCTGACTCAGGCAACAGGCAAGAGCAGTCGACCGGCGCCACAGAGGGTTTAAAAATATTAACTTAACTTCAATGTTTAAACAGAATCATTTGCAGAGCAGCCAAAGACTAAATAATGAGAAGAGAGAAACATGACAGACAATTGGGAAAAAGGACAAACCTAGCCTGACCGAATCTAGACTAAACGTGAATAACAAGATTAGATAAAATATCCGTAATGCAAAGCATAATAACAAATACACTTAGTACGCTACAAAGGTACCCGACAATACATTATGATACAAAAACTCAAGCAGGTTGCTCACAGAGAACAGGAACAAGCGCGGAACAGGCGAGGACCCCGCCGCCACCACCGGCCGCAACAGGCAGAGGGCAAGCCGGCCACCCGGAGGCAGCGGGCCGAGAAGGGATGGGCAGCCGCTGACTAGGGCCGGCGGCGGCGGCGCAGCGGCGGGGCGGGGCGGGCGGGGCGGGGACCGCCAAGACTCAGCAGGCCGCCCGCCTCACACTCAGCAGGCGGCTCGGCGCAGCTCGGGCGCCGCGCCGGTCAGGCTCCACAGCGGCAACAGCCAACGAGCAGAACCAGCGCAGAGATCGAGCCACACAACAGAAGATCGGAACACACAACACTTTCAGTCCGTGCTGGCCAGTGATGCGAACTTGGTAGCGTTGAAGTGCGCCGTAAGAAAAAATAATAATGACACCTTGAGAAATTCCTGAATCACAGAATGGCCAAGTTCTCCCGCACTAACAGTTCCCTTCACCAGATTTCCCTTTCACAGGTTTCCCTTCACCCTGAGTTTCACTTTATCTGAGTTTTCTTTGCCACAGTTCCCTCAGCACAGATGCAGTGAGTGCGTGTTCATCACGGGAGTCTACTCACGGCGCAGCTGTGTTGTGGGTGTGGCTAGGCCCGGAATTCCTCCAAATCCTCTATCTTCCTGATTCGGACCGTCGGACCACCCTCCACTTTTCTGATCTTGAGTACGCACGAGTCGCTCCACGCCGAGTGGAGCTTCCCCTCCCTCTTGAGTTTCCGGGCCTCGTAGAGGATGCTTCGGTTCCGGGCCGTCAGGTTCTCCTGGATAAAGACGTTCCTGAGGCCGTCTTCCGGGAGCGAGCTGCCACGGGGGGCTTCGACGTCCTCAGATCCTTCCTTTTCCACCATACCATGTCGCGCTTAACGAAGGTGGTGAACTTGACGATAAGCGGGCGCGGTGCGGGCGGCTGTGCGGCTGCCCGGCTGCCTGTCTCGGTGGCGGCGGCTGCTGCATTGTCTCTCGGCCGGCCAATCCGATGGGCATTGTCAATGTCCCACTTCTCCAGTTTCACCCCGATCGTCCTCGCGATGTCAGTGGCCAGCTGTATCGGATTCTCATCCTCGGTCTCCGGTAAGCCAGTAAAATTCAGGCAGTTCCTCCGACTGTACTGCTCTAGTTCAGAGAGCCGCTCTTCCTGCTCCTCGATAACTTTCTGCTGAGTCTTGGCTGTCTCCTTAAAACTGCGAATCTCAACGCTCTCCTCTCCCCCACGCGAGCAGGCGCTCCGTACCTGGGTAACCGGAGATCGGGGTCCTCCAGGACCGCCAGTCAGCGCCGGCTTGATCTCGGTGGTAACATTGACACGCGGAAAGTTCAACTCGGTCAACGGTCACCGCTGGTGTTATTCCGTGGCCTGTGCAGTGCTGGGCGCCGGCGTGCTCGCTCACCCACTCGCCGCGGCAACGGCGCTCGGCTCAGCTCGCGGAGGGGAACGAGAACCGACCCGCACCGGCAACACACATCAGACAGCAGCGAGTTACCCATACCTTAAGATGTTCATCCTCAGTCGAAAAACAGATATCATTTTGATTTGGTATGGGTTTGAATATGTATAGTTATTTTACATATATTTCCGTTTTTTAAATATCTTAAAAAGTTTTGATTTTTGTGGTCGTTTTTTCAAAAGAATAAATTTTTGAAAAAAAAAATTGGGTCAAAAATCACTTTTTTTCAAAATCGTTTGATTACCCATATGTAGCCCTTTGACCATGTGTCTATCTTTTCCTTTTTTTCGGATTTCATTTTGTATATTAACATGACACTCGTAACAGTCTCTTAAAGTTGAGCTTGATTTTGGTTGTCAAAATCGTGTGTAGTGACGTCACTAAACTTGGCTTATTTAAAAAAAATCGACGAAATTTTAAAAAAAAAATGGCAAAGGGTGTGAAAAGATGCGCGTGTCAGGTACTAAAAGTTTGGCGTTGAAAGCTTGCATTGTTTTCGTTAGGATAGTTAGATAGTTCCTCGGGGGGGGGGGTCTAAACAAAAGCCCCCCCAGTGACTCGCGGGTTAGTTAGTACCCCCCCAGTCAAGAACCTGGAGTTCCCAGCGAAATGCAAATTTGGCAATGGTACCAGCAAATGGTACCAATTTATTTATTTTCAGGTTATTAAGCAAAATGTGTATTTATTCATCAGTAAATAAATAATTAAATAACAATTTGCTTGCGACGTCATAACACCCTGGCTCACTAGCGGTCCCTGGCAGTAAACTAATGCGAAAACTCCAGCTTTAAGTGCGAGCCAAATTAAGGAAATATTGCGTAAATATCTCCAAGGATCGCCTTAAAACAAGTTGACTATCATCAACATATAGTATAGAAAGACGACGACATCGGCTGAGAGTCCCCATTCAAATGCACAGGAGACTTATTCGTTGCAGTTGTCAAGACCAAGCTCAAATTCCTTTTTGATTCGACCTCTGTGGTTGTTTTAACCCACTAATTGCAATGCAAATCCATCAAAAATGGTTATCTCAACTCAATCGAATGTAAAAGGTGCGACATCCAATTAAAAAAATCACTGAGCTCTGGGCGGGCGTGGGCTGATAATGTTCAAGTAATACGCGCGCCGCGCAAACCACGTCAGAGCATGCAAATATTGTAACCAGCAGTTTACTTCCACGACCACAGCAACACAAAGGTGTGTGATATTATTTTCCATTTATAGTATAGTTACAAGTAAATAGTTACAAGTTACAAGTTATAGTTACAAGTAAATATGCTAGGATAATTATCGCAAATTTTGTGAAAATAATGTTATGCCTAATATGAATGGGTCAGACCGGGCATGAGCCTTAATATTATGAACTTGACTGGGCCTGGTCTGGGCCTGGGCTGGGGATTGGTGGGCCTATGATGAACTATGCTCACTAAGCATAAGTAACTCAACTGTTATCAGAAAGCTCTATGTTCATAATTGCTATTTGCAAGAACGGCCTATTGTGTTTCTTTTTTGTCGCTTGTGTCTGAAGCGTATCAGACGGAGAAAAGGGCGGCTGCTGGTTGTAATAAAAAGACAGCAGAATTTCGCCACAATGGAGAATGTTTAAATAATTATAAAAAAAACGTGGCAATGAACTCAGCATTGTCATTTATGGCGTGATATGGTGTATGTGTATTGTGTAGGTGTGGATGGACGTGAAGGCGCGGTGTATTATGAAATACCAGGCAATTGTGTCAATAAAGGTGAGAACAACGGAAAAAAGCATAAGTAACTCATGACGTCAATTTTGATAAGTTACGTTTTTTGGCCATTAGCGACCAGATTGAGACAAATACATGTCACCGACATATTTATGAGGACACAAACTAGTCGAGAAACATGCTTTTTTAATGTATATGCATCAATTTAGAGTTTTGAGTTTTGGACCTTTTGTGATTAGAGTTTTGACCTTTTGTGACCCTTGCAACTTTGCTGACTATTTGAAATTTCGCGTTTACGGGAGATGCATTTGACCTTTGAGAGCTTTTTGTGTGATAACATTGCCAGTCTAAGGCTATGGAGGGAAAGAATGTCCCAAAAACTCAAATACCTGAATTTTGACATTTTGCCTGATCATGACCTTACATGAGAAGCGTCTCGGGACAGCAAACCACAGCACACAAATACGGTACCTTTGCAGTACATTTATTCATGGTATTATTATTATTATTATATATTATATTTTACAACACGTATTTTACAACACCTTGCAGCTCATGGTTTTGTTAGGTGAGGTCAGGTGAGCTTGGGTTAGATAAGGTTAGGTGAGGATATGTTGTATTTTAGCTTTTTGTGTGCTTTGGATAGCTGTCCCGAGACGGACGTCTGACATGTGACCTCATTTTAATAGATTCCTGTATGAATTTCCTGTTTGATGAAATTCTTGTATGATTTATCTTCTTAAGAGCTTTTAATCACCGAAAAATCAACGTCACCAAATATTGCGTGCGTCTTGCTGAGGTCATCGGTTTGGAATATATGAGGGGAGTACAATCCCCCCCTCCCACCAGTGGGACGCGTTCGGCTTGAAACCCAGCGCAGCGGCGCACGGGTAAACCACTGAACTGAATAATAACGGATAAACCCTCGCCAGTGTAAGGGGGTGAATGCCACCAGCCCGCACTTGTTTTTATTTCGTGGCAGTGTTGGCAACGAACTCAGTTAAACAGTGTGGTTATCATGAGTATCCCGTTTTTTGTACTCTCTCGTGTAGGTCAAATGGGACTTCGGTGAGCGCTGTTATTGCGATCTGACTCGCCCTGAACAGGTGGATTCGAGACCTTCCGACGCTTCCTCTAATATTGTCCTGGCGGGATGACCTAGGCCGGTGGCAGCTCGGTCGCGTGCATGGTCAATGAAAGCCGAGGGCGGGCAGACCGTTCTTATGTCGTTAGGGAACGTTAACTATCGCCTCTAAATTCTCCAGTGGACTGGAATCACGTGATCGGATGGTGGGGTCAGGGTGGGGCAGCTGGGCAACAATTTAGTGTAAAGCGTGGTCTTGATCCGGAAAATCCATATTCGAAGCTAATCGAATAACAGTCGCACCAAATGTATTATAAAAAACAATATAATTAAATGCTCGGTAGATCTCTAAAGGTTAATTTTTTATTTAACTTCTCTGGGCCCTAAATGTCGATTCATTCGATAAATCCCGATTCATCGTATAATGTTCCGAGGCAGGGGCAGAGCAGGCAGAGAAGGGCAGAGCAGGGCAGCAGCAGGGCAGGCAGGGCAGACAGGGCAGAGCAGGGCAGAGCAGGGCAGAGCAGGGCAGACAGGGCAGAGCAGGGCAGAGCAAGGGCAGAGCAGGGCAGAGCCAGGGCAGAGCAGGGCAGAGCAGGGCAGGCAGGGCAGGCAGGCGCAGAGCAGGGCAGAGCAGGGCAAAAGCAGGGCAGAGCAGGGCAGGGCAGAGCAGGGCAGAGCAGGGCAGAGCAGGGCAGTTTCTTAGTTTCTTATTCAGGTGAGGGGCTTTCAGCCCCAACTTGGCTTCATCCTCCCTACTTGGAAGATGATGCGGGTCAAATCCGTGGATAAATTTGTATTTTATGGATTGTGATGGCACTTTGAGCAACCTTTCCCAGCTCAGCCTCCCTCCCTCTACCCAACTTCTTTGGAGAAGTACGCCCCTGCAGGAGACAGTAATCTTTACGGATGTAGTTATTTTCACAATATTTGTGGATGAATAGGCTGCATCCTTGACATGTTGTTTGGAATATTGAAATGAACATCAACTTTTGAAAATCAATTAATTTCAAATCGGCAAAATAATCACTTAGAACTTGCTTCATACCAGGATTTTCCAGGGGCAGGCGCTGGGCGCTTGAGACTGGGTAGGCAAGTCAGCATTATCATAAGAACATCGATAATCATGATACAATTCACATCTCAATTTCGATAATACCTTCATTAATAATAAGGCACATCGGTTTATATGGCGCTTGAGGAGCATTCTCCTCGCAGCTTCTTCTTGCACTGCACTGCTGCTCTGCTACTGTGGCGACTTCTCCGTCTATCACCTGCTTATATTGCTGCCCATGCATTTCCCAACCGCGCCTTGAACATGCATATACCGCCTCCCTTTACCTTTATCAATTGCGGGTTAGACATACTGATATGGCACCCCTCCCTCTATATCTCTCTATGTTTCCTCGACGTGTCCAATGTCCATGCCACATTTCCGGCTGATCACGGCACGGATCCCATTGGTGACATAATACTGGATAGTGTTATCTGACCGTATCACAACTAGCTGACTAAAATACTGGGAAATGATGGCAGCAGGCTTCACGCACACGTGTGTTGTGCAAGTTGCTATCAGTTGGTATTTACATGCATACTGCACAGTACTCTTGCAATAGTTGACGAAATAATGGACGTTCCAATTTATGTAATTGCTGTCCTCGTTAGATGTAAAGGCTGGTAGAGAGCAGGATGGAAAGAAATAGAGGAGCATGCAGCTACACAACCGTATAAGCTTGCCTTGAAATATCTGATATATTTGAATATGCGAAGTTGGAAAAAAACATGCATTTTGGACATTTTTTGACAAACACTTTTTATCAGTGATTTTGTAAGCTTACGGGATGATTAAAAATACGAAGTGTGCTCCTTGTTTTAAAGCTTTGGAGCTTGCAAACAATGTCTCAAACACAACGTGCAGGAGCAGGCCTATATATGGACTTGGATCGAACGACGAATGGACGCACTTGGCGTGATCCAAACATGTAAGAACAACGTGCAACACGTTAATACTCGTCCTACGGGGACCTTTTCAGTAGCGGCGCCACCACCACCGCCACCGCCATAAATATTTTCGTTATCAGCGCATCATGGAAGTTCTGTATGCAAAATTTGGGGCAAATCGAGACCCCACCAAAATGTTACAAAGGCTGTAACTTGTAAAACAAACAGAAAAATAAACCACCCTAAGATAGAGCAGAGCAGGGGCGTCGGCCACAAAGGAGGGACGGGGGGAAACAACCGTCCCTCACAGGGCCGTTAGGCTGGGAGGAGGGATTATCCCTTCCAGTTTTGAGACAGTCTCCACCAGGCATTTATCTGCACACTTCAACATCCCAAAAACAAACATGCAATTTTTTCCAATATTGACAATCTGAGCGTTTGGGAAAGCATGTGCTCGGAAACCTTATTATCCCCTTTTTACTTTTTTCACCACTTTTGGAAGAGGATTTTTGAGTAGTGATTAAAGACCAGCGTTTTCAACAGGCAGAAGACATAGAAAGGACATGGAGCGAATGGGTCTGTTGGTTTGTTTACGAGTCACACTTTTGCGATAAAAATGTTTCCATAATACAACACCCAAAATAGTGTCTGTCTGGTTCTGTGCCTGTCCCTACTACATTTTGCACTCTCATTAGTCACTTTTGTTTTCCTTTCCCACGTGCTTAAGCGTGGTTGAAAATAAATATGGATAGTAAGAAGCTTCTTTAAAAATGGTTGGGTCAAATATCAAGAATCGAAAATGAAGTAATAGTAATGGCATTATTTAGCCAAATTAATACAGAAGAAAAAAAATATCGATGCGTCCAAAATGTCCTTTGCAGCGGTGCAAAATTTCAGACACTAATCCGCAGTAAAACAAACTGGAAAAATTTCACACTGCTTTGCGCAAAGATTTCGCCACATTGATTATACAAAATACAAATACAATTGCTTAGCACACTTTAAAATTAACAAGGACGAGAGACTAACCAGTAAGTATTATCTGGTTTAGTCAGGCAAACCGTACAATTTCGCCGCAAGCTATTCGCGGCGCTTTAATAATGTAAGTAGGTACCCATACTATATATCGATGGAATTCCATAATTGAAATGCCGCAAAGAAAGTTTTGTATTTTGTTATTTCATCTGACCCTCCACTTAAAAACTTCGGGGACGACCAAGGCACCGAGCGAGATCGAGGTTTGAGATTAACGTTATTACTAATTTTGTTATTATTTCCGTAGCAATGTAAGCTACAAAGTTATTATGCGCTTTGCGCTTTTATGCTTTTTAAGCTTTTATACCAAAAAAAAAGTAAAAGCCCGGCCCAAATCCAAGGAGACAAAATGGGGGTGCCTATTTGTCAAACAAAGTTGCCCCCACAACCCGACGGCTGGATCCACACAGTGTCTGTCCACCCGCCCCCCACATCAGATAAATAATCGTGGCGACGCAACCATGCTATAGAGCGATATTTTCGTAATCAGCGAGAGGCTAGTTCGCGAACCCTCGACCGCAAGAGTAGGAAAGACCTTTTCACCAGGGACGAGCTCAGAATCGCAAGTAAAACAGCGCCCATCCAAGTTTCCATTTTGAGATTACACGAGAGAGACAAATACAAAATCCACGGGAAAACATACATGATAAATCACAAAGTCAAATAAGAAGACTGTATTGAATGAATCTGTTTGCCAACTCTGGATGGGATCCGAGGGGGACGGCAGAGAGCAAAGCCACATCCCTAGTCCAACGCTCGACAGGAGCGAGCAATAATAAATTTAAAGACCGCCGCCCCCATCACAAACATTCGCTGAAACTCGGCGATTAGCGAAATGGATACTGAACTGCAGAAAAATGATCCCTTTGGGAAAAGTAGTATTGTTTGCCTTCGTTCGTGGTTACCTGTTAGTCAATGGGATGGCAAATTGTGATAGCATTAGAGCATACACGTAGCCAGTGTAATTTATTTTACTCAGGGGAGGAAGGAGGGGGCGACGTCCGTAAGGATATAAAAGAAATCAAGTTTTGCTCCTTTATTTTTGCTCAATTAGTTGTAGACCGGGGTAGTAGACCCTACTACTCCGGGTCGTCATAGAATCTCGTTTTATCTAGTGAACATTTATTTACTCAGTTAGGGGGGGCATGGCCTCTTGCTCCCTCCCCCTTGGCTACTTCCTTGGAGTAGGGAAAGTGGCGCGTCTGATGGTTTTGAACTGGAGCGATTCACAACCAACTTTTATTTTGCACGGTGGAGATACAGTAATCGATTAGGTTTATCCCAAGTGCAGTGCCAATCTGTAAAACGTGGTAGGCATAGACTAGATCTCGTCGGGGCATGAAGCTGGCACCAATGCATCACAATTGAGGCAGCTTTTGGAAATTTAGTGGAAGCTTTTGAAGTTTTGGTGCAGATATTGGATAGTCTTGTTTTATTTTTTTGCTACGATCTTTCCACCTTCCAAAAAAGTACTTACTTTGCAGGCATTTCAAAAGAGTAGGCACACTCCCTTTAATTAAATTTAGTATATTGCTGACATTATACAGAATACCGATTATTTATGTTATAACATATATTAATCATACTAAATAACAATTTCCCTGCTTTGCATCTATTTTTTCGCAGTCGAAGGTTGAAAAATGCGGTTGATCAGGAGAAAATATCGCGAAATTTATGTATAAAATTCCTGTATGATGAAATTCCTGTATGATTTATCTACATAACCTGCACGTTACTGGGGTATATTCTGTAACGCGACTTTATGGGGGGGCTATTTATAGCCCCCCTCTGATCTCCAAAACTACTCGACCGATTTTAAAAATTCGAACGGCGTTCGATAGCCCTATTAAATTTTTATAAGGAAATATAAAATTGTTATGGTCAGGGTCCGTCCGCCCTGGGAGCTTCAGTGGGAGAGAGCGCTGGTCCCCTTCTGACCTATCCGGTAAAAGTGGACAGCCCGAGAGGTTCGAAAGTCCGCTTCGAGGACGCTCGCTATTTCAGCTCCTGACAATGGGATGGCCTGCGGCCGGTGGCAAGCGGTCGCACTTCAAGGCTAGGTGATCGTCCAGCGGGACAGGGGCTGATGTCCAGGTATGATCGGGGCACAAGTCAAAAAAACTTTCACGCTCTAAATTCTGCCGGCTAAATTCAGAATTGCGCACGATAATCGAGGTGGTGAGGTCAGGACCAGCGCAACAAGCTCTGCTTAGCGCGGGTCCTGACCTCGGAAAGCCATCCATACAAAAATATTCGAACTAAATAAAAAAAAACATCATTGATGACGTCACAGGTCACGTCAAATAATAATAAAAAAATGTTTGACCGTGCCATCAAAGTCCGGTGGTCGGGATTGTCGCGCAAAAATGCAATTTCAAACACATAAAAAGCTGGTTATCCGGTATTTTTCGTGCATCTGACACTTTGAATTACCATTCTAAGCTAATTTTGACCTTGGGTCAGGTCAAGGTCATCCGAGGTCACAAGGTTAAACTGAAGATTACGGTCATTAGGAGAAGTAGCACATTTGTATGGGTTCGTTTATCAATTATAACGTGCAAAAACGTCATTAGAACATTTTTTCATACAAATTGAAGAAGAAACGTAAATGCAATTTTTACTTATTGTTATACAGTAAAGGTGGTCTAATTTTGTCTTTAAAAAATTGTAACTCAGTCATTTTTGAAGATATTGACTTAAAACCTGCTGCACTCATTCATTGGGATCATGTGAATTATATTTATTCCGGTTTTTTCACTATTTTTCAGAAAAAAATGGATTTATAAAAAAAATCCGAGATTGCAGTTTGTTTGCCAAATTGATTACCTGTCGTTTGGTGTCTGACAATTGAGTTTGTTGTCAAAACTGTGCTTTTGACAGCGTTTCCCGCAATCCCTCATTTTTTAACAAAACATGCAGAATACGTCGTCACTCTGACGTCATTTTCGAAGAGTGGTGAGACCTTATAATAGCTCTTTTGACACGTTCGTTATATGACACGCGCGAGTCGCTGGCAAGGACGTGTTGTCAAACTACTAAGAGATCTTGGCTGCTGACAAGGCGGAGCTGGAAAGTTTCGCGTGTATTCTGCATAGGCCGCCGGCACGTCGGTCGGAGAGTGACCGCGTAGAGCGCAGATAGTGGAGACTGCCGCGCGAGAGGAGCGTGCGGTGGAGAGGGCTATATAATAGCGGACTAGACGCCCAGATACACAGCGTACGCGGTTACTGAGGATCTGATTATGAGTAGAGTACACGCCTCCGCCAAAGGATCAGTATCTCGTAGCCGGGACACCTCCTATAATGGCGTCTTGCTGGAGCCCTGTCTATAAGAGATTTTTGAATATATGAGGGGGCTTACACTATATTTACGCGCACCTCACCGCTAGTCCTCCTGCACACCTACGTCAGAAGGGGCCGCCTGGGACAAAGCTGCGGGACGCGTTCGGCTTGAAACCCAGTGCAGCGGCGCACGGGTAAACCACTGATCTGAATAATAACGGGTAAACCCTCGCCAATGTAAGGGGGTGAATGCCACCAGCCCGCACTCGTTTTTATTTCGTGGCAGTGTTGGCAACGGACTCAGTTAAACCGTGTGGTTATCATGAGTATCCCGTTTTTATACTCTCTCGTGTAGGTCAAATGGGACTTCGGTGAGCGCTGTTATTGCGATCTGACTCGCCCTGAGAAGGTGGATTTGAGACGCTTCGGCGCTTGCTATTTGTCTCTTGCGGGATGACCTTTGGCCGGTGGCAGCTCGGTCGTGTGCATGGTCAGATGAAGCCCGAGGGCCGGGCAGACCGTTCTTAGTCGTTAGGGAACGTTAAACTATCGCCTCTAAATTCTCCAAGTGACTGGAATTACGCGATTGGATGGTAGGGTCAGGTGGGGCACTGGGCAACAAGTTTAGTGTAGCGTGGTCTTGATCTCGGAAATCCATATTCGAAGCAATCGAAACAGTCGCACCAAATGTATTATAAAAAACAATATAATTAAATGCTCGGTAGATCTAAAGATTAATTTTTATTTACTTCTGTGGTCCTTATAATGTCCGAAACGTTGAGTGCCTGTCACAGCCAAACCGGTTCCAGTTCTATTTCATAATTGCAGCGACGCCAAACATTGACATTGCAACACGCGATGGTCCAGTTTGGACTAAGTATTGTGTAAGGTCAGCAATGAACGGATCTAAAACAATAGGTAAAATTCACAACTCCTTGTTGGTATAGTGGTGAGTATCCCCGCCTGTCACGCGGGAGACCAGGGTTCGATTCCCTGACAGGGAGCTTTTGTGGGCTGAAAGTCATCTTCCATAAGGGGAGCTTGCCTACTCACGTCCCTTATTTGTGGTTATTGACACCAGACTTGTGTTTTATTCAGCTTCAGCGGAATCAAATTCGATTCCATGTCAAGCCAGCTGCGTCAATTCTGATTCCAATACTTAGTTTACTAGATGAATTGATTCTGAATTCGATTCCATGGCACCTAAAAAGCTTAATTCCGAATCCAATTTCATTCGATCCAATTTAATTACGTTCTGTATTCAAAATGTCCAATTATTGGTTACATTTCGTTAAATTGTTATGCATGACACGGAAAATATATTAAACAAATGACACAGAACATATATGGCGGGACAGGACAGGGTGGCGACCGACGGGCGGAGCAGGGCGGGGCAGGGCAGGACAGGGCAGGACATAGCCGAGACGGGAATAAAAACGGGACAGAGCCGGAACAGAGGAAGACAGGACAGAACATGGAAGGTAACGGCAGAGCAGGGCAGAGCAGGGCAGAGCAGGGCAGAGCAGGGCAGAGCAGGGCAGAGCAGGGCAGAGCAAGGCAGAAGCAGGGCAAGAGCAGGGCAGAGCAAGGGCAGAGCAGGGCAAGAGCAGGGCAGAGCAGGGCAGAGCAGGGCAGAAGCAGGGCAGAGCAAGGGCAAAGAGCAGGCAGAGCAGGGCCAGAAGCAGGGCAGAGCAAAGGCAGAGCAGGGCAGAGCAGGGCAGAGCAGGCAAGAGCAGGGCAGAGCAGGGCAGAAGCAGGGCAGAGCAGGCAGAGCAAGGGCAGTAAAAAATCAGGTTGAGGGGCTTCAGCCCCAACTTGGCTCAGTCCTCCCTACTTGGAAGGATGCGGGTCAAATCCGTGGATAAATTTGTATTTTATGGATTGTGAGGCACTTTGAGCAAACCTTTCCAGCTCATGCCTCCCTCCCCTCTACCCACTTCTTTGGAGAAGTAACGCCCCTGTAGGAGACAGTAAATCTTTACGGATGTAGTATTTCACAATTTTGTGGATCAATGCTGCATCCTTCATGTGTTTGAATATTGAAATGACATCAAACTTTTGAAATCATTAATTTCAAACGCAAAATATCAACTTATTAACTTGCTCATACCAGGATTTTCCCCAGGGGCAGCGCCTGGCGCTTCAGACTGGGTAGCAATCAAGCATTTATCATGAAGAAGCATCGATATCATGAATACAATCACATCTCAGTTTCGATAATACCTTCTAAAATAAGTACATCGTTTATATGGCCTTGAGTCATTCTCCCGCGCAGCTTCTCCTTGCAACTAAACGCTGCTGCTCTTTTACTGTGGCGCCTTCTCCGCCATCACCCTGCTTATATCGCTTGCCCATGCAATTCCCCAACCGCGCCTTGAGACATGCATAACCGCCTCCCTTTCCTTTATTCATGCGGGTTAGACATACTGATATGGCACCCCTCCCTCTATATCTCTCTATGTTTCCTCGACGTGTGCATGCCACACTTCCGGCTGGTCACGGCACGGATCCCATTGGTGACATTACACTGGAAAGTGATGCCTGATCGTATCATAACTAGCTGACGTAAAATACTGGGAAATGATGGCAGCAGGCTTCACGCACACGTATGTTGTGCAAGTTGTTATCAGTTGGTATTTACATGCACACTGCACATACCTCTTGCAATAGTTGGCGAAATAATGGACGTCCCAATTTATGTAATTGCTGTCCTCGTTAGAGGTAAAGACTGGTAGAGAGCAGGATAGCAAAAATTCATAAGAGCATGCAGCAACTCAATCGTATAAGCTGGTCTTGAAATGTGTTGTGCATTTGGATATTCGAAGTTGTAAAAACCGTGCATTTTTGCCATTTCTTGACAAACAAATTTTATTAAATTAAATTATTGAATTAAATAGATTTATTAATTACATATAGTTATTAAATAAACATTTATTAAATTAAATAGAAACAAAATAAGTGATCCGTAAATAAATAAGTGATTTTGTAAGCTTACGGGAAGATTAAACATACGAAGTGTGCTCCTTGTTTTAAAGCTCTGTAGCCTGCAAACTATGCCTCAAACACAATGTGCAGGAGCAGTCCTATGTATGGACTTGAATCGAACGACGAATGAACGCACTTGGCGTGATCCAGACATTTCAGAACAACGTGCAACACGTTAATCCTCGTCCAACGGGGACCTTTTCAGTAGCGGCGCCACCATAGGGGCAGGGGTGGAAGACTGCACCTGCCGTGACACAGGTGTGGCATTGCCACCCCTAAAATTTAGGCCTCCGTCTACATTTTACCGGTGCCATTTTTACCAAATTGTGGATTTTGACCGCTTTGAACATGTATTGATCAGTTTCCTTCGTTGACCAATTCAAATTTTGGTCACATTTGTCTATATTGCTATCCAAACTATTATATCTAGTCATGATCGGATTATATAGATTGACCTATATCTAACGGAGAGCGTGCCATTGCAAGAGCTGTGCCGGCGCCACTGGGCGGGGCAGGACAGGATGGCGGCAAAGGGTCGGCAGAGCAGGGCCAAGCAGGGCGGGGCAGGGTAAGGGCAGGACAGGAGAGGGAGCGGTCAGGACGGGACATACGCGGGGCAGAGGCGGGGCAGAGGCAGGCAGAGGAAAGACAGGGCAGGACAGGGTAGGGCATGGTAGGATATGGAGGGACAGGGCAGGACAGGGAAGGGCAGGACAAAACAGGACAAGACCGGGGAAGGCAAGGCAAAGCAGGGCAAAGCAAGGCAGAGGTGGGGCAGGGCAAGACAGACGTGGAACAGGTGAGGGCAGAAGGTGGAGCAGGGCAGGACAGGGCGGAGGCGGGAAGGGCAGTGCAGATGCGTGCTATTTTAATTAAATAGATACAATATAATTATTAAATGTTACCTAGTGAACGGCGTGGTTTGCGTCGCTGCCAACCACATACTACCGGGAGGGGGACGTATAGCCGCCACCCTAAGATCTAAAAACACACGGTGTAGCGATAAGCAAAACAATAAATTATATAACTCGGAAAAACCTCTATCGAAAGCATACCGGCCATTTCTTAGGACGGTCAATATTGAGGTCACCAGCGTTTATCATAAGTCGAATTTCGCCTATACCTATATGGATGTCCTTAAAAAATGTATTTTATCTTGATAACTGAAAGTAAGCGACACACGTCATTTGTCGCTACAAACGTGTGTATAATTTCGTCCAACCATACGGTGTCAAGGAATTATGTAAAACGAAACGCGTCCACCGGTTGTTGTGTTAACCCGCGCCGGGCCGGTGCTCGGCGCTACCTTCCTCGGGCCGGGGGGGGGGCGTTTCGACGCCCCCTTCTAACTCGGCTCCTATGGGACCTAGACATAAACTAAAAAGCACCAATTCGAAACCTGTCAAAAAGCAAATTTCGAAACTATTTGAGACATTTTTCAGGTCCAATATTAGGGTCACCAGAGGTCCTTACAAGGTTAAATTTATCCAAGATTTAGGACTAAGCTCCAGATACCCCCAATTATCTCGGAAACTATAATAGCTAGGAGCAAACGAGTAAAGAAGCATTTGAAAAGCATACAGCTATTGAAATTTGCAATCGCACCTTGTTCCTCAAATTTCATCTCAGGTCAATAGTTTGGGCTCCAGAGGTCATCGAAAGTCAAAAAGACTATTTTTTGCCAAAAATGTTTTTACGAATAACTCTTTGCTTAAGTGGGATAGGAAATTGATTGTGACACCATCGTGTTTGCTTCGTCACGGCGCTTTGAATTATGTATATGTTTACCAGGTTAGGTCAACCTAGAAATTTGACCTCAGGTCAAGGACAAGTGGTTACCCAATAAGGTCATGTTGCACATTGTGAGACGCGTCTTGACAAGATAAACACACTGGTGCTGTTTTCACTTCTCTATCTGAATTGTATCGAGAGTTATTGACAAAAAGGTGNATGTATTTTGACAAACTTTGTGCTTTTTTACCTTGTGACTGCACCTTTTAGTGGGCATGATGTCTGTTGGTGCTTTCTACTAATAAACAATAAACAATAAACAGTATGTTATCTGTTTGCAATGGTCGGTCTTCCCCGTGATCTGCCTCCCATACGGCGTGTGACGGCCATTTTGTGCGGTTAACAGCGGGCCAAAGTGTGCATTGCAGACCTGCCGCGCGGCGTCCAGCCTCGCACGCCCGTAAAACCCAACATGTAGCCACGTTTACGGCGAATAGCACCGTCCGGCGAACATGACCTTGATGACCTTTACAGTGTAGCACCCGGTGCTCTGTCGGCGGCACTCTGGAGGGTCTGCTTAGATTGTTGGTGCAAGAGTTAAGAGCGCGCCAATATTCAGAGATGTTACTACATGTTGATTGAAATGGGCTTATTTCGTGAAAACAATTTTTTAATTGCTTCAAAGAAGACCGTTTATAACCATCCTAGTGAGACAAAAAAAAAACGCTTTTAACAAGTATTAACAGCTTTCTGCATATCTGACAAACATGGGTGTCGTTTTTTATAGGCCTGGTAGGGTCAAAACCCTACCAATGATTTCACATTTTTACATTATGCCTGGTTGCATGGTAATAAAGACTTCAAAATATCATAAGTTAGCATTTGAGCCCTACCAAGCATTTCCAGAAGACAACACCCCTGCTGACAAACGCCCTAAGCCACTTGCCAACCAACGCCAGTGACTTCCTCAAGCAAAGACAGCGACAGCTGACCATTGTAGGCAAGCTTAGATATTCACGCATTATGAATTAAACCAATGGTGCAATTTTGCCACTATGAATGATAACAATTACAGCCGATTTCGTTGATGAATGGAATTGGATGGAAATAGTGATGTAGTTTTGATATAATGATTCAATTTCACCTACTCACAAGAACGCAAAATTTGGAGCACGTATCTGTACCTAATGGGCGGTGAGTTATTGAGTCGTTTATGAATGCCATCCATACACACGGATGGATGGACATTGGACATCGTATGAGCAATTTAAAGGGAATGGTGCATCCTGGGAATAGTACGTGAAATTATAGAAAAGAGTGTCCTGATTTATATGGTTCTGGCATTCGTTTTTGCGAAAAAGTAGCAATTTGCTATAATTCGAGAAATATTTACATTTTAAAATGTGACGTCACAAGACTCTAGCGTCTCCAAAATTAAATGTGACGTCATACCGGCAAAAGTAAGTCCTTGAATCAAAATATGTTGAGTAGACAACACCAAGGGCGGATCCAGCCGGCCGTCTGGGGGGGGGGGCAAACCGTTTTGGGCGAACCTTACCTACCCCCAATTTGGAATTTCTCCCCGGATTTGGGCCACTTTATTTTGCAACCTCAGGGTTTTTAATGATTATTTTTGTATGTATTTTTTTATTTTTAGCTTTTCGACCTTTTGGGATATTGCAAAATGTCAGCTTGCAGTTTTTCTTCTTCCGACACTGCCCTACTCTGAGCAAAACTATGTCAATTGTCAGCAGTACCCAGGGGCGTCGCCGATATTTTTTAGCGAGAAGATAACTAAAATGACGAAAAAAAATCACCTCATTTTTATGCTTTTATTCAATCCTTTGCAGCATTTGTAATGCGGATTTTCATGTTGTGTATTTAGAGCCGCGAAGCGGCGCGAAATTTTTACGGCTTTGCCTGATAAAACCCAGCAAAATAGGCTGTAGGCCTTATCAACAATAAGAAGCTAAACATATGTACTAGTAATTCAATTCACCGTTACAACGAACCGAAGACGATAGCGACGGCTTCGTTATGACGACATGGCCACTGATGTGACGCCGCGAAGCGGCGTGAAATTTTTATTTTAGGTCGTGGGATTGTTTTGTAATACTGGAACCAGACCGTGAGTGGAGCCAGGCCTCGGTTACCCTTATTCCTGGTTGCACATCTCAGTATGATGAAAATCTTTAAATAAAGAAAGTTTTCATATACATATTCTTCGGATAGTAAATCACGATGGTCGGTGGTAGTCAGCACTTAATGGTACATATGATAATGATAACTGTTTACATATGTATCGAGCTGTAGCAAACAACTGGTAACAGTGCAAATGGTTTGGAAACAGCAAGAGGCAGAACGACTTTTCCGCACATAAATGCGTCCCTGCGGATCTTGAAGAGCCTGGGAGAGATGCTTCCAGAGATGGTCTGGCCTGTCCCATGTTAAAGCTTTTCAGTACGCAAGTTGCACCATTGGAGGCAAAGCTTCCGGGTGCCCATGTGCCGCGTCTTTGCATTTCGCGTCGCGCTTTTTTCGAACTCAGCAGACTAGTTAAACATGTAGCCCGCTTGAAAGTTAATATTTTATGAAGGGAGTGGGCCGTGGTGCCAGCAATTACCGTCAAGAAGAGCTTATGCAAGAAATTTAATGTAATTCATTTTCCCATTCTCCAAATTTATGTAAGCAACTGGAAACTTGTGTCATGCCACGAAGCATAACGAAATTTTCCGCTTTTGGCTGTGGATAGCTTGATTTTGACTGCTGCTAAGGCAATTTTAAGATAATTTGTGTTAACAATTGGGAAATTTGTGTCATGCCGCGAAGCGGCGCGTTTTTTTTCTTCTGTTGATAGCTGACTTTTGACTGCTGCAAAGACAATTTTTACGATAAATTGTTAATTTTTCTCCCCCACTTGGAGGGGGAGAAAAATTAACTCCCCTTGACTCCCCTTGAACGGTCTGGGGGGGGGGGGTTATGGCCCCGTTGGCCCCACCCTGGATCCGCCCTTGGACAACACTAACAACCTCGTTCGCTGGGTCGCAACTCGCGAATAATTTTGGTGGCGATTGAAAATGTGTGAATGTTTGCACTATGGCCTTGCACGAGTGGAGATGGAGTGGCGGTCGTGTGAACACAGACCCATAATTGTGCATGCGCATATATGAATGTTAAATAACTACCCATCAATAAGTATTGTTGATATGTATGTTCATCGGTGTGTGTTTGCGTGCGTGCGTGCGTGCGTGCGTGCGTGCGTGCGTGCGTGCGTGCGTGCGTGCGTGCGTGCGTGCGTGCGTGATCTGCGTGCGTGGTGTGGCGTGCGTGCGTGAAAGTGCGTGCGGCGTGCTGCGTGCGTTGGCCGGCGTGCTGCGTGCGGCGTGTACACACAATCTCGTGCGTGCGTGGAGGCTAAAGAAATGTGTGGAAATGTAGTACCAGTAAGACGCCTTAAAACCCTATATGGCAGGCTCCCGCTAACCCCATGTAGTGAGGAGGGCATATTCGGCCCCCGGAGATCTCGAGATCACCACTCCGATTTATCAAAAATCAAAACATGGCGATCACCCTTAACATGTCACATTCTAAAAAAAACGATTTCAGTAAATTAAATAGGGGGGGCGACGGCGGGCAAAAAGTACAAAAAATTAGAGGTATTTGTTGATCCAACACAGCTGCCATGGTTTATCAACCGATTTTAATAAATCAACATTGATCGAAGATATTGAGTAGGAAATTTTCATATGTTTTGATGACGATTGGTAAAAATTAAAATCATAGGCTTGTGTGCAGGTCACTAAATTGGGGGCGAAGTTAAAGCGTAATTCAACGTTTTTTGATAGCTTTTTCTGAATAAATGCAATATTTCGTTATTTGTACATCATACAAAATAGTATAAGCATATTTTTGTACCCATAGGCGGTTGCCAGTGGTTAACGAAAAAGGGAGGCCAAATACAAAATATGATCCGCAGTCATTGCTTCTACCACGAAAATAATCAGTTATGCGTCAGAGATATTCCATTTTTAATGCTGCAAATTTAATCATAGGCGTAATCCAGAATTCAAAATTTTTTTTGGGAAGGGCAGAAAAAACCCCCTTTTTATTAGGAAATAAATGCCCGCTATATAATACTAACTAGTCAACAATTACTAGTTTGCTTCAATTTTCATTCTCATAAGTTTGCCCGCTTTAACCTACCTGGGCTCGCCATTCTCTTCAAATGTTTTCAAAAAGGACCCCCTGGTGCTTTTCATCGGAAAACTCAGGTATTTGTTATGTCCTTGTAGGCCCATGCATCAAAGTTTCTTGAATAATATGACCCCCTTTTTCCAGATTCCTGAGGCACCTCTGCAATTAAAATGTATTTATTTTCTTTCCTGGACTCATATGTCCCAGTTCATCATTTTCAACTTATCTGTTTTATTGCTCCGTAATCTGGTATATCGTTAATCACTATGCAATTTACCCCCTTTCTGTGCCTGAACACACCCTTGAAACTTAAGACGTAAATTTAAATTATTCAAAAATTAGAAGGAGAAACATCTCAGCATCTTAAGCTATAAACAGCAATTTATATGCTTTATTGACTGTAAAGCAGGCGTTTCATACTTTTGGAAATCCCCCCTTTTCAAGTACCTGAAAACCGCCTTGCCGTAAAAATACAATAATCATTGAAACATCAACTTATTTTGAACTTATAAATCACCGGTAAACCTATGCAACTTTTCACTACTTGAGGCAGTTAGGAAGAATCCGTGAAGATCGCATTTTCCCGTATTATCGCAATTGTCGCCGAAAAATCCTCCCAGAACTGGCCCTGGAACGGCCTCTGTTCAAGTCCAGAAACATCCCAAATTGAGTCAGATGTTTAAAATCCAATTTTTAAAAAGTCCGAAAGTTCATAACTTACTCGTAGCCGTTTTGGAGATATCAAAGAAAAACATGAGGGGTGGCAATATTGCCCCCCTTGCCACTAATAGCGTTAAACGGCGAAGGACGAGCGAGTCCGAATTAAAATCCTCGTCAATCTTATCACCCCAGTCCAACGGAGGTTCGTCTTGTGGCAAGCATTCTTTTTAATTATTTCGCTATGTGATGTTTTGCCGTCGCAAATAGATTCCAACTTTATCGACACTTGAACTAAATAGGTTTTGCGGCGATTTTAAATTTGCAATTATAAGCTTCATGTTTGAAGAAAAATAATTTTTGTGATATGAAATGATTTGATTGCACTTTACAGCTGCACATTTGTAATAGTCTAGACCCCTTTGGTTTTGAAGCTACGGCGTGGTTAATGAAGGAAATGTTATAGATGCGTCAATACAAAATATTACAGGCAGATTTTAACAGCGAAAACTGCATTAAAAACCTCAATTTTGGCATGCGATTTTAGAGACGTACCAATCTACAGATTGGGTGTGTTTCATCGCTGTCACGTCCCATAGGTGCTGGCCACTGATTTAAATGGAAGACCGTCATAAAACTATTGAATTGCGCTTGTATAGCCGAAACTTTGCACGTACCACGCGCACGCTGATCGAAATAGTGCATACGCCGGGCGGATCGTTCTCTACGCATCTGTATTTGACCCTGTCTTTGCGACTTTTGGTTGCCGAGATAGTAGGTCCGGTATTGCAACGATGTTTAAGGTAATTTTCGTGACGGAACATGTTACAGCTGCGCACGTGCAGTGTACCCCAGAGTTTGACCTGTGAAACATTGCCAGTGCTGTGGTCTCCAGCCTACACCAAATGTGAGCTTTATAGTCCAGCCGTTTCTTTAGACTACAGTCAGGATATTTATTTTACTGCACCCCTGACGCGCACGTGTCACCGCGCCATGCGACCCAGCGCATATGATAAAACATGTCAATAATCATAATGTCATTGCATGGGGCTATCAAATCGGAAAACCGCTTGTCAATTGGAATGCGGGATTCCAAAATATAGCTTCGTGACCAGCGTCGCGGTCTGCCGGGTCGGCCGTTATATGTGAGAAAAATCCGGTATTCAATGAGGACTCGCTTCGCGCTTCGCGCTTGTTCGTAAAAAGCAGTGCATATTGCATCTACCAGTACGAGCCACCCATCAAAAGGTGCGCCTGAAAAGGCCTCGCTTGACTTTACCATTACTATACTGCTTTGATTGATGCAGACGCAGAGGGACAAGACACATCTAAACCTCTCATCAAGATATAACAGATCAAGTTATAACTCTATTAAAGCTGTGTGATGGATTACTATACTGTTTCAGCTTTCACTTGATTCTTATTTCAAGCTTCGGTGGGTCTGTTAGGGCAGTTTTAGCATACTTTCCATTCGCCGATGTTTATAGAGCATTATTAAACCCGGGAGTGTTCTAAATCCTTTCAGTGTCCCGTTATTTGCGACAGTAAAGGTGCACTCTGAGGACCCTGGCCATCTTATCGCTCATCGTGAAATAAAGAAAGCAAATCGCTAGCGCATTAATGTTTCCGCGTGAAGCCTCAGAGGACGACTTCGTTTACTATTGGAAACAGATTGCTATTTTTCTCTGGAGGATAACACGGCTAGTGATTGGTCTGTGGAAGGTAACGTGGCTGGTGATTGGTCTGTGAAGGATAGCGTGAATGGTGATTGGTCTGTGGAGGGTAGCGTGGCTGGTGATTGGTCTGTGGAGGCTGACGTGGCTGGTGATTGGTCTGTGGAGGGTAGCGTGGCTGGTGATTGGTCTGTAGAATTTGATGATTGCTAAGACTGGTCTGTTAAGTATATCAGCAGCTAATGCTGGTCTGTAGAGGCTAACAACGATTACAATTGGTTACGAGCGAGCGCGAATCGCTCGCTCGTCCTTTCGTGGTATAGGGCAAAAATCTGAATACGAGAGACTCGGCCCGGCCCGATCCGTGGCGACGCTTTTGAGAAACTTATATCTCTGCAACCGCACATCCGATTAACAAGCAGACTGCTTTGCTGAGTAGCCCCGTCCATACTACCCTGTTCGAGACCAGCGCTGACTCATGCGGGTGACCTGCGCGTGGCGCGCGAGGGGTGTTGAACAGTGTTTTCTCACAAAAACTCCGCAACGGCTGGGCCGATTGAGTGCAAATTTGGTATGTGGTTGGTGATCTCTCAGTCGCTACTTTCCCACAACTTTCTGCACGTGCGCACGTGCACACCCCTACTATATATCTCAGGATCGGCTGAGCAGTCTGTATTCAAATTTATTGTGTGGTTAGGGACCTCTCAGCCACCAGCTTTCCACAAGTCAGGGCTGGGGTGCCCCTGCACGTGCACACCGTTTTTTAATCTCAGAAACTACTTGCCCGATCTAGTTGAAGTTTACCATGCATTTCCTTCGCGCTCGCTCGTTCATCGCCAACTACGGCGCCACACTGATATATAAATGAAAACGATGGCTAAGATTGGTATGTAGAGGATAATGACTCACACATCGGACAAGATTGATCTGCGACGATAGCACCGCAGAAAATCGAACACAAAAACCGCACTGAATCGTCCAGAGACGATGGAACGTATGGAAGATAATGGTAGCGAGCCAAGTCATCGCGTTGCGTCCTGCTAGCCATTTTGTGATAAGGGCTACAATGGATATTGGACCCAGGGCTTAAACGATCGGGTGGACGCGACTTTAGGAGAATTAATAGCTAGCTGAGAGATTGGGAAAATAGATTGGGTTTGGCTGGACTTTAGCGAGTGCCGGCCCGGCTCCTTCCACCAGTCACGGTGGAGAGACATGCTACAATGCTGCATTTGCCGCTACAATATGCCTGCACACTAACGGATCCAGGGGGGAGGCAAGGGCTTTAGGCCCCCATATCGCCTGAAATCGGCGAAATTTGACACATTTTCCAATGTAGAAGGAAATCGAATAAAGTTTCACTACAGGCTACAGCACGTTTGTTTAAAGCCGTTCAATAAGGTACAATAAAGCCAAATCCAATGAGTTTGTAAAATGTGTTGAATCTTTTAGAAATTTAGCCCCCCCCCAACCACCTGCAGCCCACTTTCTGGTCTGATCCACAGTGTACTTGCATTGATCGTTCTGTGTCATTGCAGTGATCGTTCTGTGTCATTGCAGTGATCGTTCTGTGATCTTCCTGTGCATGCAGTGATCGTTTCTGTGTCATTGCAGTGTGATCGTTCGTGTCATTGCAGTGATCGTTCTGTGTCATTGCAGTGATCGTTCTGTGTCATTGCAGTGATCGTTATGTGTCATTGCAGTGAACGTTCTGTGTCATTGCAGTGATCGTTCTGTGTCATTGCAGTGATAGTTCTGTGCCATTGTAGTGATCGTTCTGTGTCATTGCAGTGATCGTTCTGTGTCATTGCAGTGATCTTTCTGTGTCATTGCAGTGATCGTTCTATGCCATTGCAGTGATCGTTCTTTGTCATTACAGTGATCGTTCTGTGTCATTGCAGTAATGTTTCTTTGTCATTGCAGTGATCGTTCCGTGTCATTGCAGTGATCGTTATTTGTCATTGCAGTGATCGTTCTGTGACATTACAGTGATCATTCTTTGTCATTGCAGTGATCGTTCTGTGCCATTGCAGTGATACAACTGTGCCATTTGTCTATGTCAGTGCTATCACTTACTGTTGCTTGATGCCTGATGGCAAGTCAAAGTGTTAAGCAGTTTACGATCATGTGAACTCTAAAGAAGTTTTAAATATTTATTTAATATTTTTATTTGTTTTCATTTGAGCATTTTTCCCCAGGGCTGAGAAAAACTTCACAGTTTTATCCTGACACAATGGATTTTCTTTGCCAAATGAAAATCTATTTCCATTGCATGGTCCTTTGCCTAGCAGCTCTCAGAAGTGCTCGGTTTGTTTTATTTGCATATGATTGTTACAAGTAGTTTGAGGACTTTTGAAGTATGTTGTGTTTGACCTGGACCTGGTGTGTTACAAATTTTCAAAAAGTATTACGGTTCCCTATCGTTTATCGAGGTGTAGTAAAGTGTAGTATCACATCTTCATTACTGTGTTCTATAGTTTTCGTTTTTGCAACACATTGCAACTTCAATTTGATCTTTAGGGATTCTCAACTGGACACTTGTACCAGGTACTCAGCTGTGCGTACCCAACATAATTGAGGTGATACAGAATGTCGCACGATTAAATGTTACGAGAGCATTTGGCTGGCTCTGGCGGTATTATGAAGACATGGGACTTGTAATCAGTAGGACTTGAAATCTAAAAGATTGATAGGTGCCTAGTCCGCAGAATACTGCAATCCGATCTCACAGAAGTGTTGTATTCAAAATAGATTAATGCGTCTTGGGCCCGTAAACACAAGTTAGTGCATGACCTAAGAATGTTTTCCCATTTATCTGTAGCGGTGTATTAACTAGAGTGTTAACACACTCCCAAAAGTAAAAAAAAAAAACACTGCTTAGCCTCAGGTAAATAACCCTGCATTGAACTCTTGAAAATATATACTTGCGCTCTTAACAGCCGGTATTCGGCCATGCACTACCACGTTTTATGCGCTAGTGACATCAAATATTCAGTTTATGAACTCGCTTTCGGCTCGTTCATAAACTGAATCGTTAATGCCACTCATACATACAACTATATTAAAGTCGTTTATTTTATCGGCAGTTACAGTCAAGGTATATATTTTGAGAACTTATTTTATATAACTGTTTCGTATTCTACTCAAATTTTATGCAATACATGCTAGTGATATTTTAAGGAAAAAACAATTAAATCATAATCCCATATACCGTGTATTTTTCCATTCCATCATTTTCCCATATACCGTGTAAAATTTAAGAAGCTAGTATTGATAAGTGTTCTGAAAGCATATGAGTTTGTTTTGGTCGAAAAGACTTAGACGGTGCTTTGAGTAACTTTGCAAATGGAACTGACATCCTCAGTTTCATCACATCATTTCGCACGGATGCAACCAAGACTAGTGGGAAAAACATTGTTGATACTTTTCCGAAGCCGTAAGGGCTGTCTAGCATTCTAATTCTTCGCGCTGTTTCAGAGGGCGAAAAATCTGAGTTGCATAGTTTTGCATAGCACCGTGTTATGCCCTACATAGCATGACAATGTCGTAATAGATAATGCATGGTACACGTGAGTTACATATTGTTTGCCTTCATTCTACAAATATTTGTTTGAGTATGTACTATTTATATTACAGTGATGCTCTTTTCCTCCTTATGCTTTTTTCGTATAGCACCCTTCTGCTCTTACTTTAACACGTTTTCCACAATAAGATCACTTATCTTCAAGGAACACCCGGCCACAGTGAGGAACATTTTTCCACATTGAACATCTCCTCTCTTAACGGAGGGCTTTGAATCTGCACGGCTTCTCTTATGTGTAATAATGCCTCATATGAGCTCAGATGACCTTCTTCAGCACGAATGACCTCTTATTTGAACGGAGGACTTTTCTATTGGCAATGAGGGGCTGTTACCCGAACGAACAGAGGATCTTATTTTGCCATGAAGAGAGGGACCTTTTTTCATACGGAGGGAAAAACATTCTTTCCATTCCGAGGAATCCGGTCTCCACACGAAATGGTCTCTCTCTCTCTTTCTCTCCAACGATCTTGCGTCTCTCACTCCTCTATCTCTCTCTGCAGTTCATCTGTCTCTCTCTTCTCCGCTTCTCTCTCTTCTCTCTTCCTCATCTTCCTCTCTCTTCTCTCTCTCCTTCTCTCTCTCATCTCTCTTCTCCTCTCTCCCGCTCTCTCTCTCTTTCTCTTACCATCTCTCTCTCTCTCTCTCATCTCATTCTCTCTCTCTCTTCATCTCTCTCTCCTCTCCCCTCTCTCCTCTCTCTTTTCTCTTCTATTTTTCTTTCCGCCTCCCCCTCTCTCTCTCTCTCTTTCTCTCTCTCTCTCTCTCTCTCTCTCCTCTCTCTCTCTCCTCTCTCTCTCTCTCTCTCTCTCTCTCTCTCTCTCTCTCTCTCTCTCTCTCTCTTTCTCTCTCTCTTTACAAAGGTCCTCCTCTTCGCACCTTCTATCCACGGAGGACCTTCTGTCCGCAAAAAGAGCCCCTTCATGCATTGCAGCGCTTCTTTTACTGATAAGATAAGATCTTTATCTGATCCGTGAGACCCGCTGTCCGGTCTGAGGCGGACACCCTAGACATCTAGAGAGGCATTTACTAAATCATATTCCCTCCTCTCCTGGAGCCGGCCAGCTGAGAGCATCAGTATGCCACACACTTTAAAACGTTTCCGCCGGCCAATATGGTCAATTTACCCACTGACAACTTAAAGTAAAAAAGGACCATTTATTAACGCAGTATATTTGTGTGCACCAAAAATGCAACAGCAGGCTTAACGTAAACATCTTTCTTCAATCCCAATCCAGATTGAAAGCATTGGTTGTTTGCCGATTATTTACAATGCAACTACTGACGACCTCTGAGCCGACTGCATAAGTGACTGACTCTTGTCTCTGTTCGTCTCTGTTCGTCTCTAGCTGACTCTCTTCTCTGTTCGTTTCTGTTCGTTTCTGTTCGTCTATGTTCTTCTCTGTTCGCTTCTGTTCGTATCTGACTGACTGTTGTCTCTGTTCGTCTCTGTTCGTCTCTGGATGACTATTGTCTCTGTTCGTCTCTGTTCATCTCTAGCTGACTTGTATCTGTTCGTCTCTGGATGACTATTGTCCCTGTTCGTCTCTGTTCATCTCTAGCTGACTTGTATCTGTTCGTCTCTGTTCGTTTATGTTCGTCTCTGTTCGTATCTGGCTGACTGTGGTCTCTGTTCGTCTCTATTCGTCTCTGTTCGTCTCTGTTCGTCTCTGTTCGTCTCTGTTCGTCTCTGGCTGACTCACTCTTGTCTCTGTTCTGCAGAGAATCGTCCGGGCCCGTCCAGCTCCGGCCTTGGTAGCGTCATCTCACAGATTATTCTCCACGTGCCTATCACTCCCAACTTTCACCGGGAGGAGCTCATCAGCATCGAGAAGGACAGTCGACAGATCGAACTGCTGCTCTCTGAAATGCAGGAGTTCATGCCCAAGGCAGAGTCTGGTGAGTTTACTGAGAGAGAATGGGACGTATGAGGGTGATAACGGCAAAAGTATACAGCTTTAGTGTGAGTGTGCGTTGCATTTGACCAGAACACAAACCACCACGGATCCAGGCCTCTGGCCAGGCACATGATTAATGCAGTCTCAGTCTTGCATGTAACTCGTTATTCCATTTACTGCCGACGGGTGTGCACAGATAATGGTAAATCATTTGATGTTATGTTTGCGTGACAATTGATTTATTGTTAATGGACAGTAATTCTCAAATAAGGGTTTTACCCCACTTGGGGTAATGAAGCCTTCGGGCGGGTATAATGGCGTTTCATCAGCTCAGATATAAGTTATAGAGCTAATTCGTGTGATAATGGCACATGACTCACATACGCCTGTCCCTGTTTCTGCTTTATTGTCATCACATTATCGGAAAGAACATAACAACAGATATTTAGCTTTATCCTATAGCTAATGTGTTGTTGTCAGGGGCGTTCCCAAAAAAGAGGGTCTGGAGGGGGTGACATTCATAAGTACTCAAGATTCATAAATACCGAATTAATAACTTCTTCTGGGGTGTTCCCCATCCCCTTCTTTCAAGTTTTCAAAAGTTTCGTGACGTCGTCAATAGTCCACTACGAACGCTGTCGGAGGTTTTTGCCAGAGACTTATTTATTTATTTATTGACCCCGTTGTAGCCATCCCCTGTACAATTGTACATGGCCGGAGCCAAAGGGGCTATTCTTGGCACAGTGTCATTCAATAGTCGCGTTGAAGTGGGTAAAAGACAAACAAACAGTAGGTACAGTTAAAAGTATAAATGAACATATCACGGTTTGGATAAAGGACATGCATGCACTACAGTAAAAAGTATAAATGAACATATCACAGTCTGCATAAAAGACAAGCATACAGTACAGTTAAAAATATAAATAAACATATCAAAGGACTCTGCATCACATCAGCCAATCAGCGGCAGTCGTCATGGTCACCAGACGCCAGTCTCCAAGAAACCATTCGGCTGAAACCATTTGGCCTTCCTAGACTGTACTTGGAAGGCTGGCAGATCGGTTGCTCCTTTTGGTGATGTTCATGCACCGCTTCAGCCAACCACTTTCTGGTATTTACGAATCTTGGGTACATGCGAATCTTGGGTACTTATGAACGCTGGGAGCTTGCAAATCGTGGAACTTTTGAACGCTGGCTACTTATAAATCTTGGGAACTTATTATTTTCTGGGTACTTGTGAACGTTGGGTACTTATAAATCTTGGATGTTTATTATTTTGGGTACATATGGATTATGGTACTTATGGACTCTGGTATTTATGAATTTTGGGTGCATACATGCAACCATCCCCACTTGGAGGCCGGGCCCCAGGATCCCTCCCACAGCTAATTAGTAGGATTTAAATACTAACCCTATTGAGAGTAAAGAACACCTGGCTACCCCCAAAACCTGACTGGCCACCACTCACAATTTTGCGGCAGCGCTTCAGGCTGCTATACACTGAGAACCACTGCTTGACTAAGGGCACACAACACCCACCCAACGTATGGTTGATAGCAGTGAAGGAGACGCTCCCTGCACCGGTTATTCATCCGGCAATATTCTTTACTTTGTCACTCTCCAAAGGAATAGCATACTCAGGATATTATTATCAGCGACCAGTTCAAGAAGTATAAGCACAGGTGGGAGCAGGAATGGAGTGAATGTTGCGGTGACGACATTGGCTGGCAAGACGCTTATAAAGATGTTATGAAAGCTAGCATATCTTTCACACATAGAACACTGCATTATTAATCACACTTATCCACGTCACAAACATTCTACTATTTCGTATGGGGATTACAGAACGCAATGATTGCGCTCACTGTGTAAACATAGCAGAAACAATAGTGCATAAATTCTGGCATTGCCCACCAGTTCGTCGTTTGTTGAACGACATCAAAGGGTCACTCTTAGAAAATAACATGGTACCAGACATATAACATTTTAACGAATAAATCGTTTTATTGAGAACCTCCAAAACACCCCAGTGAATTATGCAATCATATGTGCCACAAGTTTAATCAGACGGGACTCATCTCACGCTTAAAGGTTCAGGCTTGGATTGTTTTTTCAAACACAATTTGATTATATTTTCAAATACAACTTCTGTTCATAATGTCAAAAATAGACATCATCATCATCATGTATTTTTCTTTTCATATAACACGTAAGCAAATGCAGCACAATATATGGATCTGCGCAAAAGCGCAAACATCGCTTAAGTGATAGCGCTTCTCCACCGAAAAAAGAAGAAAAAAGAGATCAAACTTATAACTGTAACTGCGGGCCGTGGTAGCGCCCCGGGCGCGGCCGCATCCCGTCTCCCCGACGTGCCGCCGGCACCGCCGCTGTGGAAGTTTCGGTGAGCTTGGGCCGTCTGTCTTGCGCCGCCGCTGACCAGCGCTGCGAGAGGTGGATGACTAAACTAAAGCTAAGGTGGTGGCGTCTGGTGAAAGCGAGTGTTTTGGCTAAGGAAGATATGAAAAATGTATGCTAGCTCTAGAATGGAAAGTTGTATGGACATTTGAGCCGTGTAAAAAGGTGTGACTTTTTCTTGGTGTGACAGACTGTCAAATGCTGGGATTAGTGTACGAGATAGTGTAAAGAGTTGGTGTCTTGGTTTGAGAATGGTTGGACAGAGAGACTGAAATGCTTGACGTCTTCAGTGTGGATGTCCGCATGAGCAGGCTGACGTTGGGGTCTAACGAAAGTTGTGTACAGTGAAGTTAAGAGTAGGATAGCCACACGTAGTCTGGTGTGGAGATTAATTGCCGTACTTTGTACCCAGCTGAAGCTAATAGGCGGCGGTTTGGTTTTCCCAAAGCTGTTCCCAGATTGAGTTACAGAAGATGGGTCGTGTATTTTGTCTGTCTGACCGACTCCGGGCGTCAACTGGTTTCCCCAGAGGCGGGTGGTGGCGGGGATGAAATAATTTTTGAAAGACGTTGGCGATTTTTTCTGACTAGAAAGAGTTGTGGCATTATTCTGAGGTCAAACCGGTGCTATGTTGGCGCGTTTTCAGATATTGTGCTCGTAATGTAGTAGGTAGCGGAGGGTTGTTATGGTGGATCCTGTGAAAACAGAATTTAAGCTTGTGGGCTGTTCGTCTGGTCTTTGAGTCGTTCCTCAACCAGATTCGTCGATGATCTTTCAGTTGAAGTCGGGGAAGTGTCCAGTCACTAGTCTCGCGATCCGGTTTTGTTAAAGTCTGGAGTCGAGTCGCGTCGGCAATAGTGATGTTCCCGTCGTATATGATGTCGCAATAGTCAAAGTGTGGTCGTATATATGTGATAAAATATCATTGAGTATGTGTCTTAGTAGTAGCTTTGCTAACAGAATAAATTGGGCGTGTAAGGTGCATATTGACTTTCTAATAACTTTGTTAACGTGGTCATGAAATCGTAGTCAGTTGATAGAGTCAGGTCCCTAGGTGGTTTGGTGGCTGGATATCGACAGGAATGTGTTTGGGTCTCCAAATTTTAGGTCAGTGGGCCAGTCATCGATGTTTGTGGTAATGTCTTTGAGTCCGTCTTGGTGCACTGAAAGAAATGCCCAATCAGTTTCCGGAGTGCTGTAATCATGTCAGGTCAGTTGAGGGAAAGTCCTATGATCCGAGGCTGTCAGGGGAGTTGATGAATATAGAAGGTGTCGTCGGCGTATAGAAGAGGGCATCGTTGTGGGTTATGTCCGGAATAGGTCTGAATAGGTACGATGGAGCTAGAAGCGGCCCCGAGCACCGATCCCTGGGGGCAGCCTGCGCTGTATTTTTTTGGTGCCCGAAAAATTGGCTGCCTAATCTAACAATCTCTGTGTCCGATCCGAAAGATAAGATTTTTAGCCATAACAGCAGCTTCCAGTAATCCTCCACATTGAATTTCGCCACTTGAAAAGAAGGGCTTTTATGCCAGATAGTATCAAAGTATTTGGAAATATCTAGGTATACTGCTGCTGAAAAATCGAGGTTTTTGTCAAGTGCTCGAATAAAGTGGTGGGTTAGGTATACTAATTGGATTTGGGTGCTGTGGCCCGGACGATAGCCACTTTGTTTTTCCGTCAAGATGCTGTGATCTGTTAGGTGTTTATATATTTTTGCAAATACGAGTTTTTCTAGAATTTTTGAAACACAAAAAGTAAAAACTATATTGGCCTGTAGTTGATGGGTCGGAGCTTGAACCTTTACGTTTTATATGGCGACTACTTAGCTGATTTCCAGGAGCTGGGGAATTCCGGCGCTTGAATGTTAATTTGAATAGTTGTGTGAGTGGATTTACAATTAATAAGGCTGTCATTTTTAGTAATTTTATGTTGGAATTTCATCGGGCCGTAGTTTGTTTACATTGAGGGATTCAAGCATTTCAAAAACTTCGGGCTCAGTGACTTGGTCTCTCCTAGTTGGGAATTGGGGGATTGGGGAAATGAGTGTAGGTAGTCTATTTGCCGCTGTGTCAAGGTTTCGTTGCTCGGCAAAGTGAGTGTTGACGAATGGTCGCTTTGTCAATGTCTGCAGTCACTGGTGCCACTTTGCTATCTATGAGAGGTGGTATGGTCTGGAGCGCTTTTTGCCGAGTATGCTTTTTAGTGTTTGTGGTAGTACGTGTGGATTATGTTTTGTTCCAAATTTTTTACGTTGTTTTTGGTGTGGGCGTCTTTCAGTCGTCTATTCAAGTAGTTGTCAAGTTTACGTTGGTGTCTCCAGCCGGCCAGCGTTTGTTCCTGTGTCACGTTTTTTGGCTATTCGGAGAGTCTGTCACTTTAAGGATAATATCTTTTCAGTTCCGATGTGCAGCCATGGGTTTGTCGGTGTCCTTCGATTATGAATGTTGCGGTAGGGAAATGGCTTCGATCAGCGGCCTGAAGAAGAGTCCCTCTGTAACCTTAGGGCTGCTTCGTCGATGTCGCAGTCCATATTGAGTCCCATGTCCGCGTCAATTAAGGAGTTCTTCAGTTTTGGTCTTGACGTCCCATTCGTCTGTAGTCCCGTAGGCTTTGTACTGTGTCCTGTCTCGAGGGAGGAACAATTTCCAGAGTGACAAATGATTAGGAGTCGGTCTATTTTTGAAAAAGGTGGTAAAACACCAACTCCTCTTTGACTACAGAGGTTGGATATTCAACAATATAGGTTCTTAAGTTTAGTCGGTGTTATTGTTGAAATAGCGGGTTGGGACGGTTAATAATTTGTCTGCATATTGAGGCCCCCAGCGATGTTCGTCTTGTATTTTAGTTCAAAGGGGTTAAGTGTGACTGTGGTTGTAAATGGGGGCAATAGGTAGTTGTTTCCTGCATTCATATCACCAAGAATAACAAGCGTCAGGCATAAAGTGCTTGTGATGAGCTACAATTTCATTGAGTTTTCAAGGAAGTCAGCATGGCTAGGGAAAGAAGCAACTTTGGGGAAGATATACATTTTGACATTACCAAGGTTGTAAGTTCTCCCTGTTTTTACTAGACACCATATCCATTCAATATTAGGTTGTTCTAGGTGTGGGAGACGTTTAACAGCAATGGTATCTTTAACATAAATTGCAACCCCTCCTCCATGTCTGTCTCTGTGGTTGGTAAGAGGATTGTGGTAATGATCGAGGGTGTACAGCGAGGGATGGACTAGGGAGTCAAGTTTTGTTTCGGTCAGACACACAATATCAACGGCGTTCATGGATGTGAAAATATCTAGCTCGTCTAAACGGCCAGTGGATGTTATTGAGTTGATGTTGATGTGTGATATGGTGAGGAACCTGAAGGGTGGTAGCTAGTTGATGCATGATGTTGATGCTGGGTGATGGTGGAGGACCCGGCTCGGCCAGACGGCAGCGCCCGACTGACAGGCCAGGAGATCTAGGGAATGATAAGCAGGCTGCTCAGCAACAGGCCAGAAGGCAGCGACCGGCGCACAGAGGTTTAAAAAAATATTAAACTTAACTTCAAATGTTTAACAGAATCATTTGCAGAGGCAGCCAAACGAGCTAAATAACTGAGAAGAGAGAAACATGACACACAATTGGGAAAACAAGGACAAAACTAGCCTGACCGAGAATCAGATCTAAACGTGAATAACAGAGAATTAGACTAACACTATCCGTAATGCAAAGCAATAATAACAAATAACTTAGTACGCTCAAAGGTCTCCGACAATACATTAAATGATACAAAACACTCCAGCAGGTTGCTCACCAGAGAACAGGAACAAGTCGCGGAACCAGGCGAGGTACCCAGCCGCCAGGCACCGGCCGCAGCCAGCAGCGGGCCCGCCGGCCCACCCGGCGGCAGCGGGCCGAGAAGGGATGGGCAGCCGCTGACAAGGGCGGCGGCGGCGGCGGCCGGGCCGGCGGGGCGGGCCGCGGGGCCGGGACCGCCGCCAGACGTAGGCCGCGCCGCCTCAGCAGGAGCTCGGCGCAGTCTCGGGCGCCCCGCGCCGGTCGGCTCCACAACGGCACAGCAACGAGCAGAACCAGCGCAGAGATCGAGCCACACAACAGAGATCGGGACAAACAACACTTTCAGTCCGTGCTGGCCAGTGGATGCGACTTGGTAGCGTTGAAGTGCGGCCGGTAAGAAAAAATAACTAAGAACTCTTGAAGATCTTCACATACAGGAATGGCAGTTTCTCCGGCACTACCAGTTCCCCTTCACCATGATTCACTTCACCAGATTTCCCCTTCCACAGGGTTCCCTTCACGCTGAGTTCACTTTACCTAGTTCTCTTTGCCACCAGTTCCTTCAGCACAACTGCAGTGAGTGCGTGTTCAGTGCACGGATCTACTCACGTGCGCAGCTGTGTTGTGGGTGGGCCTAGGCCCGGAAATTTCTCCAAATCCTCTATCTCCTGATTCGGACCGTCGGACCACCCTCACCTTTTCTGGATTTGAGTACCGCACGAGTCGCTCCACGCCGAGTGGAGCTTCCCCTCCCTCTTGAGTTTCCGGGCCTCGTAGAGGATGCTTCGGTTCCGGGCCGTCAGGTTCTCCTGGATAAAGACGTTCCTGAGGCCGTCTTCCGGGAGCGAGCTGCCACGGGGGGCTTCGACGTCCTCAGATCCTTCCTTTTCCACCATACCATGTCGCGCTTAACGAAGGTGGTGAACTTGACGATAAGCGGGCGCGGTGCGGGCGGCTGTGCGGCTGCCCGGCTGCCTGTCTCGGTGGCGGCGGCTGCTGCATTGTCTCTCGGCCGGCCAATCCGATGGGCATTGTCAATGTCCCACTTCTCCAGTTTCACCCCGATCGTCCTCGCGATGTCAGTGGCCAGCTGTATCGGATTCTCATCCTCGGTCTCCGGTAAGCCAGTAAAATTCAGGCAGTTCCTCCGACTGTACTGCTCTAGTTCAGAGAGCCGCTCTTCCTGCTCCTCGATAACTTTCTGCTGAGTCTTGGCTGTCTCCTTTAAAGCTGCGATCTCACGCTCTCTCTCCTCCACGCCGAGCAGCGCTCGTACCTGGGTACGGAGATCGGGGTCCTCCAGGACCGCCAGCAGCGCGGCCTTGTATCTCGGCTGGTAACATTGAAGCACGCGGAAAGTCACTCGGTGCACCGGTCACCGCTGGTGTTATTCCGTGGCGCCCTGTGCAGTGCTGGGCGGCCCGGCGCTCTGCTCGCTCACCCTTACTCGCCCGCCGGCACGGCGCTCGGCTCAAGCTCGCGGAGGGGCGAGAACCGAACCCGCACCCGCAACACCACCACAGCCTGCACAGCCTGCCTGGAGGGCGCCTGCAAAAATGCATCGGTAGGCACCTTTGGAGAATATGTGGGAGAGCGCCTTTATTATTTATATAGTTGGGCACCATGGGAGGTATATGAAGGGAGGGGGGGGGGGGGGTTCCTATTGGAGGTATGTTTGAGGTCTTCTTCCAGAAATTTTCATCAAATTGCGCTTTTGAAGGGCATCTGGGAAGCGTTTCAGAGTGATATTGGAGGTCGCCTTTTGAAACTACGTATGTAAGAGGAAATCCTTCAGAGTTGTAATCGGAGGGCGCTCTGGATCTTGGGAGGGCTGCTTTGAAGCATGTGGGTAGGCGCTTTTGGAGGTTATGTGGGAGGTGCCTTTTAGAGGTGTATCGAAGGCACCTTTACATATAGGTATGTGGAAGGGCGCCTTTATAGTGTATCGGAACGTCGCCTTACATTCCTTGGAACGCTCCTTCATATTCAGCCGGAGCGCGCAATCACATTCATGAACCGAAGCCGCCTTTAGCGGCCGTGGGTGCATGAATGGCGCATTCGGTTCCATGGAAGGGCGAAAGACCGAGGGGGAAAATAGTGCAGTCCCCCCTAAATACGCCCATGCACTAGTCTCGCCGATAGCAATTGCCGGACTTCCACCCGCCTCGCGCACAAGCCCCCACTCACACGGCCGGCCGCGCCCACGTGTGTCTAACTCCAACGGTGATTTTTGTTCCCTTCTTAAAGGATATAGCACCTTTAACATTAGTTTTTAACTGAGATAGCAGATTGTCGGGTGTGCTGAGAAACACCAATCCGAAATTTTGCCTCCAAAAGCGACTAGTTGCTGAGTTTTCAACGCAAACACCGTTTGGTCATATGTGGTCATATTTCAACGTCACAAATCCCGTGAACGTTTTCGCATACGTTCATTAAGTATTACTCCACTGTGAATTGCCACCGCACTTCGCTTTTTGAAGCCGTCCGCCCAGTATTTCAGTTTACCTTTGCGTCCGCCCGACCGCCACCGACGGTCCGGTAGGCGCTCGGCACACTAGTGGTTCACGTATGCGTGGCCCCCACTCCGCTACCCGGCGCGAGCGAAGCGCCGGTCGACCCAGCCAGTCGCGTTTTCACGCCTACCGGTGCCACCCATCGGTGCGGTGCCGGGCACAGCAGCTGTCACTGGGCGGGCCGCCAAAGTTTGCCGTTCGATGCCTCCTTGTGAACGACACAACTCGCTTTGGTGACGCTAAGGATTGGTGTGACGTCATGTAAACATATTACTATTTGTTCAAATTACAACAAATTCTGACTTTTTCGCAAAAATGAATGCCAGGACCGTAATCAGGGCATTCTTCTCCACATTCTACATACTTTTCCCAAGGTGCATATTCCCTTTAACTTGGCGTCCCGTTGGGAGAAACCGCTTTCGGTCAAATACAAAAACAAATGGTGCGGTTTTCATACTCCTGAGTGATTTAGCTTGATGTATAATCATTGACATCTTACAAGTTAATCCACACGTGGCTGCCAGTAACAGCATGCATCTTCGATCTACCGGTAGTAAAAAACACGTCGGCCGTGCGCGCCCGGGCCGTGCAGGTCATTCAGCAGTGCCGAAGCAGTGGCATCAGGGGGTCCGAACCTTCGTGCTGGCTGACATCAACTTTGCCGCCGAGGACTTCAACTGATCTGCTGGATTGGGGTGCGGAGCTGATCCGTAACCGCCGCTCACGCTGGGCCTAGGAACACAGAGCTCGAGGGCATCCGCAGCGCGCTTCTGAGATGGGTGGCCTACCCGTGCACAGTGGCAGTTGTTAGCGGACGGTGAAGTGTAGACGGAAGGTGGGAGTGCAGGGGTCGGGGAAAAGCAACAGCACGGCTAGGATCTGCAGCCGGTCTCTGCCACCGTCAGCAAGCTGGTCTGCCACCGTCAGCAGCTGCCGGCCGTCACGACTAAAAAATCATTAGCGAGGAGTCTTGCTGCAGTGTAGCTGAAGGTCAGGCCAGAATGGTTACAGCTGACAGCCCAGGCAACTCACCGAAAGGTAGCATTGCACTGATGTCCGCGTTGCATCTGCCCGAGTGCACTTTTTACATTTATTCGCTGCAATTAAGTAATACTTCGTAAAGATGAATATATGTGGACTTTAATGACATTACTGAAATATGGATATACAAGAATGAGATCCGGAAAATACAAGAAACGTTATTTCATGCATCTATCTGCATTAACTGAGCAACTGTGGGTATCGAGAGAGAAATGGACGCGGTAGTTCGGTCGTTCACCGCTAGGGGCTCTGACGTCCCTAAATTAAGAGATAGGGCGAAACTTCTCTCGCTCGGTGCCGGATGAGGATTAAAGTTAAAGGGACAGAAGTGATGCCACGTTGTTCCCATGCATATAGAGCACGATAAAACCATAGGGGCACCGTGCACTGTAAAAAGGTTAACCAGCGAAACAGCCTAGTGGGAAATATTTACCCCCCCTGCCACTAATAGGGTTAATCGGATATATTTTTAGTAATTAACCCGCGCCCGCTAGAGGCACAATCTGCCCCTCCCGGTTTTTCTCAATAACTTTACAACTTTGACAGATACTGACGTGAAACTTCCATTGGCGGATAAAGGATTTAGTTTTTGGTGCCATGGAGGGGGATCACTCCCAAAAAAGTCATCAAAATTAAACAAACTCATCGGATTTCGCTCCCTTATGCATTGCTCGACGTTTTAAAATAAAGTTTCCCTCGTAAAAATTGCGTAGATGTCCATCTACATCAGGAAATGTGTAAATTTGCGCCGATTTCATTTTTTTTTGGGGGGGGGACATTTTCCCCTGATGCCCTCCATTGGATCCGCCAGTCGAAACTTGTAGTACCTTATACCGCATCAGTTGCACAAATTCAATGCAATTGTTTGGGTATTTTGGGAGATAATGACGCTTTAGTGACATCATGTCTTTGTGGAAAACAATTTGTGTGGAAAACAATAAATGTTGACAAAATAGTAGAAAATCGAGCTTTGAATCAAATTGCAATACAAAACATCAAAAGAAAAGAAATGGCAATCTCTTCACAACGACTATCTCATATTTCCGAAACTTTGAATTTGGACCCCAAAACAACTGATGTTGTTCGCCAAGTTTTCACCAAAAACCTATATTTATTAGAGAAACAAGTATGGACGATACTCAAAATAATTTCAAAACTATCTCTTTATTTTGTACAGCTTCCTAACAATGAGTATTATTGAGTAACTCTTATAACGTCATTGTTTGAAATTGTGTTTTGGCTTTAGTGCCCAGATGCAGACAAATGAATGTCACCACTGTATTTTAGACAAAACTGGTATTGACGTCATTGTTTGAAATTGTGTTTTGGCCTTAGTGGCCAGATGCAGACAAATAAATGTCACCACTGTATTTTAGACAAAACTGGTATTAAGAACCGTGTTTTTATTTCCATTAATAAATTGCAAACTTTGACCCCATGTGACCTGACCTTGACCTGAACTTTGCCTAAGGGCCATTGTATGGGTTCTGGTTGTAAAAATGGCTACTTATATGAAATTATACGTGTAAAATAGACCAGGAGAAATGTGTCGCATGATTTTCGTAGACCCCTTGCCATAAGTGACTTTTTGTGACTTGAGCTTGACATTTGCGTACCATCTTACCTTCGCGGGAGATGTATTTTACGTTTCAGAGCACTTTGTGCGATACAAGTTGCAGTCTAAGGAGTCGAATGGAAAGCATGTCTCATCAACTCGTATACCCCGATTTTGACATTCGACCTGACTGTGACCTGACATGTGACCTTATTTCAACATTTCGCTTACGCTGTAATTGCGTCTCATTAAAGGGACACTGCCACCTTAACATTATATTTGGGTTGAGATAGCCATTTTCCGTGCTAGACATTGCAATTATGTACAAAATAAGTTAAAACAACCACCGAGGTCGAATCACAAAGAAATTTGAATTTGGTTTTGACAGATCTGTAACATCCCCAGTCCCCAGTGTATTTTTTCGGGGACCCTGATCCGATGACGTCGTCACTCTTTACTAAATGTTGATGATAGTCTACTTGTTTTACATTTGGCCATACATAAGCCGTACATTTGGCAGCGTGAGGGTTTTCTCTATTCTCAAAATTCCTTCATATGACGTCATCAGCCCAAATATTAAAACTTAACTTTTATGAAATTGAGCACTGTTTGTGAGAAACAAATGTCATAATCGTGTTCGGCAGCAATTACGTCATATTAAGCACCACAAGTGGCGTACATTTGAGAACTTTTGGGAAGGTGGCAGTGTCCCTTTAAAAGCTTCCGATTGCCGCCTCGTGCATCTCGTTGCGATTATTGGTTCGGAATAAAACAAGGAGGCTGAATACCACAGCGTTGAGCGTGGTACGGTTTGATAAACAACACTTTTTATAGGTATTCCTTTTTATTCACTTCCATGACAGCCGGACATTTCCCGATAAATCCAGCTACGCTTCTGCTTTAATCCATCGAGAAAAGCTCACATTCACATGTATTGCTTTTACTGTTGAATATTCGTAATTGACAGATTTGCGAGTGCAATCAAAACATTTTGCGATCGCTATCCCTGCAACGCAATGTCGTATTGTTTGCGCTTAACTATACCACTTTTGTGGAATATATTGCTCGGAATTATAATTATTCTAAAATAAAGCAATGCTTGGAACATGACATTTTACAGTTTCCTTTCTCACATTTCACATATGCACATCTGTTTGCTAATGAGAGCAAATGTTTAACTTACCTTATCTTTATGTATTGCAGAACAATGTACCGCCTAAACATGTCATGGAAAATGTGCGCAATTCACCACAGTTTGGTCCAGATATTGTAGGATGAATGATTTATGACTTGAAACACAACTTTACTGTTTTACCAACTTAAGGTCCTTTAGCTAGCCTGGAGGGTCATTTTCACCACTCAGGAACCACCTCAGATGACCATCTCGAACCCTAACATCATCGGGTCACCGCAAAGAAGCTGGATCATAATGATCTCCAACCGTAATTTCCAGCTCACCAATTACAACATTCCACGCTAGGTCTCCACCATCAAAGCACATATGACCCCAGACTTTGTCTAGAGTCCTCACAGCAGTGGACACAGTCACCACGCTCATAACTGAGATCATTGGTAGCGGAGGACTTAACACCCGTCTCGCCACCAGGGAGCTTTCCTAAGTCACAGGTAACATCGGCAGGTTGATATCTCACCTTACCTAGGACATCAAACCGGCCAGATCAGAGCAGAGCACAGGGTACCTCACCTCATCCCTGTACCGAGTTACCATCGGCTAGGGTTTACCATGACTCTCCTTGGATACAGTGGCTGGTCGAGGCAACGTTCACACACATGACCAGTCGAATCCAGCTCAACCACGAATCCCGACTGGGGCCGAACTCGTCTCAGTTCCTAAGCTTGATCATCACAGCAGCTGACCGCATCTCATCACAATTGCTAACTGATGGTCTAAATCTCACACAATTCATAGCAACCAGCAGCACGCACGCACGCACGCACGCACGCACGCACGCACGCACGCACGCACGCACGCACGCACGCACGCACGCACGCACGCACGCACGCACGCACGCACGCACGCCCACTTCACGCACGCACGCCACGCACGCACGCACGCACGCACGGCACGCACCACGCACGCACGCACGCACGCCACGGCACGCACGCCACGCACGCCGCACGCACGCCAACGCACGCACCGGCACGCCACGCACGCACGCACGCACGCACGCACGCACGCACGCACGCACGCACGCTCACGCAACCGCACGCCTCTCTCTCTCTCTCTCTCTCTCTCTCTCTCTCTCTCTCTCTCTCTCTCTCTCTCTCTCTCTTGGAACACCAAGTCTCGATAAATGCCTCAACTGCAGCGGACAGACATGTCACTTGACCTCACGTCCAGGTCCAGGTCACCGGGTACTGTGCCGGCACGTCGTGACCTCACGTCCAGGTCCAGGTCACCGGGTACCGTGCCGGCAGGTCGGCAGCGCTGCCAGCGTCATCACCAGCACCGTCACCAGCAGCGGCAGCAGCAGCAGCAGCGGCTCGGCTGGCCTCAGTCGGCTGCTGCTGGCAGTCTGCATCGCAGCTGGATGCTCGTCTGGTGGGCGGGGGAGCAGATGAACTGGTCACACATGCGGTCTCACAGTACAGATGATCGTCTGGCTATGCTGCTTACCTTTCATATCAGTGTATTTGAGCCGGCATGACATCTCAGCGCTACCACGTGTGACGTATGCAATACAATGTCTTCGGAATGCATCTTACAGCAATGGAGCATACGATAACTAATATCAACGTTCACTCGTGACCAGTGGCGTATTTAAAGGGGGAATGGGGGTCATGGCTCCCTGGCGCCGAACGTGCGCTCCAGAATATGTTGTCGATCCATTTGGCATGGACAGTGGACACCGTTTGTGTGTAAATTTCACGAAAACCAGGAAAAAGCTGTTTGACTGATAATGCAAGCGGTTTTATCATTATTGTCTTTATAGTTATTGGATTTATAAACTGTAAATTGTTCTAAAGCATGCGGCCCCACTGGCGGATCCAGGGCAATCAGGGGTAAATTCTCCCCCACCCCCGCAGAAATCTGGGGGGAGGCATTCAATAAAAGTATGCCCCGCGCACATTCCCTGCACTGAACGTGAAGAACAATGATCTACGGAAAAATCTGGGGAAGTTTGCAGTTCTTCTGGGAAAGATAACAATTTATCGTAAAAGTAGCCTTTGCAGCAGTCAAAATCCTGATATTCACAGTAAAAAACAACAAAAATTTGTGCCTCTTGCCGGCCGGCATGACACCAAGCTTCGCAATTGACCCTCCATCAAATTAAACAATGGATAATCAAGTTCCATTAAGTCGTCTGGCAAGAGGCTTCTCTTGACAGAATTCCGACCCTCCAGGGTCCACTTTCTTCAAAAAAAAATATTTTCAAGTAGGCTGCATGTTAAGCTAGCTAGCCCGCCGAGTTCCGAAAAAGGCGACGCGAACCCAAGGACGCGGACATTGGTACCCGGAAACTGATCCAGCGGTGCCAAGCTTGCTGGACCGAAGAGCTAATAGTGGGGACCAGACCAGGACCATATCCCCAAGTCATCTTCCACCAGGCTCCTCCAGATCCACAGGAACCATTTATGTGCGGAAAAGTCTTTCTGCCTCAGACCTGCTGGCTTAAAACCATTTGCACTATTACCTGTTGTTTGTTACAGCTTGGTACATATATAAAGGTGCAGTTATTATTTTGATACGTACTATTGAGTGCTGACTGCCACCAGTCATCGTGCTTTGCTCTCCGAGGCCAATGTATATGAAAAACTACCTTCATTTCAATATTTTGCATCATACCGAGCTGTGCAACCAGGAAAAGGGTTACCCGAGGGTTGGCTCCCATTACGGTCTGGTTCCAATATGAAAATGTAGTTATCCACCACCTAAAATTCACATTTCTTTGGCGCTTCGCAGCGTCATATCAGTGGTATCGTCATAACGAACGTCATCGCCTTCGGTTCGTTGTAACGCTAAATTAAGTGAAAAGCATTTTTAGACTCTTATCCTCAACAAGGCCCACCACCCATTGGTTTTATGAGAAGAACCCGAAAAAAATCGAGCGCGGCGCTAAATAAGTAAATGTTTACAATAACATGGAATTTCACATTAAAAATGCTGCAACTGCTTAAATACATGCAAAAAATAAATGTAAATTTTTTCGTCATTTTAGCTGACCCCCACTCAATAATTATCGGTGACGCTCCTGCGAGTTGGTATGAGATAAACGTTATTTACGGTATTAGGTACATATATGTGTATATGCTACGGAATATTGCGTTTTTGTGTTGTTATTGCAAGATAAAAAATGCATCGATTTTTCCCCAACAAATTTACTCCGAACAGTATTAAAAAAAAAAAATACTCCAATATGTGTACATTTTAAGCTCGAATACCAAAATAAGATGACCGGCTTAGTCTGCGGGGGAAAATGGAGTACATTTTCGCCACAACAAATATGCCCTCCCACGGAGAGAGTCTGGATCCGCCAGCCTGGATCCACTTGGCTAGTTTCTAAATACGTCATTGCACGTGACCATGATTTTAAGCGAACAAAATTATCACAGACACAACTAATAGTGCTGGTAAAACAAAGGTCAATGCTGATTGTTTGGCTGATTTTGTGGAGAACTACCCAGTTTGAATGTTTGGGTTGGCTGTCATTCTCCATGCCTTGGCATTCCAGGCATTTGCGTGTGTTCGGTCCATTATGCAGCCTGAGCACGCGAGCGTGTCGTGTTTCATTTCTTTCTTCCGAAAACGTGCTAATCGCATAACAACTGTCCGAGGCCAGGTATTGAATTTGCTTCACAGCGCTATAAATGAACTTCAAACTTCCTCGGTCGCGTGACCTGACAAAATTGCACCACTGTTTATAACCTGACGCTTTCACCGGCAGGCAAACGGAGCACTTCACCTTTACGACAGAATAGTATTTCACAACCATTCGGGACTTAAAGCAGAAACTATAAAACTAAACGCATTCCACGTGCGCGCGCTTATTGCCGTTCTCTATGATAGGCGTATGTCTTTGAAAGGTCCAGCGTAATGAGGTGCACTGCTGGAATGAGGGAATTAGCCTTTGTGCGCCCATAACCTAATTGTAGCGCTATCATAAGCGTAGTACAAGGTATCTTCGCTCAGATTGAAATCCGATCATTTAACTGGGGAGCTTGCCAAAAGCGAAAATTGTAAGGCAAATAGTGATTAGCATGCGATGTTTTATAACACCAACCGCTGTTGTAAGACCAACAGGCATTAGCGTGGTCATTGGCCTACGGAGGTCCAGCGAACGAGTGGATATGCTGTGCCGCATCGCTGTGGTGTCCTGCGGCACAGTCTACCTGAAATCGTCAGCAGCAAGCTGAGCAGAAGGAAACATTACGGCTCACCGAACAGCAAGCTAAGTTAGGTCCTTTGAATGAGATAAAGCATCTTTTCAAGACCAATGTACTGCGCTTACTAAATCATTTCAACACCCCAAATACACAAATACTCAGGGGCGTAGGAACTCATTTGAAGTTGGGGGGGGGGGGCAAAATGCATTTTTGAAGTCGATTCTTTGCATGCAACGTTCCATAGTCGTTAATGTTTAAATCCCGAAAATGTTGGGGGGCAGTTTCCCCCCTGGCCCCATAGGCTTCCTACGCCTATGCAAATACAGTAAAACAAGGCATTTAACAAATCACGCGCATCATTGCCATACACTGTGTTACCCTTGTCTCCTCGTTGGTAACTCACCATCGATGACATGCACGCGGACGGAGGCGGACTCTCCCTCGCATGGGTTGGCCGTGTATGTGCCGGAGTCGCGTTGGCGCGCGCGTGCGATCACCCGTAAGTGGTGCTGCCGCACCACTGCGCTTCCGTCTGGATACTGAGACCAGCGCGCGGCGAGCTCAGTCCACGGGTGACGCGGTTCTTTCAAGCCAGCCGGCGTCCGGGCGGTCGGCCAGCAACCCGCAGCTCGCAGCGCAGCTGTGTGCGTTGCTGGACGTTAGCGGTCCGCAGGCGCCGATGATCTTCGCGTGCGCCGCTGCCGGAAAAACGGTATACTCAGGATCCGGGGAGATCCCGGCAGGTACAACGCAGCGTGAGGCTATACGGAGTAGAACACGGGCAGACAAGGAAGTCAACACGTAAACGGTATACTGAGATCCGGGAGATCACGGAGGCACAACGCAGCGTGAGGCTATACGGAGTAGAACACGGGCAGACAAGGAAGTCAACGCGTAAATGGTATATCGATTCCGGGATATCACGGAGCACCAACGCAGCGTGAGGCTATACGGAGTAGAACACGGCAGACAAGGAAAGTCACATCGCTAAATTGGATATACTCAGATCGGAGATTACGGAGGCCACAACGCAAGCGTGAGGCTACAGGTTGGGACACGGGCAGACAGGAAGTCAACGCCGTAAACTGGCATATGAGATCCTGGGCAAGACACGGAGGTACAACGCAGCGTGAGGCTATACGGAGTAGAACACGGGCAGACAAGGAAGTCAATTCGTGGTTGTCATCTGAGTGTTTGATTAAAGCGCCGGTGTCAATATTGTTGCGATTGATGTAAATTTGGGAGCTGCTGGGAGCATGGTAAGCAATTAGCATTCAGCTAATGGTAGAAATCAAAAACTATTGTGGGTGTTGACCGGTTGAGATGATCACGAAGCGCCTTGCCGCATATCACATATCATGATCCATTGATATCGTGATGAACATTGAACACTGCCGCATATTTATCGTGGGGTTGAGGCTACAATAGTTATGTAAGCCAACATGTTAGATTGTCTTAATATGCCAAAAACATTCTTGCAAGTAAGTCATTAAACTATTGATCTCCAGACAAACTCAGCATAACAATGTATAATTGAAAGGAATGTTCATTTTTCAGAACTCCTGTCATTAGTCAGTGCTCTTTGGTTGACGCTGAATAGCTAATGCTGGTCTTATCAATGGGAGTCATTTCAGATATATTTTTTCATGAAACATCATCATTAAAATCATCTGAACTGTATTACAAATAGGCATTTATACAGTGCTACTCCACATATGACGCTGATTGTTGACTCTCGACAGTGTTAGTTGTCTGATGTCAGAATACGAACGTACCTGGATACCTGAACCCAAAGAGGCTTGATGAAAACAATTATTACTTCACAGTTCACATCTGTATACGGGACCAGGCACGTTTCTCCGCTAGTCCTCGCTGCTGCAGTGGACTGTGGTCGTTGCATGGGATTGAGAGTCCAGCTGTCTGGTGGGTAGGAGTAAACTACAGCCAATAGCATTCCCTATTCGCTCCGGAACGGTTATTCGGCGAACTCCTGGGCCTGGATCTCACGGTGGTTTGGCCGCCTTAAGGACGGAAGTCGTGGCTCCGATGGGAAATCGACTCGCATAGTCCGGCTCACTAAATCGACCGTAAACCTGACAATACCATAAACAAAGTTCGGATGGTGCCATCTCGCGACGCCTCTGTGGACTATGGAATGATACTGGGAGACGGTGTGAATTTGCTGCCCTCGGCCATCACTCGGTGACCTTCAGTGACCTTCGCCACTGAAACGGATACGAGAACACCCAACTGTCACTGGATCGGGCGTATATCATAGACTGGCGATCGTTCCTACAGTGCACAAACTGTATCGTGTGGTGCAGCCATCTATGTGATTTATCTCGTCACCGATGCCCACTCAGATACAGTCGCGGTATTTTTAACATCACTGTAGCTGGTTCATGGACTCAGCTTCGTCCTTGCGCCACTTTGCGCGAAATCTCACCGAAACTCTTGTAACTGAAGCTCGGGGACTTTCAAAACTAATTTCAAGATTGGAGCGGACCATTAAACAGACATTCGGTGTACCAAATTAATGGTTATCTCGCGGGTGGAATTGAACTGCAATCCAACTAAGTGTGGCCGGCTGCTAGATCCGCACATCTGCGTCTTGACCGGCGGAAACTTCGCCGCCGACCCGTATCTCGGTCTGCACCGGCAAATAACTCGCAAACATCGTCTCAATGCTGGCCGCCACTGCTCACAGCACCCCACGACCGCGGCCAGAAGATCCCCAACGACCCACTGACCACTTCACCACAGCCGGCGGGAGATTTTCCGCTCACAGCCCGGATGGCCGACACCGCTTCTGGACGCGAACCTGCTTCATAACGCAGACCAAGTGATGACCTTGCGATTCGGTGAGCTCGCGTGAACTCTGCGGGGAGTGGGTTAGTCGATTCAGTTTAATATGACATGTGTCTGGCGGGGCGTCTGAGTTCTCTCGTTCTGCTGGACGTCAGCGGCGGTGCTGGCGACGAGCAGCACCGGAACTGGCAGCCTTATGACGCTAATATCGGCCCGATCGTCCGTTAACAACGCTACTGGCACGGCAGACGCACGGCAAGGGCACCGCGCGCCGACAGGGCCGACTGCAGAGCCGACCGCAGGGCCGACCGCGAGCCGACCGCAGGGCCGACCGCAGGGCCGACCGCGAGCCGACCGCAGGGCCAACCGCAGAGCCGACCGCGAGCCGACCGCAGGGCCGACCGACGAGCCGACCGCAGAGAGCGCCGCGAGCCGGACCGCAGGGCCGACCGCAGAGCCGACTGCAGGGCCGACCGCGAGCCGACCGCAGGGCCGACCGCAGGGCCGACCGCAGGGCCGACCGCAGGGCCGACCGCGAGCCGACCGCAGGGCCGACCGCAAGACACCTACCAGTCCAACCGGACTATGACCCATAGCCGAGGCCGGGCTCACCGCAGGTACATACAACATGCCGACCCCTCGGGGCCAACCTAGTCAGCCGCGTGCTGAACAGTTAAACATAACACTGAACGCTAGATGATAATTGTTCATTCAAGCGTGATTCAATACACAACTCAGCGCAAACATACAGGCTTAAAGGAAACAGTTCATCTTTGACATGGGGTTTTGAGTTGAGATAGCCAAGTTGTTCCCCATACTCGAAAATGATTTGAGACGCTTTCACATTTTCATAGAAACCCTTTATATAATTAATTAATATTGAGTCATTAAAGTCGTGGATTGGAATACTAGCTAACTTAACTAAAATCGCTGAATAGGCTTATTTTGGCTGAGTTTGACGTATGATCATGACGCACAGATGACGTAAGACTTGAAGGAAAGTGTAAGTGCTGGACAAGAACAGCGTTTTAAACGGGCGGCCCGGTCTTTCTTACGGCAATAGTTGACTACGATGTAAGTGTGTGCTTGTATGTGTGTGTGTGTGAGTGTGTGTGTGTGTGTGTGTGTGTGTGTGTGTGTGTGTGTGTGTGTGTGTGTGTGTGTTTGTGTGTACGTTTGCGTGATAGTTTGCTTGGTTTCCATCGTGACGATTATGACTTCCCTTCTGTTTTATTTAACCGACCCATGACCCATAATAGCCACGCGTATTTGTGGAGTGTCTGTTGACGTCAATACATTCATACATACATACAAGAACATACTGTTTCAGTATCTCATTCTTTTTATTGCAAGAACGAACTTTGCGAGGCATTTTTTATATAAATTTAGTCCGAATGTTTTGTATGTATGGATTTCCGAGGTCAGGACCCACGCTAAGCAGAGCTTGTTGCGCAGGCCCAGACCCCACCACCCCATCGTACAATTCCTGTTGGTCGGCAGTATTTAGACGAAAGCTTTACGTGCCCGACATACCTGGACACGGTCCGCCCCGCTCACTGACGTCACCTGCCTTCAATTGACGCTGCACTGGCGCAGGCCATCCCAGTCAGGAGCAAACAGCGAGCGCCAGCGACTCGAACCGGCTGCCACACCGGGATAGGTCAAGAAGCCCAGCACTCTCCCGACGACTACAGGGGCGGAACAACAGCTACGGGGCGTAATGGTATTTATCGTGATTTTGATGTTTAAAATCTTCTATAAAATTTTATCAGCAACTTCTAGTAGCGTATTGTGTAAAGGTTCAGCGCTGCCTGAACGCTCCAAGACTGCGTTCGAATTGTTGATCTGTCCCACTCCCCGACCCCGCCTCGAAAAAGTACGCGACGTGCCGTGGTTTGATTGGCCGGCCTGCGGTCCCCGCCCGCTGAGGGGTAGGTAGAGCGAGCCGGCAAGACCGGTGCGCCAGTGACATTAAGACCGTGCATGACCTGTGACACAGAATACAGGCACGGACACCCCAGAGCACGGACAGTGAGCGACGGTGGCGGACACTACACATTCTTAGTGAAATATAATAGTGACGAATACCTTCTTAAAGCAAGTATTGTATTGTGGTGGTTCTAAAAGCGTTGTATTTTCCGACATCTTCAAAAAGTACTTGAGCAAGTACTGTCTTGTATAGGCCTCGATCCCTCACTAAATCGATGACGTTATGAAGACATTGTGTGCTTCTAAGCCAACTGATTCCGCATTATTCTGAGGGAAAAAAAGTGAGTTTGAACCAAACAACTGACATTATAATTTGTTTTTTCCACGTAAATATATATTTGTATAGCTTAGTAGTCACATGATAATTCATTTATAGTTCCTCTTAATAATGTCTGATATTTTTTTAAGGCGAACAGACGTAACTGGCGTCCCGTAGTATCGATGCTTGGAACCAGAGACTATCATGGGTGCCCAAACCCCAAGCCCAACCCAGCCGAAACCCATGAACACCAAGCCCAGACCAGACCCATTCAAATTAATAATATTGATAGCAATGCCCATTGGGGCCCATTCAGATACGCAGATAATTATTTCCACAAAATTCGCAACCATTACCCTAGCATTTTGGCTTTCATAATATTAACGAGAAATAATATTAGGTACCTGTGTGTTGCTGCTGATTTGAACTTTTCGAACACTTCGCGGTCAACATTATCATATTGGATCAGACCTAGGATCAGACATGGCTTAAAAAATCCTACTGTCCTATTACTTACCACGATTTATTGTTGTCATATAATTGCCAAAGTCTATTGTTTACGGGTCCTATATCATATAAAAACATATTTACCTGGTTAAACGTCTGGTTGTCAAGTACAAAATAACTCCTAGCGACATTATTCCAAAATTGCCATACCCATGCCCGCCCAGTACCCATGAAAAGTAAAAAAAGCGTGCCCAGCCCAGACATTTGGAAGAATTGAGTGGGCACCCATGGGTGCACCCAGCCCATGGTAGTCCCTGCTTGGAACTTGTGCACGTTCCGAGTGTTTATTATTTGGTTGTTTATTGGGGTTTAAGGGCGCGCCGACACGAGAGCTTATTATTCAGAAACATGTGCTCAGGTCAAGGTGATAGATGATCCTTTAAGCGCTGGACACTGAGCGCTGACACCAGTCTTAAGTCGCTGACTTACAAGCAGTGGTGGACAGCTTTCGTCACTCAGTTACTAACGAAACTAATTTTTCCGTAGCGGAGTAACGATCTCGTTACTTTTCAAAACGGGTAACGGACCAAGTAACTTCCGTTGGGGGCCGGTGTAAAAAGGACGGGCACCACTAGCGGGGGAAATAGAGGTAACATATAAAAACCGATCTCTTACCGAACGAACCTCATCTTAGGTCATCTTAAGTCAGTAACCTCGATTGACCTGTATAAGAACATAGCCCCAGTGGAACATATTATTATGTAAAATGAATGCCAATTTTGAAATCAGCGTCACAAAATACCCTAGAAACTACTAGAGGCCAGCAAAAATCATCTCAGGTCATCGGCGGTACCAATCTCAGCGGAAACCATAAAATATGTCACCTACTATCACCTTGACCTGTGCAAATGTTTCTGAATAACAAACATTCGGAACGTGCACAAGTTCCAAGCATCGATACTACGGGACGCCAGTTGCGTCTGTCGTGACCTTGAGACACAGATCATCATCATAATTTATTTCACATGACCTCCGCATTCACGGCTTTTCAGGTCAAGAGTCAGTATACATTGAAAAGGCACACAAGACATAACAAGACAAATTGACATCTTCAGTGATAAAACTCATTTAGTCCACATCATCACTTAGGCTTCACCGATCATTTATTCCACTTCCGAAGCTCTTTCCTACCCACATGCCAGCTCCGGGCCTCCCTAACAGCACAGAGTCCTGTTCCATGCTTGCCGCAGCTCATATGGAAGACGCCTGCATGCTCCGTCGAAACGCGGGGAAGCTGAAGTGGCCGCTAACGACGCTCGAGTTTCTCTCTCTGACACTCTGATTTAATACGATTTGCTCAGAAAGCGAGTTCAGGTACGATGGGCTGTGCATTATTCGATGTAGCATGGCGGCAGTCTTCTCTCCATGACGAGCTGCTTCCAGGGTGGACCATTTCAGGTCTTTTAAAAGTTGGTGTTACATGCTCGGAGGCGACGCACACATTCACTATCTTGGCACTATGATTAATTACTTTTGAAGCCCTTTGCGCTGCGTTAAGTGCATCGGCCCACACGGTAGTACAATACAGTATGTGCGGGAAAACTAGAGATTCAATGATAGGTTACTGGTCATGGGTAATAGAGGTTTGCAATTTTTAGAATAAGTGTCACATTGTTATAAGGTATGGTACTGCACGTTTCATCGAAATCGATTGATAAAAACGTGAGTTAATCCCGACAAAAAAACACGAGGGGATGACATCTATCCCCTGCACTGATGAATGTTAAACTCAAGTAATGGAGTAACAGACTAAAGTAACTTCCAGAAATGTTGTTTAGTGCTCTTGCGAGGAACATGTTATGTATTATAGGTACAGTATTTAAAAATGACCTTTTCCTCGATAGAAATAAAATAATCAATCAAAAATATATTTGGTGAATTTTCGGCCACAGGCCATCCTCAAACCATACACATTGGCCTGTGGCCTGTGGCCGAAAGTTCACAAAATATATTTTTGACTGATTATTTTATTTCTATCGAGGAAAAGGTCATTTTAAAATACTGTACCTATGAAGTAACTTCCGTTAAATTTGTTGCAAAGTAACGGGTTAACGAGGAACGAAAACTGCTTTATAAGCAACGGAGGAACGAGTAACGCAACGTTTTTATCGTAACGATGCCCACCGCTGCTTACAAGTAAGCTCCTGTGCGGGAAGTCGCTCGGACAGATCTGTTCCGAGTCCAGATATTAGTGGAAGTTTCATCTCCTTTATTTACGAAGCCAGTGGGGTGTGACAAGATTTATCCCCCGAAATGACAGCTTAGCCGGCAAAACGAAATGTAACGTGCATGCAGATCTACGGCGTAATCATGCAGAAAGCCATGTCTGGCGGCATTATGTGGTCAGTCAGACCTGGCTGGTCAAATTGTATCCGCCTGACTCCTCTGCAGTTGCGACTCAGACACTTCCGCCGGCTCTGGCTGAGCTGTGGCCAGGAGTTGTACTGTCAGCTCTGACGGCAGTTTACTGGGGACGCCCGTACCGCGGATATACAGGGCCAGGAGCTGTACTGTCAGCTCTGATGGCAGTTTACTGGGGACGCCCGTACCGCGGATATACAGGGCCAGGAGCTGTACTGTCAGCTCTGACGGCAGTTTACTGGACGCCGTTACCCGGATATACAGGGCCAAGGAGCCACTGTTCAGGCTCTGACGGCAGTTTACTGGGGGACGCCCGCTACCTCGGATATACAGGGCCAGGGGCTGCTACTGTCAGCTTCTGACGCAGTTTACTGGGACGCCCGCTACCGCGGAATACAGCGGCCAGAGCCACTGTCAGCTCTGACGCAGTTTTACTGGGACGCCCGTACCGCGGAGATATACAGGGCCAGGAAGCCACTGTCAAGCTCTGACGGCATTTACTGGGGACGGCCCGTTACCGCGATATTACAGGCCAGGAGCCACTGTCAGCTCTGACGGCAGTTTACTGGGGACGCCCGTACCACGGATATACAGGGCCAGGAGCCACTGTCAGCTCTGACGGCAGTTTACTGGGGACGCCCGTAACGCGGATATACAGGGCCAGGAGCCACTGTCAGCTCTACAGGGCCAGGGAGGAGAGAGAAAGAGAGAGCTCTACCATACCAGCCGATGTTGATAAGGTAATGGGTGGTATAAATGGCGCTATACCGAATGATACCACAAATGTTCGGTCAGTGGTTCTGGTTCTTATTCGCCATTTACTGTGCATTGGCTGCTTGCATGCACACCATTTTTGGGTTTAAAGGAGGTGGAAGCCCTCACAGCTCGTTGACTATCTGATAACCGTTAAGTTAACTGGTTCTATAATTTTTATAGTTATGTATTGTGGGACATCTATCGCTCTCATCATTTGAGACAGACTTCTAATAGTCTTGATGTGCAAAATTGGAGAATGGAAAATCAGTTACTTAGTGAACCTGATTAAAGCCCCACGGCCCAGCTTGCTCCAGATCCTCTACGTAGAATACACCGTTGAGGACACGACTGTGCAATGTGCACTTACCTTGCACGTGCAGTGTGACCGCTGCGGGTAGGGCTCCCTACCTTGCACGTGCAGTGTGACCGGCCAGAAGCGTTTCGGCTCGGTGTTGATCTGGCACTCGTACATGCCATCGTCGCTGGTCTGAACGCCGCTGATCTGCAGGTGAAAGTCGTGACCTCCGGGCTCGTGCATCACCTGAGGCAAACGCAAACACGCATTAACACAAACAGGTCACCGGCTGACTGGCAGACACTCACAAACAGGTCACTGTCACCCGGCAGACATTCACACATCGCCTGCAACGCAAACACCGGCTACCGTGAAACCAGTAAACGTTGAAAATTATAACATATAAAAACATATAAACATTTATTATAAATTGGATTTAATCTAACAAAACAAGACATCAATGAATGAATTATTAAATATTACCTCCATGGACCCCATTTATCCACAGGATTTGTCCCACTGTCACCGCCAACTGCTGACAGTACTGTGAACTGTGAAAGACCACGAGACCACAAACCATCCAATACCGAACAATCGTCGGAATGAGTGCCGCCCCCTCCTCCACGCCAATGACTAATGCTACTCCTGGAACCAGTCCCACAGGCCGCAATGAAACGCACGGCGTTCAACCAGAACGAGCTGAGCCAATCTCGAGCTTTATGGTCCGGCAAGTTACCGCTGCGTGTGCCTTTAACAAATGGATCAGAAGAACCAAAGCTAGATCAGACTGATCACAAATTCGATATCACATTGGGGAATGACATGTTGCACAGGCATCATATATATGCAAGTATGTTATTTGCCGTAAATTTGAGCAATATTTAACAGCACAAAATCTTCATAATGGTGTCAACAGTTCTTCTCTTCCTGAACTTCGAAAACTCATATTATTTTGCGCTCGGGGGCATTATATTTTCTCATGTATTTGGGAAGTAAGTGTCATCTAATGGATTTTGGTTTCAGCTTGCGCGTTTAGCTTCTATCGTTAGATGCTAGATCAGTAGGGAGAGCGATAGGCTCCAGGACCTTACCTGGTTGTGATCAGTGGGTTGAATCGCTTCGGCGATCGTGATTTGCCCCTGACTGGAATGGCCTGCGGTGTGTGGCGGAGCTCGCGCTCAAGGTCAGACTCAGGAGTGATGTCCGAGGGCGGAGCGGACCGTGTCCACTGTCCAGGTATCTTTGTATCCAGGTATCCAGGTATCAGGTATCCAGGTATGTTTGGGCAGGTACAAATGTCGCTTCTGAATTCAGTCGGCTGCCATGAATTGCAAATGGTAGGGGCAGAGCCTGAACAACAAACTCTGCTTAGCAAAGGTGGACCTAGAACGGATGGTTTTTGAGGGGGGATAAATCGCCAAAAGTCTCACACAATTCTGCAAATTCATCGGATTTCGCTTCCATATGCATTGAGAGCTTATTTAAAACACACATATTAGCCGTTTTTACAATTTATTATTGTGCGCGAAATGTTTTGAAACATTTTAAAATGTTTTCAAATGTTTTAGTGGTAGCCGTTTTCACGATGAACTAATTTGGGAAAAAAAACTTAACCCTCGCCCTACGGTCCCGTAGGGTGAGGGTTAAAGCATTTCTCGCAAATAAGTCCATCGTGAAAACGGCTACTACTTAAACATTCTAAAACATTAAAAAAAAATCGCGCAAAATAGTCAATCGTGCAAACGGCTACTAAAACATTTTAAAACATCTTAAAATGTTTTAAAACATTTCGTTCAAAATAGTCCATCGTGGAAACGGCTACTAAAACATTTTAAAACATCTCAAAATGTTTTAAAACATTTCGTGCAAAACAATCCATCGTGAAAACGGCTAATAGTCAAAGCTGCTTAGATTTTCTTCTTTACCATATGCCGAGCAATGTAAAAGCATTAGCGCGTTGAGTGTGGTATTTTCCGCATTTCGCACTGGCATTCCTCACTGGCTACATATGGTAAAATACTTACCAAACTCTGCTGTGTATGTAGACATTTATTATTTGTGATCTCGGCGTTTTGCAAAACTGTAATAAAAAAACGCCTCGATCACAAATGTCTATATACCAGCATCGTTCAGTAATGCTTAATATCAGGAAATGTGTCGATTTTGCGCCAATTTCAGGCGGTTTGGGGGGCATTGCCCTTTTGACCCCCGTCCCTCTGGGGTCTTTTTCTCATGGCTCTTTTGACCCCCGTCACCAGTGCTGCTTAGTGCAGGATTTAATTTGGAAAATATCATTTGACATTTCCAAAAGAGTAGGCACACTCCCTTTAATGTATAATAAAAGGTACGTATGTACCAGGTACCTGCAGGGCGCCCTCGTTCCAAAGAAGCTGCTGCTAGTCCTCAATTTCTGCCTGATAACTTTTCACTTTATTTCCCAAACCGACAAATATAATCACATCGGCAACTTGAGTATTTGCATCATGCCGCGGCAAACCCAATTTCACCATTGGAGGCTACAGCGCAGCTTTAGTTTTATATTCGAGCACTCATTTCGTGGTTGAATTCTTCCTATAATGCAGCCACGATTCATTGCTAATGGCTTCTTTGGGGGAATATTCGTCTTCCATTGTAAATGCTGACAGCACACAATTTCCTTCTGTGCAATTAACTTTATGGTCTATTTAAATCAAGGAGGTACAAGCATAGACACGTTCCTAGATCTCTCTATTAAGCTCCCGGTGAAGTTTGAACCCTAGAATATGGACCCGGGATCTCGTCGAGTTCTCGGTCATATTATTAGGTTTGTAATGGATTCTAGGGGTGGATCCTAGACAGAACACTTCACACAGGAAAGTTGAAATTTTGGATCCTAGGTATGGCATGGTTAAAGGGATAGTGCCACCTCCGGAGGATTTCTAAGAAGCAGCATAATAAGTGGTGGAAATTAACAATCATGTACATAACTTTTGCTCTTGACTCTTGCTCATAACTCTTGTTATGCCTTTGCTGAAACTTGCCCTAAAGCAATCTATCAGCAAAACATTTTTTCGACTCCAAATCGTTGGTGTCAGCTGTGATCAGCACTAAATTCACGATGGCTGCTCTCATCCTGTTATGGCGCAACTGTTAAGTGTTCAAGAAGCACACCCAAAGCCGAAGCATGCGAATTCGCCGATATTTGACCTCGAAAAGTGCATCTGTGTTATGAGGTAATGTCTAACTATTACGCCCAAAGTCGAGCCATAGCCATTTGTGTTGTTTTGATTATTAAAAAAGCTAAGATTGTTGACAATATAATTAACGGCAGAGTGATTTTAATTTCAAAGTTCTCTAACGGAATGACGATGATGAGTCTGCAATATTCAAAATATAATTATAGTCCGCAAAAAAGTGACTCAAAATAGTGAGGAGGCGACTCCAATTTTACAAATGATTGCCAGTCACTGAAGGTGCTAATGCATTTTTTGATCTAATGGGAGCAGTTTCGGGAACCAGACTTTGCAGGTGAAATCGGACACGTTTAATCCACCGATACACACCAAAAAATATATATTGGACTGCGAGGTGGCACTCTTCCTTTAAAATAATAGCTTAAGCATTCTTGAACCTTGGCTACAACATTTATTGTTAGGATCTTTATTAACACGGAATTTTGTACAAATTTTTAGTCCTTGGCTCTTTAAGATTCTATATCAATTAACTTTTCCCGGAATATCATGGATCCTTGATTCAATAAGCAACTCTTAAGGCATTTGGTCATGTTCAGGCACTGGGCAAGTAATCTTGCGAATCATAGATGGCTCTTTTGTCGCTGGATCTTACGCAAAAAAAATCCTGGATCTTTTGAAGTCTCACTATAAGATGCATCTTTTGATCATTTTTGGGGAGGATCTTTTTGATTCCTAAATAAATATATTTAGCCTTTTGCAATGGAAAGCTGAATTAATCCTACCCTATTTTCAAATCTTAATGAGATCCGGCCATGATTTTCTTGGCTCTTCGGCACATGCATCTGATAGAAACCAATGATGACGGCGCAGATAAGATTTGGAGAGTGATGCAGAGGTCGGCGCCACCAGTATTTTACCTGGGACCGGGGGGGGCGCAGCAGTTCGAAAGGGGTGCCTCCGTCTGCTTCCATCATGTGATGATCGACAGTGACTCTGCCTTTCAGCCGGTGGCCTATGACACCAGATACCTACGATTTAAGCGTCGGCGGCCGCGCGGGCGCCATTCAGTGGTAGTTTGTTACGCGCTGGCTTTGATTTATGCCAGCACAGCCACACGGCGATTCGAGCTGGGAAATGATTTATGCGCCATTCACGTCAAGCAAAGTAGTTCAAAGTCTGGACTCGGTCATCCTCTTATCACCAGAGTAGTTCACATGCAAAGTGGGCAATCAACTAAGTCACTGGCACGGACCATGGAGCTAGGATAATGAATAACCGGACACCAGTTACGTTTAAACGTCGATTTAAAATAAAATATACATAGGAGTGTTTTGATTAGAAGAAGTGGCATATTCGAGAGAAGCACAATATCTAGAAACTACGAACAAAGCGATGGCTTAGGTACAATGACCACACATTTTTGCCTAATTGTCTCTGCTGGCGCTGGCAATTCCTTGTCCTAGGCCTGCATTCGATTTTAAACGGTGTGTATTCAGCTACTGCGAAATCAGATTTTCACAAGGTGATATCGTGTAACCATGCACATTTGCTGGCACTGACAAAGCGTCATTATGATTCCGTTCATATATTGCGTGGCTAATTCATTCCGCGTAAGAAATTGAGTAGCATACGTAAGACGAGATTGACGTCAATGCCAGACACGTTCCTTTGTCGCGAGTAGGGGTGTGCTTTATCAGTAAAATATAGCATGGGTGTAAAAGAGCGTCTGCAATTCGTAATGGAAATGGATTACTTAACAAACTGAATTCGCTTTTGCCATGTAGCCAAAGTGTCATTTCTACAATTGTATACCCATTTATTCAGGCACCCAGGGACATTTGGTAGCTGAAAATGAATATACGAAATTAAACATCGCGGGCATTTGCCTTTGTATGACGCGCTTTGCTTAGCAATTACCTTTATAGTCTTAGATGTCGCATGTTTTTTCCATTGATATGGGCAATGCACTTACTAAGAAAATACAAAATAGTGCTTCCTAAAATTTATAACAGACTTGCAAAGTTGGTGTTAGCCCAATCAGGCGACTAACTGGCCATTTACTATACGGGACGCCATTGGCGCGTGACATTACCATGAGAAACAGGTCAAAAGTCACCGATAATTGAGAGAAGAAAATATAAATTTTCAAAGTATGTATATGTCAAATTGTTCGAAGTAATGTACTGAAAATGTCATCGAAATTGGCTAGTCACTACGCGAGCTAATCCCGAGAAGAAGAAAAAACGATCGAGTGGCATCCAACCCCTGCACTAGCGAGGGTTAAAAACAATATCTTTATCCAAAGTCGATGTTGTTACATGACTCACTTTTGTGCGAGCCACGCCGCTGTTATATAACCCGCTCTATCAGTGGAATGGACCGTGGCTGAAGACATGATTCGTTGTCACTATCCAGTGTAAGTAAATTCCTTAACAGCATCCTGAGTAATGGATACGGTCCCAAACAACTAAAACGTTATATTGTACTCACAAATATTCTTTGAGACATAATTCCCATCGTTTGCACGTATCTCTTCGTGGCTGTGATTACCACTCCTATGAACGTACAACACCAATTGGATTGGTTTGATGGGAACTATTCAATGGTGACACCCGAACAATGAATCCGTTAATTGGTGCGGAGTAATAAGCTTCTGGAAAGCGTTAGTACGGTCGGGTCGGGTTGGGTCGGGCGAAGCAAACGATCTGCCCACACGGCGAGAAGTCTCGCGGGTGCCTCGCACCCACTCGGTGACAATGCTCTCTTACAATAACATTTATATGATTTATATGACTGCTCAATGGGCGGATAAACGTTCCCATGTATCACAGCCAGAAGAAAAAAGACGACAGCTTAGGTGCCATTATCGCTCCCCAACTTATCCAACGTGAGCATCCATCACTGATTTGATGATGCATGACGTGATGTCTGATCTATGGCAGTGTCTGATCATCTGATGTCTGATCCTGTGATGTGTCTGATCATCTGATGTCTGATCCTGTGATGTGCCTGGTCCTGTGTCGGACTGCAGGCGACCCATGGCGACTGCGGGAGATGACGTTACTTGAAATCACGGCATAACTTTGAACAGGCAGTATTTCAACAACTAAGACACATATTGCTTTTGTGATATGAACGGAGGCAAATGCAATTGCACACGATGTATATTTCCGTATAGCGACTTCGAAGATATCTGGTATCATCGCGGCCCTAGTTTTAAATACACCCCTTTGTCTCCTCTTTATGGCATACTTTTAAATATTTATCATAATATTCAATCATTATTTTGTTTTGATGGCCTCTGATCACCATTCGACAGTCACGCTAGCGACCAGATACGACCAAACTAACGGGCCGTTAACGCGACGCGTGATGTCGTTCCCGGAACTGTCTGTCCCCAGACTGAACATGGATGCCGTTCGCAGAAGGGCACTCAGCCACGCTATATTCAGCCCGAATCTCCTCGTGACGCCGCTATGAATACCCAATCAACACACACTCGAGAACTTTCTCCGGTTACGACTTCATGGCCGGGGCTCGGTTTATCCGCACTCCGGGAAATATTTCGGGCTATCCTCACTCCGGAGAATGTTTCGGGTCATCCTCATTCCAGGGAATAATTCCGGGACAGTTCCCGCAGCTCTCGGACATTCGTCTCGATGCACTCGGCGGCTTTTTCTGTGGCGGCTGGATACTTCAGTCTAGTGACATACGCCTCTGATGGGCCTCATAACACTCTGCTTAGATACGACTGGTGACAAAAAATGCCGCCAGTGACCGTCTCAGAAGCCATGGAGATACGCCCTCCATAGACGCCAGCGGCGATCCATCGTGACCGGGGGCCGGAACGGGCCACTTGGAGACAAGCTCGGCGGCGTGCAGCGGCCGGTCGGAGATGGCCGGGAAATGGGCCACAGATGACCGTGTGACCTAACATAGATTCACAGCCCACCCTGCAGCAGCTGGCCCGCTGTCGTTAAGTGCTTAGGGAGAGGACTCCCTCCGCGCACTGACTCCGATGATAGATGGGACAGTTTAGCACTTTTAGCATCTTCTGCAGTTGAACGACACTGTGGCTATGTTCCGTTAGTCGCCAGAGAAGATGGAGAGTATGCCGAAAGCTGTCAGGAAGTTAAAGATCATTTGCATGATAGACAAGTGCTGAATGCTTTTAGCAGATCACAGCTCAACATGAACCTTGGGACACAGAAACACTGGGTTCGTGCCAAACATGGATGCTTTCTGTAGAACATGAATTCAAAACTCTGAATTACAGCCATGCATATCCGTGCCCCGTGGCCTTGCATCGAAGAACCGAATTTGTATATTTATTTATCCCAACTCCCACTCGCATGCATTGAAATACGAGCATCTCCGCCGTCTCGATTTTGTTACAAAGTGCACGTCCTCCCCATACGATCAGACTGTCACTGGTCATCACACAGACAGACGACACGTGATATCACCGTCAAACGACAAAGCAGCCACACAGCTGACACGGTGCAGAGGCGTCATTAAGGCTGTCAGCCTCCATACTTTACTGTCCCGTTGCCGTTTATTTCGGTTATCAGAATCCGAGCCACGCTATGCAAGCCAGCCGCGCGTCGCCTGGCACGTCTGTCGGATTCCGACGTCGGCACCAGACGTGACGTGAAGGAGCCAGACGTGACGTGAAGGAGCCAGACGTGACGTGAAGGAGCCAGACGTGACGTGAAGGAGCCAGACGTGACGTGACACGGCGAGCCGGTACTGCAGCGGCCACCTCGGCCATGTGGTCTCAGCAGAGAGGAGGCGGGAGGGAAGACAGCGCCGGTACTGCAGCTGCCACCTTGGGCCATGTGGTCTCATGCAGAGAGAGGACGCCTAGAGACATCATCCGGGTAGGACCAGACAGCGCCGGTACTGCAGCGGCCACCTCGGCCATGTGGTCTCAGCAGAGAGAGGAGGCGGGAGGGACAGACAGACATCGATTGTGACTCTCCCACCGCGCGCGGCCGGCGCCGTGCAGCCCGCTGGTGGAGGTGGTCTGCGAGGCGGGTGTCGGTACACCTGCCGCAGAGAACGTCCACTGCCGTGTGAGAGGCAGCCTTCGACACCACACACCAGGTGCGGCGTGTAGTGCCGAGACGAGCACTGCACACACACCTCCCTCTCCCGCACCGCTCGCCTCCCCTGCTCCGCTGCTCCCCTCTATCGAGTCTCTCCGATCCTACACAGCTATTGTCTCCCTCCTGCTCTATACCACCTCCTCGCTCTGTCTCCCTCACTCAGCACCTCCCCGCTCTACACCTCTCGCTCTTCACCGCCCTGCTCTATACCGCTCCGCTCTTCACCGCCCTGCTCTACACCCCCGCTCTTCACCGCCCTGCTCTATACCGCTCCGCTCCGTTCGGAGTCCGCCCTGAGCCACCGACGCCGGAACTTGTACACCGCTATGCAACGCATCAATGCCGCTCGCTTACACTTAGCAAAGTTACTGGAATAAACCGGAATGCCAGACGGATCGCAGGTCTGATGACAGGGGTGATGTCTTCTGAAAATGATTGGTAGGGCTCCAGTGATAACTTTATAGCAATTTGAAAGTCATTCTTTTCATGCAACGCCATAGACTTAATGATGAAATGTGACATTATTAGAAGGGCTTTGGCCCTACCAGACCTACAGAAAGCGACACCGATGCCTGATGACTAGGTGCTGCGGTCGCCTGCCTGTGCCGTGTGATCCAGGCTGCTTCTGCACCGTCAGCGGAATCTCCCTGTCGTCCACTGTACCGTCTGTGACCGATGTGTGCGGACATGTCAGAGGGAGTAGCGGCCGTTACCTCTTATCGACCCGACAGGAGCGGCGACGGGCCGCAGCCCATCACCACCGACTGCTGCCGATCCGAGACGTACTGCTGCACTAACCTCACCTGACCTGACCCGGCCTGGCGTGGCCCGACACTGTGTGACCTGACCTGGTTTTACTTAACCTGCCCTGATCAAAACACGCATCCATGACATGACCTGACCTGACCTGTTTGTCACTGTCAGGTACCTGACACGAGCCAGTATAACGATCTGACTTGAATTAACCTGACCAGATCTGACCTGACGAAACTGCACCTGACCTGATCTGATTTAATCTGACCTGACCTGTCGTGGTCTGAACGCACTTGTATACAGCCAACTAAGGCTACCTTAGATCGTCAGAAACCCTCATCGTCACAAATATTGACCAGTGTCTGTTTTTCTATTTCCCGTGGTTATTTTCCATTTGTAATACATTAAAAAAAATATGTGAACATCATAAGAGCCTGCAAGTATAAGCGATCCTGCCTCCCAATCTAACCATGACATTGACATAAAGGCTGCACCCAGTCGATGTGGACTGACATGGACTAACTTACCGGTTAACCTCTGACTCTGACTGGATTCGGAACATCTAACAAACTGATACAGACTGACCGGACCTGAACGGGGGCCGGCTGAAAAATCACAACCAGACCGAATCGACAGCCGACACGGAACGAGCTGACCTAACACAGCGAAATTTCTGCTGACCTAACGTATATGACCTGACAACAAACAAACAGTCGCAATTTTTCACACAGGGCAGAATTGGGCCCATTGCCTATTGTCTGGTAGAGGATGGCACCGACAGCTGAACCATCCAACTACTCAGTCACCCTGACCTTGTGACTGTCGGTGCTAGTTTGAAAATCGTTCCTGAAGGGCAAAACTTATTTAGGCTAATAATGTTTTACAACGTCAACGCTGCTTACAATGGGCATAGTCGGGCGTCACTGCACGCTATTCGCTCGTTGTCACCTCTGCTTCAGCAGCAGTGCCAGTGATGACGTGATCGATTCTTCCGATGGCGATGGGCTTATATTCAATGCCTCTGATACATGATGACCATTAGGGAAATCAGCGCCTACAGTGAGGAGGGCGGTGGTCGCGTTTTCTTGATTTGCTCGACGGGGAGACCATCAATCATTGCGATCTTTTTGTCGAGCAGTATTCAAATATGCATGCAAAACAGACGCGGGCAGATGATAATTCGGTGCATGCCAGCAAGTTTAGCTAACAAAGGCTAAGGTAATAGCTACAGTGTAGACAAGGAAGAGTGATGAGTGAGTGCTGGCCATAATACTTCATCGAACGTGCAGCTGCAGTTGTCATAAATACAGGAGCTTAAATGTAGCCCTCAATCAAATTGATGCAATTGGCCATCAAATATATTATTAAAATAAATAATTAACGCTGATTGCACCGAGAATGTATCGCCAGGCTCAAAGCTTCCCAAAGGTAAAATAACGTTAGATAAAGAAAGTACTTGTATATTGTCTGTTTTGTTTTTTGTTTTTTTAAACGTGCATATATCCGCTTTCGATACCAATGGACCTGCACTTTGCATTTAGCGAGTAAAAAGGTTTATCTCATCTGTCGAGTTAATCACAATATGTCACTAACGGCATTCGGCAACGTTGAGATGGTCCGTCTTGGCTATCTTGCACATCTAAATATGACCCTAACGACACAGTTGAGATGGCCTGTCTGGGCTGTCCACCACGTCACGCTGAAACCCGACCACGGCAGACACATTTTCCTGGCAAACGGCCGTGACCGCAGCCAAATGGCTTATGTCACGGAGGTAGATTTCATCAGCTGGCCTCGGCATTGCCTCCAGCTGAGGAGACGTGCCCGCTAAAACGTCGCTAAGAGATGAGTCTCCGCACGGGGATGGCGCTGGCGTGTGCCGGAATTTCGAGCCGTCGCAGCTGTCTGAGAGGGAGGCCTCGTCCGCGAAACGAAAGGCTGCCTTAAGCACAACAAATGGTCTCCAGCAGAAACAAGACGGCCAATGGCAGGCCATTCAGGTGACAAAGCTGCTCCTAAGGGCCTCGGATTGCGAGTCAAAACTGTGCCCTCAAAACCTTTCAGTCGTCGAGAGAACCGAAAGCTTGGGTGGTAATGAATCTGAATGTTATTTGGCTTGAAAGTATTTTCAGCAGTTCTTAGTAATTAATAAATTAAATAATTAATATGCGCATGCAGGTTTTCGTTGGGCTGTACTCACGTCCATATGGATAGCCTGGACGTTACTCAGAGGCGACTTTTTCTGGCCTTCACATCTATTTACCTTATATAAAGACCTCTTTTTGGTGACTAATATGAATTTACTCCTTTTTGATGTCGTCTTCTGTCTAATGTGGAGACAGTACTTCTTGGTGCCAGCATAATTAATGACTTGGGAACAGGCACGTAGCCAATATCTCGTCCAACAACAACAACAACAACAACACGTGTATTTTTTAGAGTTCAATAACCAAACAGTACAAGTAATAATGATAAGATTGGTGCAAAAGAATACAATTCTTAAATCAAAGCACCTCTCTTAGTTGAATAATAGTAACTTAACATGAAAATACAGAAACTAACAAATCCACTCAATCAACTTAGCCGCGCCAATCGCGCACAATCCGCCCCACTCATAGTAAACTTGGCCGCCTCAGCGGCGCCACGTGCAAGCCACCGTGCTCCCTCCTCGCTGCTGGATGCTTTAGGTTCTTGAATCTTTTTTGTTTTTGGTCATATAATTTTGGAACAATTTGCAACTTTAATTCTTCGTTTTCACTTAAGTTCACTACCATGAGCAAAAACTTCAAGCTTATTTGAATTTATTAGTTTAGGGGGAAACTTGGGATTATTCGGAGACTTGGTCGAAAAGAATCTGAACGTAAGCACGTTAAAACGGGGAACAATTTTAGAACAACAATGTGCTACATTCTCTCTGGGTTCCCACAACTCACAGCAAGGGGAGACGGGCTTTTGAATTGGAAGAGGTAGCATTAGTACTATGAATCAAGTTAAGACGATATGTAAGGATGTTTCCGACACTCGATCCGACGTTATTGAATTTTGGAAGGGCCTCTGCACCGAAATCGAGATCTATCGCTCTTTTAAAGGTTTTTGAGGCAAGGATCGGTTTCTTATTGGCTCAGAACAGATCATTCCATTTCTGTCTGGTGGTTTTTCGGGATGAAAGGATTGCTGGTAGAAGCGCTTGTTCTGTTGTTTGGAAGTGTCAGTGTATTAGCGTTTCGAAGAGCAAGTCCCGTGTTATGGTGTCCTGGTTTCCGGCACTATGTTCCTCTTATGTATTGTGGTATGGTCAGTATGTGGGTCAAGAAGCTTAGGTAAGAAGGGTTAGTCCGGTGTTTAGTGCGTCTAGTGGTCCAGCGTGTCCAGCCTACGTCTGTCAAAGTTTGTTACGAGATGTTCGAAAAGTGCCCCAGTCCGTTAGTCTTGCCTGCTCTCATCTGAGTCCGTTCTAGTCTCAGCATGTCTCTAGTTTGTTATTAAGTCCGTCATATACAATGTCCACTATAATCAAAAATTGGTCGTATGTACGTGCTGTATATTTTTTAACAAGAAGTCAGCGGGGTAGAAATTTGGCAAATTGGAAAATTTTACAAGAGGGCTCCATAGCGGATTAATTTTGCCCTTTTTTTTTTTTGGGAAAATGAAATGTTTTTTTTATTTTTTATTAAATGGTCAAAAAAATGAAAAATACGAAAAAAGGTTCAAAAAAAGTTGAAAACAAAAAGTAAAAAGAAAAACCAAGAATTGAGCCCCACCCATGGCCTTCTTTTAATTTGGTTTTTCGAAAAACGGTTAAAAATAAAGACTACATTGGGGGGTTAAAAATTACAGTGGGGGAAAGGTTAATTTTGGGTAAAAAAGGGGGAGACCCCGGGGCAATTTGGTTTTGAAAAATATTGTTTTTCCTTTGTAATGAGGTTTTTTTTTTTAGCCTTTTGCCAAATTTTTGAAAAAAAAAAAAAACGTGGAATTTAAACCCAAAACCTTGTTTTTTGCCCCAAAATTTCTGGAAAAAATAAAACCGGTCAAGGGTTCGTTTTTGTTAAAGTGGATCCCTGAAAAACGGCCCGGGGGGTGGTGGTTTTTTTAAATAATCGGGGCCCCCTTCAAAAAGGTATTGTTTTTTAATGATGGAAATTTTGAAACAAGGTTTTTTTGGGTTGGCAAAATTGCTTTTTTTTTGTCCCTCCCGGAGGTAATGAAGCGGTAAATTAAATGGAAGTGGGGGGGTTTTCCCCAAAATCTGGCAAAAAATAAAAAAAGAAAGCCGATTTCCGTTTTTTTGTGGGTCCCCCCTTTTTGGTCCGCCCGAGGGTCCCCAAAATTAAGATAAATTCAGTGGGGCCCAAGTTAAAAAAAGTTGGGCCCCCACCAGCAAACACTTTTTCCCTTGAGGGCAAGCCCCCCAGCGTTTAAACCAAATTTTTGGCGGTTTCCTAAGGAACCAGGCTGTTACCAAACCAATTAAACCTTTTTCGCAAAAAAAAAAAATTGATTTCTATTCAAGTTTTTTAGAAATTACGATTTTTCAGCCCAAAACTGTGGGGGGAAGCGGGTTTCCCCCAGAAAAAATTAAATTTCCCCAAATTAGTGGGGTTTTTTTTACATTTTTTTGGTTTGGGTAAAAAGAGCCCACAGTGTTGGGGGGCAATAATTTTTTTTTTGTCAAAATTTATTTGCTTAATGTTTCCAGAAAATTTATTAAGCCCTGTGAAGTCCCGTTTTTCCTTTATCCTAAGAGTTCAAAGAGAACTTTTTTTTTTTAATAAAAAAACACTTTTTGTTGAACCAAGGTTAAAAAAAAAAAGAGTTTGGGAGAAATGTTGGTAACTAATGAAAAAATTTTTTGGGGTCCCCCCGGTTTAAATCGCAACCTTTTTTTTTGTTTTTTGTTCCAAAAAGTGGTTAAAAGGGTTTTTCCCCCCCTTTTTTTCTGAAGATTTTTGGGGGTTTTTTTTTTTGGGTTTAAATAAAAATCCCGGGATTGAAAAAAACTTTATTTTTTTTTTTTTCCAGGGGGGGGGGCTTAAAAGGCCCAACCCGAGCGTTGAAAGAGCCACCCGAACAAAAACAAAAACTGGATATGTAAAACTTTACCGATTTTGGCCACTTTATTTTGTGATGCCTTTTTTTTCTTCAACTTTAATTAGCTGGATTGGACCAGGACCCTCAGGACCCTCAGAGGCCAATGAACAAGGCACCAGGCTCAGGGGCCATTGAAAGGGCCCATTTCCGAGAGTTAAAAAGGATCCATTCCCGAATGTTAAAAGGGCCCAGCAGAACGGATGGAAAGGTCTGCTCCCTCCGTACTGGCAAGGGGCCCATTTGGCATGTTCATCGGCCCCTCCGACCCGTCCAGGGGCCCTTTCCGTCTGGTTAGGGGCCCCTCTGACCTGCACAGGGGCCTTTTGACTTCTCAGGGGCCCTCTGGTCTGGCTAGGGGCCTTCCAGCGTGCTCAGGGGCCCTTTCAACCTGGTAAGGACCTGCGTTGGCTGCTTTTTCGCTCTACTGACATGCTCAGGGAACGCCGATCTGCCCAGGTGCCCTCCGACCTGCCCAGGGGCCCTCTGTGCTGGCTAGGGACACACTCGACGTATTCAGGAGGCCCTCTGACCCACTCAGGGGTCGTTTAGGCTTGTCCAGGGGCCCCTCTGACATGCACAGGGCTCTTTTAACCCGCGAGTTACTGGGGGGGGACTATTTATAGCCCCCCTCTCGTTATTCTGCAATATCTCCTAAACCAATGTAGGTATCGTGACCAAACTTCAGTAACCCTTGTCCAGATCAATTTTGACAATTCTGGCCAGATGTAAAAATATGAAGGCTATGATAAGTCAACCGGAAATGACGTCAGAGTGACGTCATGTTCTGAGTTTTTTGTTGAAAATGTTTAGGGTTGCGGGAAACGCTTGCCAAAAAGTAACATTTTTAAAGACAAGATAAAACTCAATTGTCCATACACCAAACGACAGGTAATCAGTTGGGCTATCAGACCTGCTATCCTTGGGTTGGGGATTTGGAAAATTTTGAAAATTCAATTTTGAGAAATCCTAAGCATTTTTTTTTTGAATTTTTTTCAAAAAAAAAAGTTCTGAATTTTCCAAAAAACCCCGGAATATATGTATTGAGTTATCCCAAGGAATGTGTTTAGCAAGTTTGAAGTCAATATCTTAAAAAATGACTTGGTGAACAGCCTTTTAAAGACAAAATTAGACCACCTTTACTGTAAACATTATGGGCAAAAAAGTGCATTTCCGTTTTTTGTTTTTTTTCTTCAATTTGTATTGACTTAAAACATGTTCTAGGGTCATTTTTCGAGTTCTAACCCGATAAAAGAACCCATACATGTGTTTACAAAAACTCTTAATGACGTAATCTTTCAGTTGGACCTCGTGAAACCCTTCGGAATTGACCCCCTTGGGAAAAATAAACCTTTTACCCAAGGTTAGAAATTAGCTTTTAATGGTAAATTAGAGTGTCAGATGCACGAATGATACCGATTTTACCAACTTTATAATTGCGTTAAATATTGAAGTTTTTGGCGCGACAAATGCCGACCAACCGGACTTTGATGCACGGTCAAAACATTTTTTTCTTTGAACGTGACCTGTTGACGGGTCATCAGTGGCCCCCCCTTGAGGTAAAAAAAAAACAAAATTAGGTTTTCGGTTCGAACCAAATTTTGAAATAGGGCTTTAATTGAAATGCCGCGCCCGTTTTCGAATTGTTTTTTTAAGAAATCGGTTTTAAAAAAGTAGTTTTTCCCCGGAGATCAGAGGGGGGGGCCCTTTAAATAAATAGCCCCCCCCCCCCCCCCAAAAGTAAACTCGGGCGGTTAAAAATGAAAATATACCCCCACAAAGGGCGCCGGTTCAAGGTCCCCCCCCCGCAAGGGTTTCTCTTTCCTGGTTTCTTTTTTTCAAAGAGGGCCCTGGTGACCCTACAGGGCCTTGAAGTACTCTCAACTATCTAAAAACTACGCTTTGCATGGTCTTCCTACTCTAAAAGAGCCCATGATACCGCGCTTCGCGCGGTCTCGTCAGCTCTTTATGGCGCGCTGCGCGCGCTGAAAAGGGACCACCGGGCCTCCAGGGGGGAGGGGAGGCGCCTCTGCCACTCCCTTGGCTACGTGCCTGCGAGGGAAGGTAGTATTTTTTTTTTGCAGGCGTACGTCCGAGTCGCCACAGCACCTAATCAGCATTCTAGTGGTTTTCCCCACCTCTTGTGTACGCAACTGTCTGGCAACTAGCGCTGAATGTCACTGGCTGTTGGCCAGCCACCGTCATTATGTGAGAGACTCTATGTTCGCCCAATCACGCCCTGTCATACATCGAGGGCCGCCCTCCGTGACGATACCCACCGGACCTGGAAGGTCACACACTGTCACCCAGTGAGAGACCCAGACACTGTCCCTGTGATGACCCCTACCGACCGGGAAGGTCACACGCTGCCACCCAGTGAGAGACCCAGACACTGTCCCTGTGATGACCCCTACCGACCGTCGGACTTGGAAACCACCCAGTGACGGTGGCTCCATGACAGTCCGAGACACACCTACACAGTGGGGGAGCGATCTGGCGCAGGGGCAGGATTCCTGTCTTCTGTGCCGGTGACCCGGGGTCAAATCCCAGGGCGGGCCGCTGAAACAGTCGACCGGCCCCCATATAATAACCCTCGGAACAGGGTGAGAGTTCCAGCACCGTGATCCCAAAGAGGATGTGGTGCTTGGTCCACAAACCAAACCAAACCAAACCTACACAGTGAGGGGACCGACTACCCACTGACTTTCTCCCGATGGCCCAGACTGTCACGGCTCGGTGTGACTCGGTACCGAGCATCGGTTCTGATTTACTGAGAGGCTGACGGTCAATAATTAACGGCCCATCCCAGCGATGAAATACGACAATTGATTAGGCGGCCGTGGCGTTCTCATTTAACCATGACAGACAGATTGCGGCCGTTCTTACGCCATCCGTCGCGCACAGATTGATGCAATTGATTTCCTTCAGGCCCTATTGACGGCTACAGTATTCTGCTATGCAGGATTATGTCAAAGGTTGCGGGCTATTCAAGAAAATGTGGGTCTGACCGAGGCTTATATTCACCTAATTAAGCCTAATAACTGATTAACTATTTACTGATGTCATCATAGTTATTAGAAGATCGAAAATAGTGTATTCTCATACCTCTCTTTTGGGTTTACATGTTAAATGTCCTATTCAACAGTGCAGAATAAGAGTGTGGAAAAAATGTTATCCTGCACTCTAGAAAGCTCTTTCATTTAGGAGATTAAACATTTTTGACTACGGTATGAGAAATACCTTTCTGAACTCCTGCTGGGTTCCTGGCAAGTCCCCATTTCCCCAGCAAATCCGTTTTTCAGAAAAAATTATAATAATATATATATATTAATATATATATATATATAATATATATTAACATTCAATGGTGGTTTTTTTTTGCCATTGTTTTTTTGCTAATGTTTGCCAAAAAACAAATGCAATTGGGGCATTTTGTTTTTTCATGGTGTTTTTTGCATAACCATGCATCCTTCCCCTGTGAAACAGGATACATTGGTTAAAAAAAAAAAAAATCTGACCAACACCATAACAAGAGGAGGCCCAAGAAAGAAAATGGTTTTCCCCCGTAAAATTACATATTGTTTTTTGAACTTAAAACGGGAAAAATGGGGCCCGCCCAGTGGGCCCTTGAGGGTTGGCCCGTTTTTCTTTCCCGCGACCCAACAAACCGGCTTTTTTTCTGGCGACCATTGATTGAATCGCAGGACCTTAAAGAGACAGACTCCCTTTCTTCCTCCGGATGATAATCGCAAAAAAAAAACCCAGGCTTAAACAAGAACCCCTTAAAGGACCACTTTTAAATGAAATTTTTTGTAAATTGCCATTAAACTCGTATCCAAAAAAACGCAAAAATAACAAAACAAACCAAATCAACAATTTTTTCATTATTTTTAAGAAATCCTAAAAACTGTTTTTAAAACGATTTTTTTAATTAACACACCACTACGTTTAACAATGGAAAGTGTTTTTTTTGCTTTCAAAAGTTTAACTGGTTAATTCAACAGAAAAAAGGGAATATCAAACTTGAACTTGACCCAAACCGTCAGAATTTGTGGGTTTTTTCCTGTTAACTGGAAATCTAGCGCAATCTTGCCGCAATTTGAGTTCCCGTTTGCCCATGGAAAACCGTTGAAACCAGACTCTTTTCCGCCCAAATTTTGGTTAAATCCTTTTTCCCGGGAAAAAATCGGAAGGGACGCAATGCCCAATAAAGAAAAACCCTCGGTCGGGAAAAACTTCATTAATGCTGGGAAATCAAAATCCCTTCGTAAAAGTTAAAAAACATTTCTTTACATTAACTTGCCTTCATTGTACATCATTTTTCCATCATGCCTATCATGTTGGTAAGTAGTGGTGGCGGACGCGACAACCTCATTGGCTGGAAGAAAACTGGACTTTGAACGGCGATATTGGGCGACTGGGCGCGAATAAAAAAAAATACTTCATGGTGCTTATCAAATTTGGCTGTTCTTTAACATATCAAATTTTACTTTGAGTGGACAGTGTCCCTTTAAGACCGGAGAGAAGCTCTTTGTTAGTCTGTCCCAGGGCTGCGTTTCTCTATTTAGATACTGAAGAAGAGACAGCAACGCAGAACGAGGTCAGACGTTGGTCCATAAATGGCCTGAGGATGGCTCGGGGAGGAGAATGGCATCTAGACAGAGCCAGGCAGAGGCTGAGCCAAGGGCGATGATCAAGAATCGGCACACAATACAGCGAAAGTTGAATAACGCTGTTTTGAGTTGTCTTTGAAATGTAAGTTGTAATTAAAATCAACTGGCAAAATGACGCAACTTTTGCCAACATTATTTTCAAAACAAGAAGGAAAGTGAAAATAAATTGCAACACGGCCATTAGTTACGTCTTGTTACTTAATTGGACTGAAACTTGTTGAAACTTGTGTCACATGATTTACGCAACACGAGTCTAAAATTGAAAAAGTTCCAAGCTGTACGCACTGATACAACAGATGGTCACATCGCAGAACAGCGAGCTGGCATTGCCACCAGGCGTCAGCTGTCTCTCAGTTTCAGCCATTAATCATCACTAAATCACCATTGTTTGGTGCTTTCCAGGATGTGTTTATGGTTTCTGCTAGACTCACACTGTGGAAATGTAACCAGAACATTACATATGCGTATTTTTTTACTTTGCAAACCCTTCAGAAAGGCTACAGTAGCACAGTTACAACCACATATCATAGCTCTTCATCCAATCCAACAGAGTATTTTCTCCTTTTTTCATCGCTTGCCACTGAAGTCAATCTCATTCAACATTTTTTTTAATAAATTTAGCCCGAATGTTTTGTATGGNTATTTTTTGATGAGCTGGATTGGACCAAGACCTCAGGACCCCCAGAGAGGCACATGAACCAGGCACGTAGCCAGGATTTCGCCCGGGGGGAGGGCTCAAGAGGGCCCATTCCCGAGCGTTGAAAGTAGGCAGGATTTCGGCCGAGGTCGGCGCCTCAAAAGGGTCTCTACCAAGCACGTAGCCAGGATTTCGCCCAGGGAGGGGGGCGCCTCGAGAGGGGCTATTCCCGAGCGTTGAAAGGGCCAGTAGAATGGATAAAAAGGTCTGCTCCCTCCGTACTCGTGAGGAGCCCATTTGGCATGTTCATGGGCCCTTCTGACCCGCCAGAGTCCTTTCTATCTGTTCAAGGGACCCTCTGACCTGCACAGGGGCCCTTTCAACTTCTCAGGGTCCTCTGGTCTGCTAAGGGTCTTCCAGCCTGCTCAGGGGCCCTTTCGACTTAGGAAGGAACTGCGCTGGCTGCTGTTTCGCCCTACCGACATGCTCAGGGCCCCTCCGACCCACTCAGGGGTCCCTCCGACCGGCCAGTGGCCCCTCCAACCTGTCCAGGGGGTCCTCTATGCTGGCTAGGGGCTCATTCGACGTGTAGGGGTCCATTCCACGTGTTCAGGGGGCCCTTTGAACCGCTCAGGGTCCCTTTCGACCTCAGACCTTCCCAGGGACCCTCTGTGCTGGCTAGGGGTCCTTTCCACGTGTTCAGGGGGCCCTTTGAATTGCTCAGGGGCCATTTCAACCTCCCCAGGGGTCCTCAGACTTTCCCAGGGGCCCTATGTGCTGGCTAGGGGCACATTCGACGTGTTCAGGGGCCCTCTGACTCTTTCAGGAGCCCTTTCGACCTCCCCATGGGTCCATCCGACCTGCCCAAGGGTCCCTCCGACCTTCCCAGAGGCCCTTTGTGCTGGCTAGGGGCCCATTCGACGTGTAGGGGTCCATTCCACGTGTTCAGGGGGCCCTTTGAACCGCTCAGGGTCCCTTTCGACCTCCCCAGGTGCCCTCAGACCTTCCCAGGGACCCTCTGTGCTGGCTAGGGGCCCATTCGACGGGTTCAGGGGCCCTTTGACCCCCTCAGGGACCCTTTTGGCTGGTCCAGGGCCCCTCTGACATGAATAGGGCTTTTGTAAACGTCCAAGGGCCCTTTGTTCTTTCAGAGAGGGCCCTGGTGGCCCTTAAGAACCTCTTAAGTGCTCTTTACTCTTCAAAGATCACGCTTCGCGTGGACTTAGACCCATGATACCGCGCTTCGCGCGGTCTCGTCGGCCCTTTTCGGCGCGTGCAGCGCGCTGAAAATGGCCCACCACAACACAACAACAACACAACACGTGTATTTTGTGGAATCCAGTAACACAACATACACATAATAATGATAAGATTGGTGCAAAAGAATACAATTCTTAAATTAAAGCACCTCTCTTATTGAATAATTGTAACTTAACATGAAAATATAGAAACTAACATAGAGCAAATCACACAATCAATGGCCGCCGCCACATCGCGCCACATCCGCCACTCAATAGTAAACTTGGCCACCTCCAGGCGGCGCCACGTGCGCCGCTTACCGCCGTCCGTGCTGGATGCATTTAAGTCTGGAATATTTTTGTTTTGATTATAAGATTTGGAACAATTTGGCAACTCTTAATTCCTTCGTTATTCACTTAATCTCACATGCCCATGGAAGGCAGAACTGCCAAGCTTATTAGTTATTCAGTTCGGGTAAACTGGGATTATTCGGGAGACTTGGATCGAAAGTTCTGACGTAGCACGTTAAACGGACAATTTAACAAAATGTGCTACATCTCTTCTGGGTTCCACATCACAGCAAGGGGAAAGGGGCTTTTGAATTTGGAAGAGGTGAGGGCATAAGTACTGATTGAATCGATCGGAAGACGAGTAGCAAAAATGTTTTCCGGAACTTCCCGATCCGACGTTATTGAATTGGGAGGGGGCCCCCCCATCTGGCACCGAATCGAAATCTATCGCTCTTTTAAAGGTTTTGAGGGCAAGGATCGGTCTTTATTGCTGCAGGCAGATCAATTCCACTGTCGGTGGTTTCGGGCTGAAGGATTGCTGTAGAGTGCTGGTTCTGGTTGTTGGAGTGGTCAGTGTAATTAGCGTTTCGAAGTGCAAGGTCCCGTGTTTGGTGTCTGGTTTCCGGTACTATGGTCTCTAATGTATTTGTGGTAGTCAGTATTGAGTCAAGAAGCTATGCATAGAAGATTTACGTCGGTGTTTAGTGCGTCTGGTGTCCAGCGTGTCCCAGCCTAGCTTCTGTCATAGTTTTTGTTACGAGATGTTCGAAAAAAAGTCGCCCCAGTCGTTAGTCTTGCTGCTTCTCATCTGTTGTCGTTTTCTAGTCTCAAGCATGTCTGCTTAGTTGTTATAGTCCGTCATTACAATGTCACTATAAATCAAAAATTGGTCGTACTGTACGTGCTGTATATTTGTACAAGATGTACGAGGTAAAAATTTGGCATTGGGTAGAGAGGACTCAAAGCGATAATTTGCTTTTTTGATGATTGTGATTATGTGGTCATGAAATCGAAGGTCGGTTGACAAGAGTAAGACCAAGATTGAGTATGGCTATTTTGTGACGGTATAGCTGTTGTTAAAATACAGTGTTAGGCAATCTGCAATGGGGAACGGCATGGGTGAATGTTTCCCCGTATGGTTTTGAGCTGATTGATACGTGATTAACCAATTGTTTGCCAAATTCTGAAATTAAGTCAAGGTTTTCGTTTTGTAATGATCTGAACGCCGTGTTAATATAGGGCACAGGTATGTTTTGATGATTGACAGGTGGGTGCGAATTGCTTTGTCTCGAGTATGAAAGCGTATAATGAGTGTCGTCTGCATAAAAGACGATTCATTGTGAGTCTTGTCCGCGAGGTCATTACGAAATCAGTGCTAATTAGTGGAACCCTAACACACTTGCCTGAGGGCTCAGCCAGCGTTAACAATTTTGCGGCTAGATAGACTATTCCGACATTAATCGCATGATTCTATCGTTTAAGATACGACTTAGCAACTGTGAAGCGGTCCAGATATCCCAAATAATGTTTTACATTTGTGTAAGAGCCCTATGTGCCAAATTTTGTCAAAATATTTCCTTATGTCCAAAAATATAGCTGTGAAGTCGTTTCTAGAGTCAAGAGATTTATACAACCTGTGAACTAAGTAACAAGAGTTGAGATAGTGTGCTTCTTGATTTGGTCTGTATCCACTTTGTTTATCAGTGAGTAGGTTGTTTTTTCTGAGATGTGTTTGTGTATATCCGATCTGAAGACTATTCTTTCTAAGATTTTAGGATGGCAGGGAAGAAGACTGATGGGACGATAATTTGATGTGGGTTGGATATGCTGATCATTTCTTTTAAAAATAGCGTGAACGTTTGCTCTTTCACATTGAATGGAAATATGCCTTGACACTTAACGATTTATTTATAATTTTTGAGTGGATGCTATCAGAATTGCTAAAGTTTTAAAGATTTTGGAGGTAGATTATCGTGTTTCCCGCACGATTTGGTTTACCTTAGAGTTTACCTCTAAAGCGTTCAGGAAGCTTAAGAACTCTCTCTCAGTAATATGATGCTGTCTTAGATTGGAATGGATGGTTTGGTTGGAATAACCTCAGGGATCGTCCGTCACCAATGTAGTCGTGATTGATTTGCAAAGTGATGATTGAGTAGATTGGCTTTGTCGCGTCGTCTGTCGTAGTCTGTCCGTCGGGTCTGATCAGCGCGGTGGCAGCGTCTGAGTTTTGGTCCTTCCAGTCATTCGTCTCAAAATGTTGTGATATCTATATGGGTCATTCTTAGTAGCTAAAAGCTGTTGGACTTGAATAACTCTATATTTGTTTTTCAGACGTTTGTTAAGTTCTGTTGTAGCATTCCTCTGATGTCGCCAACGAGTCCAGCTATGTCAGTCTGTTGTCTGAGTGCTGTCCGAAAAGGTCTGTCTCTTTTACGGAGTTTCACGTTTCAGTTCGTTAGTGTACCAGGCTTGTCATTGGGTTCCTACAACGTATTGTTCGGTGGTATTGCATGTCAGCTGCACTCATACACTTGTTGCTAATTTTCCGTGGCCTTGATTTTATGGTTGGTTAAGAATGGTGTCCCAGTCAGTAAGGATTAGTTGGTCTGTGAGTCTGTCTGCGTCCAGTAAGTGGTTGTCTCGTATGGTCTTTGAGTGTGCTTGTAGTACTGGTTTTGTTATATTTATGGTCACATACACTGCGTAGTGGTCTATTTGCGAGAATTGGAGGGGCTATGCATTGTCTGTTACAAGTTCTGTATGAAACAAACTAAGTCCCTTAACACACACTGTTAAATGTTTTGTGTCTTGGTTGGCTGATCAAGTGAGTTGTTGTTAGGTCTGAGAGAGATGTAGTGTCATTTAGTTGTCTGTTCAACAAAGAGTGATTCCACTATGGTTCTGATAAATTTATGTTGAGGTAGTTGTTACGCATGCATTAAATCCCCGCTTGATTACATAAATGGGGGTTTTTGGGGGGGATTGAGAGTTTGAGCGAGTGCTACACTCTCAGCTAATGTGTCTAGAAAATCAATTAATTTTTCTTGAGGCAAATTTGGTGGAATATATACACAGCATGCTATGATTGTGTGGGTTTTCAACTTTTAATTTGTGGTCGCAAGATACCATTCAGTGCTTCCAATTTCAAGGTTGCAGTCTCTTAGCTGCAAGTGATAAATTTGAAATAGAGCAAGCCACCCCACCTCCATGCCTGGAGCGAGTTTTTCAGATAAGGTTCATTGATATTGTGGCAACTTGTACAGCTAGGGTGAACTGTATCGTACTTAACTTGTTTCGGTAAGCATGATTAAATGTCCGCTGTCGCAGAGGAGTCTGCAAAGTCAGATAATTCATGCAGTCTGTGTGAGGATGTAATGCTGTTGATGTTAACAGGCTTGGAGTTTTAAGGTTTGTTGTGATTATGATTGAGTGGGACCTGGATTTTCTCTACTCCAGCTTTTATAAGCAAGGTAATGGCATCAGGATATATGTTTAGAATCCACCACTGGATATGAAGCGTACAGGTTGCAGTTATATGCATTGGGTAGGTACACAGTGGGATAAGGAGGTTGGAAAGTGCGATAGTTACCCGAGACCATGCAGGTACTAATAATAGAGCACTTGGAGAGTATCCGAGTGGAACCCCGAGCTGCTTGAGTGGGACCCCAAGTTGCTTGTTTGAGTCAGGAAAGTTTGTTGGTGCACTCCAGCTGGCAGAGGCCAGACGGGCAGCCGCGGGCACACCTGGAACTACGACGGGGTACAGGGCAAGGGCTGGAAGGCACACAGGCCTACAGGGGGGGGGGCCTCCGCCCCCCCTTGGCTACGTGCCTGGATGCGGCCGACTCCTCTAACTTTCCCTGTGCTTCTCTGTCGGCGCTGCAGCGGAGCTCTTGACCCGCCCGCTGTCGCTCTGTTCCTGTTATCCCATCTCCGGCTCCACACCCAGCGTCCAGTTAGCAACGCTGTATTGCATGGCACACAGCGGCCCGGCGAAAATACATAGACGAGACGACGACACAGCAATCAGCTCCCTGACACAGTCACAGAGAGTTACAGCATAGACGAGACGACGACACAGCAATCAGCGCTTTCTCACAGTCACAGAGTTATACAGCAGTAGAGTGGCGGCTCGGCAGCGCTGGGCGGCCTGATGGGCCAGCGCTGTGTGACGCGCTACCAGCGATCTATCACAGGTAGAGGGCACTGACTGGTGCGGCGTGGGCGGAGGGTGATGATGAGTGGGCCGCCCGGCAGTCGGTCGGGGTGTTTGGTGCGGCCGCTACTGGTTGGGGCAGATGGGGTAGTTGGGGCAGGCGCGCGGGTCGAGGCCGGCAGGGTACTGGGCCGGCCGGGGGCCGACCGGGGCCGCAGCGGCCTGCTGGTTGGTCTGCGGCACGAACCGCTGCGGGCCCTGCGAGAACTGCTGCTGCTGCTGCTGCTGCTGCTGCTGACCGAACTGCTGCTGCCGGGGCGCGAACTGCTGCTGCTGCTGCTGCTGCTGCGGAGCGAACCGCTGCTGCTGCTGCTGCTGCTGAGGTGCGGGAGGCAGAGCAGGGATCTGCAGAGGCGGCAGCTGCTGACGAGGCTGCTGCCGCTGCTGGTACTGCTGCTGCTGACCGAACTGCTGCTGCTGCGGCTGGAATCGCTGCTGCTGGAACTGCTGCTGCTGCGGCTGGAACCGCTGCTGCTGTTGCTGCTGCTGGAACTGCTGCTGTGGCTGCTGCTGGAACTGCTGCTGTGGCTGCTGCTGGAACTGCTGCTGTGGCTGCTGCTGGAACTGCTGCTGCTGGAATTGCTGCTGCGGCTGCTGCTGGAACTGCTGCTGCTGCTGCTGCGGCGGCGGGGGCGGCAGCGTGGGCAGCGCCTTGGGCGCCTTGGGCAGGATCGGCGAGTCGACCACGAAGCCGTTCTTGCCGGCGGTATACTTGACGACGACGGTTTGGCCATCGGCGTCGACGTACTGGTACTGACCGCGCACCTCGCCGTCGTCGGTCTTCTCCTCAACGCGCGCCGTGCCGTCCTCGCCAGCGAATCCGAAGTTGTACTTGCCGGACACGTCGTGGGAGCGGTTCTCGTTGAGGATGGCCACGTCCTTGGGGCCGGAGCGCTGCTCGGGCTTGTCAGCCTCCTGCGCCAGGACGGCGCCGATCACGGCAACGAGAACCAGCTGCCGACAGAGGAGGGAGAGGGCACTGTGGTCAGCGGGGAGCGGAGGGGGGGGGGGCGACACTGCCCAATGGCGTGGCACGAGGGAACTGAAGCTTCAGTTATAAAAGCAGTGAGTTGGCTCTTTATTGAGCTTGTATACTTATGGTTTAACATTTGAAATATATAAATATAAGCTATTTTTGTACTCGGGTAATTTGGTAGAGCTGCACTTCAATATATGATACAATGGAGGACAGGGTAAGGACGAGTTTTGCTGGCGCTGGCCGCTGGGTGTGGCCGCCGGTCTGGCTGCATTGGCGTATCTAGGATTTAGTTTTTGACGCCATGGGGGGCATCACCCCGAAAAAGTTAATCAAAATAAAAAAAATCATCGGATTTCGCTTCCTAGTCCCTTATGACGTTTTAGAGTAAACTTTTCTAAGCAAAAGTTGCGTAGATCTCCTTCTACATCAGGAAATGTGTAAATTTGCGCCGATTTCATTTTTTTTTGGGGGGGGGGCATTTTCCCCTGATGCCCCCTGGATCCGCCAGTGTCTGGCTGTCGGGTTGCGATCTCTGGTGGCTCACCTTTCCCAACATGCTGCGGCGCTGACGGACGGACGGATCGGACGGCGGCGGCCGGCGGAGGAGTGTGCTGTCTGCCGCCGCCGGCCGCCTTAAGTACGCACTGACCGCGCCCACCTCCGCCCCCGCCCCCGCCCCCGCCGCCCAGACCTTGGTCAGCCCCGCCCCAGTCATGTTTGTGTGTGTTGCATCGTTAGTTGATCCGGGACCGGTTCTTTCCAGCGCCGCCATCCACGCCGCCGCTGGTGGTGGACATGTGAGGTGGGGTTGAGCTTCATCTTCTATTCTGTCAGACTTACAGGGTCCGCCGAAATGAGGGAAACGCTTATATTATCTGAGTTACCTTCCACTGAGAGGCGCCCACGCAAGCTACATACGTAAAATTCGTACCATAGTTTGCTCGCGGTCTCAGGCACGTACAATTTAAATGATTTTGCCTAGGGTCCATTCGTAAGCCATGGGTGACAGTGAGGAACCTTATAGCGAACCGTCTCTGCGCGGGAACGGCACCGGTGCCGTATCAAATGCTCTGGACGCGTCAAGAAAGCGTATAGAAATGGCCCGAGACATGCTGAATCAGAGAGGACATTTTTAGAGGTCAAGGCAGGGCGGGAAGAGAAAAAAAGAAGAAAAAAGATCGAGACGCATCAGAAAGTGAAAGGGTCATCTGAAGAGAGATAGTGCTCAAAAAAGCGGATCGAAGGCGAGGTCAGCGTATGATTTAGACACAACGAAGAAGCCAGAGAAAGAATCAGGATTGAAATGTAGAATGAATTAAGCTGGAGCAGCACGTATGAGCCGCTGGATGAACGTCCGTTGCTGCAAGCAACCCTGACGGAAGGACAAGTACGAGATGCGAATTCCAGCAGGACGGTGCCCCTGCAAACACACGCCGAGAAACACGTTTCTGAAGTCGAAGATGACGAACGTCAGGACCAGAAGTTGTGGGGCCCGTCAATCACCGACCTAACCCTTGAACTTCTCTACCTGGGCGCGTTTGCAGGCGATGTGTGCAATGCTCTCACAAACCCTGGAGTCGCTGAAGTCTGACATACGGAGGTGCTGGACAAAATGGACCAGCTACATCCAGCGTGTTCTGCCGGTGCTTCCAGGTCTCGTGTGGAGAGAGTGATTGAGGCTGAGGGTGAATACATTGGGTAGCTGCAGACGTGATGAACTGTGTGTATGTATGGAAAAATAAATGTCATTGGAATAATTATTTTTTTTTGATTTGGTGCAGGTCCTCTCAGATGTCATAAGCGTTACCCTAATTTCGGCGGACCCTGTACCTATGTAACACTCCGTTTCACTCTTTGAAATTGACATGACCCGGTTACCAGTGATATGCTTATTAGCGTATTGACAAGATAAACAAGATGGTGTTAAAGTTATTGTTATGTATGCAACCAATACAAAGTAATTTACGAAAAGCTTTTTTTGGAAGAAAATGTCATCGTGACCTGTGATGACCTCTGGAGCCTAGGTAGTTACCCTGAGCTAAATTTGGGGGACACATCAATGGCGATTGCATTTTACAATAGCTTTCGATTGCTTTTCCATTCCTTCCTAGCTACTATAGTTCCCAAGATATTTGGGGGTTTCTTGAGCCGTCATACTTGGAAAATTTTACATTCGATGACCCCTGGTGACCTCAATATTGACCTGCACCAAAAAATGCCCGAATTAACTTCGAATGTCCTTGTTGAGAGCTTTTGAGCGTCTTCTGCGTCTTTCTAGCCCTTCTAGTTTACGAATTATGGAGGGGTCATTTTCGCCCACCTACCAGGGCGAAGGTGTCTAGGAGGCCCACCGGGACGCGGGTTAAGATGGCTTTCCAGCGGAGATGAGCCGCGGTAAAACGCGAGGCGGCGCGGGTGGGGGTCGCCTATGATGTACTGTATGTTGTTGCCTGTTGTGGTATGTACTCGTAGTCGTATGTATGTTGTTGTAGTTAAAAATATATTTTTCTTGCTGAAAAAAGACTCCACAGAGAGGACTTGTGCACAGCATTTCGCTACACTTTCGTCGAGCCGTTCAAGTTTCACTCGGTGATTTTCAATGGGCCCAGTCATACTCATAACATACAGAAACAGCCGCTTCACCCGGGAACAGCTCATTTTGCCCCGCTCTCCCCTACTCATCCTGGTGGCCAAGAAATTAGGTTCTGCTGTGTATATTTCAGGGGCGTCGCCACGAAATTTTGAGTGGGGGGGGGGGTGGACCCATGGCCAATAAGTCCATATTCTCCAGTCAATAGCTGTCGCTGTCGAACTTCATTGGCGGCTAGACGCCAAACTATCATATGTAGGATGAAACGGATTTTAGCATGTTTATCTACACCTAAAACTCTATGTGGTAACCGATTTTCATGAAAATTGTAGGCAAACGCCAAATCCCGAATTTGTCGCTGACGAACTCTATTTGCATCTAGACACCAAACTATAATATGTAGGATGCAACGGATTTCACCATGCTAATAAACACCTACAACTCTATTTGGACGCCACATAACTTTATAGATGAGACGCCCTTAACCCTATTACTGTCGGGGGGGGGGGGCGAATCGCCCCCCCTTGCGGTTTTTCGCGTACGGGTCATTCATAACTCAACTCAGAATCTTCAAACTTGCTGGCTTTGCATAACATTTCATTGCGCATCGAATGGTGTACTTTTTTCCAAATTGAATTATTAGGAGGGGGTCCAGGAACAGTTTTAGGGGGCGTGTTTTCGGTCCGTTTTTGACAGCAAAATCTTTGCATTGGTTAAGCATCATGGGAAAGTTGTGTGTTGAAGAGAAGTGTTAGCAAACCAGGAACATCGTAGAGAATTGATTGTTTTCAGATGGCTATCTCGAAATTTCAAAAATTTGAATTTTTGAAATCCAAATTTTTGAAACTTATTTTTTTCACAAATGTGCAAGTTTTTTATTTTCAGGAAGTTTCAAAACCCGTTGTATTGAGAGAAACATGCCAAATAATATGTGTTGAAAGTTTCAGGGTTATCTAAATATTTGGATGACCTGATGTCAGTCAAATGCTAACCTTCCAATTATAGTATTCTGGTGAAAATGAAAAACCGAGGGTTTAATACATTGATCAATCCAATTTATTTCAGTATCATGTCATCTTAGCTTCTTGATGAAAAAGGATGAATTTTTTAGTCAGTGACTTTGAAAAGGTATTCAAGTCACATTACTTTTTTTATCACATAACTCGTGACAATATACATCATAGAGACACTAAATGGTTCCAATGTTTGTCTCGTCAATACGCGTCTTTTGATATGCATTTTGACCGACTTCGTCACCTTGAACTTGACCTTGAACCTTGACCCGATGGTCAAATTTCGATTTGAAAAAAAGTTGAATCAATGATTCGAACCGCATGACAGAGAAACACGATGGTACCAAAATAAAGGCTGTATATACTTTAGATAAAAAGTTATTAAGAACAAACATTGTTGAAAAACAGTTTTTTAACATTTTGTTGACCTACAGTCAACTTATTGACCTGAGGTCATTTTGCGCTTTCAGTTGAAAGACAATTAAAAACCGCTTAACAGCGATTTGTCGGATTCCTCCTAGCTGCCATAGTTTCCGAGATAATGGCAAGGTTTCTGAAAATATCATGTTTTGACAAAAATAATTTTTGATGACGTCATTTTACCTTGAAGATAATAACCAAGGTCACCAAAATTTGACAAAAATCAGAGTTCATTGTCGACTTTGTCACACACCAAGTTTCATGTTTCTAAGCTCTTATGGCTAGCGGAGTATCTGAAGGGGGGGGGCGACACTAGCCCCCCGAAAGATTCGTATACTTTGCATCCCTCCAGGAAAAGGGTTAAACCCAAATCATCACCATCATCATCCAGGAGTGTCAATTTCTGAAAATGATTGGGGGGCCCAATGCTAATTTAATCGATTATAATTCCATTCTTACCATGCAACGCCATAGGCTTAATGTTAAAATTTGACATAACTGGGGGTGGCCGGGCCCTCCCAAAAGTATGCAAATCGACACCGGTGTCATCTCTATTTGGACAATACTTTTCATCGAAATCGAAGGGGTCTGCCAAATCTCGAATCTGTCGCTGGCGAACTTTATTGGACGTGTTGACGCTAAATTATCGTAGGTATGCATAATGAAACGGATTTCACTATGCTAATCTACGCCTGGAACCTTATCTGGAAACCGATTTTCATGGAAATACAAGAGATCTGCCAAATCTTGAATCTGTCGCTGGCGAGCTCTATTGACATCTGAGTGTGTGTGTGTGTGTGTGTGTGTGTGTGTGTGTGTGTTGGGGGGGGGGGCGTTGCAGATGCGAAACATCATATGTGGGTGGATCAGATTTCACATGTTCATTTCATCAGTTAAAATATGCCTGGAACTCTATTGGATACCGATTGCATGGAAATCTAAGGGGTCCCAATCTCGGAATGTGTGCTGGCAAATCCTCTGGTCCGATTGTGAGGTTTCTGAGATATAAAAGAGGGGTGTGCACGTGCGCACGCGCAACAGGCAACTCAAAATGTATCAGCCATATGTGTGCTAACACCACATTTTCTCGCATACTGAGTGGGATCGCATATCATGAAGACGTTCACAAGGATTTAGAACAGCAGTGATTCCAGCTCACTTCCAACGTCAATACCGGTGCCGACAGAAGATGCTTGCACGCGCAGCGCTCGCACAAATAACTGTCGTCGGTGGTAACATGCCCTGCCTGTGGCACATGTCAAGTTGCATCGTGATGAGACTGTTCTGGGCCAATATCACCCATTTTAATGACACATGATTAAAATTAGGAAAAATAAAACTGAGCTTGTTCGATTTTTCAAAGGTGAAGGTACATGGGTCAAAGTTGAGACATTCGTTCACCCCATATGAAAGAAGCTTACACTTTTACGTCTCTTTATGGCTGGCAGTCACATTAATATGTCACAAAGATGACATATACTGATGACGACTGCGGGTGGGGGCCTAAAGCATACACATCTGGTCGATTTAGGTACTTTGTGTTTTAGTCGCGCGCGCATTTTAACCCCCATGGCAACAAAACCAGACGCATATTTCAAACCAGCTCGTGGTACAAGATAGGAGAAAAGGTGACCTCTCTAAATACTATAGCTGAGCACAATCTGCTAATTTAGTAACACACCAGTCACCAGGATGAACGGCGCCAGGTCAAGTGCTGAAAAAAGCGAAAGTGCCCCGCTAAAAGAAGCTCCAGCAGCGGTAACAACATGTACCAATTCACGCCATCATGTGGCAAGGTAAAAGTTATTTGTCAGCTATAAGGGCCAACACTCCAAAATGTTCTACCATACATAGAACAGGAACAGCAGGGCATAATACACGTTACATGCAAGCTCCAAAAAATGGGGGGTACCTCGCGCTTTCTGAGGCCAGCACGAGCCTCATGGACAAAATCCAGCTTGCCTCCACATAAAAAAATTAACTTAATACAAATGCCTAACTATTGTGAAATTTTCCAAACTTTTTCAAAAAACGCACGAAATTTTCGCTATGCCGCTCTACTATTGCGTTCATTGGCCTACTAAAATCAATAGTCATAACGTTTCGTCGGCGAAATGATACGGTCGCTATTCTCGCCTCTGCTATAGGCCACGCGGGCGCCGTGATGTCAGGGGTGTGCTTCTGAGGCCGCTGTCTGACTGTGGGATACATATAGGTATGTCGGCACGGCCGCGGTCCGAATCTCGACACATCTCCAGACTGGATCTCGGTCATCAGACGATGCAGCTCCGGATGGCCACTGGCTGGCCCTGGCCGGGTCCGGGGACGAGCCGGGATGCTGCCAGGCTCCGATTCTGCCAGAATCTCAGCAGCAGCCACGCCCTGCAGTAACCTGTCCCACTACACAGAGGTAGACATATACAGACAATATGTACTGACCGATAGACGGACGGACAGAGTACAATATATACAGACGGATAGAGGAACGAACGGACCGAGGGACGAACAACAGCCTGCAGGACTACCTGACAATCTGCGACGGGCGTCTGTCGGGGGTACCTGACAGCCTGGGACGGGCGCCTGTCGGGGTTATCTGACAGCCTGGGACGGGTGTCTGTCGGGGGTACCTGACAATCTGCGACGGGCGTCTGCCGGGGGTACCCGACAGCCTGGGACGGGTGCCTGCCGGGGGTACCTGACAGCCTGGGACGGGCACCTGCCGGGGGTACCTGACAGCCTGGGACGGGTGTCTCTCGGGGGTACCTGACAGCCTGGGACGGGTGTCTGTCGGGGGTACCTGACAGCCTGGGACGGGCACCTGCCGGGGGTACCTGACAGCCTGGGACGGGCACCTGCCGGGGGTACCAGACAGCCTGGGACGGGTGCCTGCCAGGGGTACCTGACAGCCTGGGACGGGTGCCTGCCAAGGGTACCTGACAGCCTGGGACGGGCACCTGCCGGGGGTACCTGACAGCCTGGGACGGGTGCCTGCCAAGGGTACCTGACAGCCTGGGACGGGCGTCTGCCGGGGGTTCCTGACAGCCTGGGACCCTGGCCCGGAGCGGTAGCTTCCTAGTGAGTCTGCTTACTGCAGACTGCGAACGGCCAGTATCCAGCAGACAGCCGTGACGGCCAGTATCCAGCAGACTGCGGACGGCCAGTATCCAGCAGACAGCCGTGGCGGCTGCGGTGGATTGTATGCGACAGCAGGTAAACAGCCGGCAATGGGATGAGACAGCCTGCTGAGAGATAGTNCCGTTTTCAAGTTATTGCGGAAATACGGGAGGGGGGGTAATATTTACCCCCCCCTACGCCGCGCGGGTTAAATTTGTTTAAAAAAAATTGTTGCGAAAAATATCGCAATCTAGACATTTATGTGAAAGAAAAGTGTTACAACAACATAAAACATAAAAGCAAAGTTTCAAATAAAGAGCACCATTTTTACTAAGAAGGCCTAATAATGGTAACTGATGACATAATATTTTGAAATTGCGTTTTTTGACAAGATAAAGACAAATAAATGTCAGCAATGTATTTCTGAGATTAAGCTGATCTAAAAACATGCCTTTTTTGTTCAGATTTATCAATTAATAAATTTGACCTCATTTGACCTGAATTTGACCTCAGCTTGAAACTAACTTCATTTAAATGAGCTCAGATGTTGCCTTGATTACACTTTCGATTTTTACGTATAAAACAGCCCATAAAACATGTGTCGCATGACTTTCAAAATATGTTTCGGATAGTGACTTTTTGTGACCTGATCTTGACCTTGACCATCGCAAAAAATATCCTTTTTGCTCATGCGGGATGTGCGTCATACCTTCAGGGGCACTTTGGGTGATCATGGTTGCAATCAAAGGCTCTGGATGGAAAGTATGATCCATAAACTAAAATGCCTTGATTTTGACCTTTGACCTGATCTTGACCTGATATGTGACCTTGATTAAAAAATCGAGTATGTTTGATATGCGTCTCGATAAGGGATTTCGAACGCCGCCTTGCACGTCTCGCTACGATCATCTGTTCCGGAGATAACGAGGGGGCAATATCCCCCCCCCCGGTCAATGGCGTTCGGATAAGTCAAGCGCGGGTTAAAAAGATACTGCCACCGCCAGAGGATTTATACAAAACAGGTTAAATGAATGATGTAAATTAAAAAGAATGTGTACTGCTGCGAAAACTTGGCCAAAAGCAATATATCGGAAAAACATTTATTTGCTTTCTTCTGACTCCAAAACGTGTGTCCCAGTGCGTGCTCAGCACTAAATTCAAGATGGCTGCTCCCATCCTGTTTTGGCACAGCTATTACGTGTCCAGGTAGCGCGCCCAAAAACGAAACGTAAGAATTATACGAGACCTTACCTCGAAATCAAGTCTATCTGTCTTGTAAGGTAACGTGGCCTTCCTTTTACGCCCAAAGTCGTCGAGCCATAGTCAATCTTGCTGTTTTGATAATGATAAAAGCTAAGATTATTGACAATATAATTAACTGCATATGCATTATGCATTTTGATTTAAAGTTCACTGTCGGAATGGTGATGTGAGTTTACAATATTCAAAAGCAAAAAAAAAAAAAATCCGCAAAGTGATTCAAAATAGTGAGGAGGTGACTCCAATTTTACGAATTATTGCCAATCATTGGAGGTGCCCTAACGCATTTTTTTATCTAATGGGGGAAGTTTCGGGAACCAGACTTTTCAGGTGAAATCGGACATGGTATCTGATAGGTGGCACTATCTCTTTAAGTTTCTCTTTGCATGACCATGGACCATGGCGACATACAACACCAGTGTTTTGTATTATTGCTTCGCCTGGCGCCTACTACGTACTACAGTCTCTTACAAGAGGTCTCTTACACGGGCTAATAGCCACTCAGCCCGGGCGGCTGAGTGGCTATTAGCCCGCGCCCCGCTGGGGGGCGTAATCTGCCACCCCTCCTCCCGGATTTTCTCAATAACTAAAAAAACGTGGCAGATAACGTCGTAAAACTTGTAGTACTTTATCCTACATCACTTTGGCGTCTTCTCTCAAAATTTTGATGACATTGATAAATAACTTTGGAAGAAAATGACTTTTTGATGACGTCATGTCATGACATTTTTGGTGGAAAAACGCTGAATGTTTGAAAAATCGTAGAAAATGTAGGTGTGAGGCAAATAAAACAATAAGAGCATCAAAAGGTGGGAAATTGCATTGTCTTCAAAATGGAAGTCTCGGATTTTTTAATTTTTAGTTTTTGACCCCTAAAAATAAAAATAAATCCTTTTTGTTCAGAAAAATTATCGCAAAAACAAAATTTTCGAAAATATTTATAAAACCGGAATATATGTAAGAGGACAAAGTATAAACATAACCCAAACAAAAATTCAAAGCAATATCTGAGTTTTTGACTGACTTATGACTCCCCAAGTGTAAGTAACTCATGACGTCATTTTTCAAATCACTTATTTTACCTTTTTTTACCATAATAGACCACAAATAAATATCACAGCTGTTTTCTTGAGACAAATGGACAATCCCTAAAAATACATTTTTTAGCAAGAAAAAAAACATTGACCTCATATGACCTGACTTTGACCTTTTATTGGTGTCATATTATTCAAAAATGGCTTCTCTCACTATCGAATAACAGTGCTTAAAACAACCCATAAAGACATACTCCTCGCATGACTTTCGTTCCCACCTCTTGCCATCAGTGAACTCCTGTGTAGTGACTCCGCTATTTTGACCTCGACTTTTTGCTTAAATTTCACTTTGCTTAATGCAGGAGCTTCATTTACCTTTGAGAGCCCCTCTGAGCTCAAATAGTTAACAATTAAAGGGCTCTCTGGATAGCCCAAATATGGCCCAAAAAACTTAAAACACGCTCCATTTTTGACCTCCTACCTGACCTTGAGCTTGACATGTGACCTCATTTCGAAATTTCACTATGCTTTGGGGTCTCGCGTATCAATGCAGACCTTTTGATTGCCGCTATCTGCAAGCGGTCTCGCTACGGTTATTGGTTCAGAAGATAACGCAAGGGGGCCAGATACTCCCTGCCCCCCCCCCCAGCGGGGCGCGTTCGGCTGGATACCCCAGCGGGGCGCAGACTGGCTATAAGCGTGATCAGGGACTACATGCCGGAAATTTTATCAAAAGCCTCACCTTTCGTAGTTGATTATGCAATGATGTGATCACCCGCTGAACGCAGATCTGTATTTGTCTTTTTCTTTTGTAGCGCTAAAGAACAGCTCATATTTTCTTTGAATTACTTTCCAATGACTTCCAAGGCCTTGCAGCAGAACACGAGTTCCTACGAGCGAGCGCGAAGCGCGAGCGAGTCCTCACTGAATACAATATTTAGTATCTTATATAAGCAGCCAACCCAGCCCGGCCCGACCGTAACGCTTTTCAGAAGCTTATTTCTGTTGAATTCTGCATCCGATTGACAAAGCAGTCTTCGCCATCTGATATTCTCATTCAATCAATTATGTTATTGACATGTTTCGTCTCACGTGAGAGGTCAACATGGCGCGTGGCACGTAGCGCGTCAGGGGGTTCGCAAGATATCCCGTCACCTCCCGCCTAGCGGCCAGGCGCGGGTAGGTAGTGGCACGGCCGGCAGGGTTAAGCCCCGGTACCACTGCGAGTCGAGCGCGAGCGAGCGGTATGGCTGAGGCCCAGTATATATGGAAATCCTAGCGGCCGCTCGGATTTTCTGGCAACACAGTGAGCGTTAGCGGGTGGGGACGGCTGACCTTGGGCCGACCGGCCGCCTGACGTCACGGTCGGCGCAGGCGCAGAGACGATTTTTCGGCCGGCCACGTTGCCGTGGCGCGCAGTCGAAGTTCGAACTGTATACGATCGACTTGGAGCGTTGCTGGAGTTTGGATTTTGAAAAGTGTTGTGGCTGCGTGTGGTGCTGTGGCAGTGTGAAAAGTGTTGTGCATTATCATCGATAAGGGATTGCGTTCTGTCATCCATGTTATTAATATTGATATTTTTAGCTGAGTAGTTTGTTACAACCGACAGGTATGGCCGACATCAAACATGCTCTTTTAGCGCTGGCATCCGCAAAGTGATATGCCTCCACCAAAGCTTAGAGACGAGTTCAACGAGTACGAAGTTTTCTTAACGTGATATGAAATGAGAATTTTTAAACTATTTTTTGTATAGTGTTGTTCTTAACTACAAGTACGAGCAACTGCACTGGTTCCAAAACTTCCAATATGGCTTTTGGGTGCAACTTGATCAATTGTTCATCGAATGAGATATGCCTGATCGTATGAATCACAAATCATGAAATATTACTTCAAAACTACTTGTCTTCCTGCTTCTTTTACGGTACGCTGCATCGTTCGTACGCTTCCGCTCAAAAGATAAAGAGAATCTGATCTTTCCCTGAACGTGATTGGTGATCGGAACGCGACCGCGCACGCTCGCCACCAACTCGCACTATTGGTTCCAGTTCCCCGCTGAGCGTACGATACCAGCGGACGGTGAGCGAGCGGTGCTCATCATCGCCGGTGTTTTGGCCCGTTTTTTGTGCTGGAAATGACCGTCTACGCTCACGCTCCGCTGGCCGCCCGCTCGCAAACGGGCAGTGGGTACCGGGCTTTAGGCGGCGCTAACGTCGCAGCATATTATGCATAACACCCCCGTTTCCGCAAATGCGCCGGCCGATTAAGCTGAAATCTGATGAGTGGTTTGATACCACACTACTACCAATGTGGAGTTATGATGAAAGCAGACCAATTTCCTTGCTATCGGGTTTATACGGGCTCGCTCGTCCTTCGCCGATACAGGCGTCTGGTACTGGTCCATATAACACAATAACTTCTGGTTCCTGTCTGGCCAGTTTAAATTGTCACGTTATCCTGGCTATTGTGAAGCCAGAGGAATATGTGCGCCGATATGTGAAGCCCATGTGGGGCGCGTTCGAAGCGGTCCGGCTGTAAGCCGTTGGATGTCATTGGAGTTCGGGCGGTCGACCACAAAAGAGACACGTAAATGGCATGCCAGCTGAAACCTTGGATGATCGTCTTTCACTTGAAATATTTAACCCGCGCACTGCAGGGGGTTTGAGCCGAACACGAGCAGCAGGGGGTTGATTTTCGCCCCCGTGAGATCTCGAAAACTACGCAACGTGGCGACAAGCGGAAAACGGCATTAAATAGCTCTAGACAAGCTCTATCGAGAGTATTTCAGTCTTTTCTTGGATCAGGTCACAAAATTGAGGTCACCAGTGGTCACCAAAGGTCAGATTTTCCGGTTTTAGGACTCTTTTCCAGAAACGCCCGATAATCTCGGAAACTATGATAGCTAGGAGCAAACAATTAAATCAGCAATACATGGCTATTAAAAATTTCAAACGCACCCATGTCCTCGAAATTTAGCTCAGATTAATAGTTAAGGCTCCAGAGGTCATGAAAGGTCAAAAAGGCTATTTTTATTCAATCAGTTTTTCATGAAAAGCATTTCACCTAGCTAAGAAAGAAAGGAAAATAATTTTGGAGCCATCGTGTTTGTCTCATCGAGGCGCTTTGAAATATATACATGGTGATCTGTAAAGGTCAACTTCAAAATTTGACCTCTGGTCAAGGTCATTTGGTGACCCAGGTAGGTTATGTTGCATATTGGGCAACGCGGCCAGACGAGACGAACACAGTGGTGTCAACTGCTCGTCTCTATCTCTTTGCTATCAATAGTTATAAGCAAATAATTAATGATGACCTCAGATGACCTTGTAGAAATCACTGAGAAATACTTGCGCCTTCATCATCCAAAATAAGCTAAAATAACATGATTCTGACAGAATTGGCCTAATCCAATGCATATTTTTTAAAAGGGATCATTTGTTTATTTTCCCATTCACTTATAATGGAGATGTCAGGAAATTGACCTGACCTTTGGTCACCGGTAATAAAATCCGAGATAGACGAACTGTAGGTACTGATATCCGTATGAAATTCCGCGATTTTCAAACCTTTCGGGAGAAAACTGTGGCTTTGGCACGAGCACAAACATTTTTGAAGGTACGGTCACTTGACATGAACTTGTGATCTGACCTGAGATGAGCTCAAGTCAAAACTTTTCAAAGTTGGGTAATTGATGCCCAAACAGGTGTACGAAATTTGGTGGCGCTGCGCGCCGCCGTTTTTCTGCTACTCCTGAAAAACCTGAGGGGGCGGAAATCAAACCCCTACAGTGCGCGGGTTAAGATAGTTGCCTCTTAGAGATCCATCGCGTGCAGTGGGGACTCGACGAGGACTCACGTTTCGTCCGCCATCGCTAATAACAAAAAACATGCTCCTTGAAAGCGTCAAAGAAGTTGTTCCAAATGATAATTTGTGCGGTGTGCTATGCTAATAATGTAAAATTGTATTCAAAAGAAAAACCAAAATTATTACAACGCGCTTCGATTCACAAATCAACATCAGAGAATTATTGAAAGCGCTTAGCAGCAAAAAAACGCAACGCGCTTCTGCTGCGTTAGGAGAAGCAAAGTTCAACTTAAACACCGCACGGCTTAGGTATCACACAGGCGCAGAACACGTGCCACGTGCTGCACACATCGAATGCATGTGCCATGCCGAATCATTATCACGAACAGCTGAGCGTGAAATCTCCGGCTATTCAGCACAAGCGGTGGTTCTATGTAGGCCTCTGCCGAGCCTAAAATCGCGTTCAGCGCCGCATCCAGCTCTATGATACGCATTACGCAGCTGTTGCCTTTACTTACGACACTATTCCATCAGGATCTGACAGAGGAAGTTCAGCTCATGCGAACAGTAGCGGTCGTTCCACCCCTGCCGGACGTCGCCTGCTGGAGCACGCACGTGCACGCAGTCCTCTACTTCGCCGCTGTTGTTTGGCTCCCCATCCATCCAATTCGTGTAGTCCAGCGCCGTTCCGTCCACCCAGCCCCAGCCTGGGCTGTCGTTTTGGCGCGCCAGCCCGATCCAGAAGTCTACGCCATCAGTTACACTGAAAAGCCAGCGCAAGTACTCTGCGGTCTCCGGGTTAATAGAGGCGAGCTTCGCCTTCCAGTGCATCAGCTCACAGGCGCGGGCCGCTTGGTGCCAGGAGACCTGCTCCGGTGGGATGAGGAAGCAGGAGGTACCGCTGCGACTCCAGTCAGCTGGGCAGCTTGGCTGCCGCTGATGCTGATGAAGAGACTCCAGCAGGGCCAGCACCCGAGTCTGTTCAGTCTGTAGCTGAGTCTGACTCGCCTGCAGCGTGTCGAGTTTCGTCTCTGTCCTGGCCTGGCTGGTCAGGATCTCCTGCAGTCTCTGCTGGATATCGTCGATGCGCGTCTGCCCCGTCAAGAGGCGGTGAACTGCGGCAGAGGTGTCGGCGGCCAGCTGGGAGCCGTGGTGCACGTCAGCGGTCAGGTCGCCCAGCTGCTCCTGCAGCTCCACCAGGTGCTGGACGACAGTACGGTTGGCGGAAGTCTCCACCAGATCAAGCAGGGCATCCAGCGCCTGGTCCCAGCCGACGATGACCTCGTCAGCTGCTGACATCTTCCTCCGATCCGTCTGTCCGTCCCGAAGCAGCTGCACCGGCCTCTCCCGCCCGGATTCTGTCGGTGGTGGTGGCAGTAGCAGCTGCGGCGCTAACGGCGGCAGTGGCGAAGGTGGCAGCGGCAGCAGTAGCAGCTGCGGCGGTAACGGCGGCAGTGGCGAAGGTGGCAGCGGCAGCGGAAGTGGGGGCGGTTGTGGCGGCAGTGGCGAAGGTGGCAGCGTGGAGCGGAAGTGGGGGCGGTTGTGGCGGCAGTGGCGAAGGTGGCAGCGGCAAAAGTGACAGCGGCGGCAGTGTCGGCGGGGACGGCGGTGACAGCGGCAGTGGGGGTGGCAGCGGCGGCAGCGGCGGCGGGGACGGCGGTGACAGCGGCAGTGGGGGTGGCAGCGGCGGCAGCGGCGGCAGCGGCGGCAGCGGCGGCGGGGACGGCGGCCGCCCACAGCACCACGGCGCACACACAGCACAGCAATGCAGACAGAGCGGCGGTCATGGTGCTTGCTGAGGAGACCGGGCCCGACTGACGAGCGACGTCGCCGGTCACCAGCTATCCGTGCAGTGTCAAGACTGCAGAGACAGCAGTGCTGGCGGAGCAGACCGGGTCCGATTGCCGGGCGACGGCCGCGCGCTGGTCACCAGCCGGCAGTGTCAGGACTGCAGAGATAGCATGTTGACGCATTCACCGGACGTGTGGCCGTACTAGCCAGCACGGACGATGTGTCGTGATAGGCACCATGTTTTCAGAGGTCAACCAAGACCTTTGACCTTTGATGACCTGATATGTTTTTGGGGCCTCTGGAAGTTTTTAGGACATTTTAGAATGCTGATTTAAAATTTGGCATCCATTTTATATTATCATATCCTCCACTTTTTATCGAAGGTTAGGGGCGAAACGCCAGGGAGTCGTACACTCCCCCTGCCCAGTCACGAGGGTATCGGACGTTCATTCATTTTGCCACTGGAGCCTGCGACGCCCAGTGTAATATACAGTTATGCAACATGGTTCCCAGTAAAAGATCGACCATTTCCATAACATTGCCATGCATTACAAAATTAATTTGTTTTTGTTTTTACTTTTATTGTTATGGGAGAAACAACGTTCTAAGATCATTTTTCGCGTTCTTGACGAAAAACAAACATGTGTTACAACAGCTAATGACCGTAATCTGCAGTTTGATCTCTTGACCTCGGATGACCTTGACCTGACTCTAGGCCATCAACAGCTTATAATGGTTCTAAGAAGTGTCAGACACCCAAATCATACGGATTTACCAACTGCTTAATCATTAAATATTGCACCACAATTCCATCCATCGAGACTAGTATGACACGATCAAACATTTTGTCTTTGACATGACCTGTTAACATCGGTAACCCCAATGTCCACAATATTATGTTTCTGTGACAAATTTTCTAGGGATATCGAATGCCGTTTGAATTTGTAACATCAGTCCAGTAGTTTCTGAGATCCGAGGGGTGCACTCGGGAAGGGGCCGTTTTGAGGCACCACCCCCTCCCAGGACGAAATCCTGGCTATGTGCCTGGTTTATGGGCCTCTCTGAGGGTCCTAAAGGTCGCGTGCATTGAAATGTAACACTCCAATAAGTGAAGAACCCGAAAAAGCAATAGTATCTGGCAACTTTTGCAATAGATTATTTGCTACAGTAAAATATCACGGAAAACTGCGAATACTTTTCATGTGTATTTATTTTGGGTGTGTCCAGCCGTTTATCGGGGCAAGTGGCATTAGTGTGCATGTGCCTCAAGCTTAGCTTGCGCTTCTTTGTTTACCGACTGATCATTAACATTACGATACCTGTCTGCCACAAATTGTGTGATATATCACATTTCGTGGTACAAAATGTAATCAGACTTCAACTTTTTAGAAATTATAGGAGCATTAAACACTGTCAGCATTAGAAACAGCATTAGACATTGTCCGTCTGGTCTGATCAGCGGTGGCAGCGTCCTGAGTTTTGTCCTTCCAGTCATTCGTCTCAAAATGTTATGATATTTATATGGGTCGTTCTTAGTAGCTAAAAGCTGTTGAACTTGAGTAACTCTATATTTTGCTTTCAGATGTTTGTTAAGTTCTGTTGTAGCATTCCTCTGATGTCGCCAACGAGTCCAGCTGTCGTCAGTCTGTTGTCTGAGTGCTGTCCGAAAAAGTCTGTCTCTTTTACGAGTTTCACGTTTCAGTTCGTTAGTGTACCAGGGTTTGTCATTGGGTCTACATCGTATTGTTCGGGTTGGTATTGCATTGTCCGCTACACTCAATACAACTTGTGTGAAATTTGCTGTGGCTTTGTTATGGGTGGTTTAAGAATGGTGTCGCCAATCAGTTAAGATTAGTTGGTCTGTGAAGTTGTGCCGTTCCAGTAAGTGGTAGTCTCGTATGGTCTTTGAGTGTGTTCGTAGTAATGTTCGTTTATATTCATGGTGACATACACTGGGTAGTGGTCTATTTGCGAGAATGGAGGGGCTATGCCATTGTCTGTTACAAGTTCTGTATTGGAAACAAAAACTAGATCTCTTAGATTGGCAGTATTAGTGTTTTGTCTTGTTGGCTGATCAATGAGCTTTGTGAGGTCAAGAGAAGATGTGTAGTGTCATTGAGTTGTCTGTCAAAAGGAGTGATTCCGCTATGGTTCTGATATTTTATGTTGAGGTAGTTGTTACTTGCATTAAAATCCCTATGATTACAATAATGGTTGGATTGAGAGTTTGAGCGAGTGCTACACTCTCAGCTAATGTGTCTAGAAAATCGATTATTTTTTCTTGAGGCGAGTTTGGTGGAATATATNGATTAAGTGTTTGAGCGAGTGCTACACTCTCAGCTAATGTGTCTAGAAAATCGATTAATTTTTCTTGAGACGAGTTTGGTGGAATATATACACAGCATGCTATGATATTGTGGGTTCCGACTTTTGTTTGTGTCCAAATCCATTCAGTGCTTCCAATTTCAAGGTCTGGTAGTCTCTTAGCTGCAAGTGATGAATTGAAATAAACAGCCACTCCACCTCCATGCCTAGAGCGATTTTTCAGATACGGTTCATGAAAATTGTGTAACTTGTACAGGCTAGGGTGAACTGTATCGTCTAACTTTGTTTGGTAACATAATTAAGTTGTTCCAAAGGAGTCAGCAAAAGTCAGATAATTCATTCTAGTCTGTGTGAGGATGTAATGCTGTTGATGTTAAACATGGCTGATTTTAAGGTTTGTGTATTATGATTTGAGTGGACCTGGGTTTTTCTCAGCTCCCACTTTTATAGTAAGGTAATAGGCATCAGGATATTATGTTAAGTATCCACACTGGATATGAAGCATACAGGTTGAGGTTATATGCATGGGGTGGGTACACTTAGTGGGATAAGGAGGTTGGAAAGAGCGATAGTTACCCGATACCATGCAGGTACGTATAGTAGAGCACTTGGTAGAGTATCCGAGAGGAACCCCGAGTGCTTGAGTGAATCCCCAGTTGCTTGGTTTGAGTCAGCCGAAAAGTTTGTTTGATGCACTCCAGCTGGCAGGAGGAAGGACGGGCACACCTGGAGGCAGCCAGTTGCACAGAGTCAATGAAAGTGGCATAGGTGTGACACTCCTATGCACAGTGACCAGGGCACAGAAGGTATTACCCTTAAACATTGCATTGTTTAACCAAGGCGAAGATAACTGATACTTTGTGAAACTCAAATGCAAAACAAAGCACATGTAAACGGAAAATTAATATTAAGGAAAACAGAAAAATAAACTCATTTGAATGACAAAGCATGACTGTTGAAACTTGAACAGTGAAGACAAAACCTAACAGTCAACACCTCAAAAACCCATCACCCGCTTCACCCCAGCAATCAGACCTGACACCCATATCAGGCCATCACCAACATCAATCCTTGCAGTGTCACCCAGGCCCAGTATACCGTCTCCCATAATCAACACCATAAACCATCAGCATAAATCCTATATGATACAACACTGTGCTCCAGGGCTATATAACATTAACATAACTGCAAGGCTGTAGCCAATACTTGGCCAATACCACCTAACAAGTTAACAACTAACAAGCAACAACACAGAGGCAAACTGTACATCAATGTACCGTGACTGACGACTGTACACCTATCTAACAAACACCGACCTTGGCCTTACTTGCGTAGTGACCCTGTGAACAAAATGTAAACAAACAAATGGTTTGCAGCAAAATGGAAGCACAAAGTTTCCGTTCTAATCCCAAACATATACAAATCCCTTTATACTACCAGCTTTTCGGCTCCGCCGTCGAAACCGACGCCAACGCTCTCAGGTTAGCAGCTGCTGCGAGTTTCGGCTGACCGTTCCTTGCCGGTTAACGGATGAAGGATTACTCCCCGATGAGTTTGTCCAGGTCTTCCTCGGTTCTGATCTTGTGTGTCGGTCCCCCTTCTCTAATCTTCACTTTCATCTTGGCAGCCGTCGCTCCACAACCGCCCAGGGAGCACGCCACGGCGCCGGAACTCGCGCCGGTACATCACCTTTTATCTTTTTCTTGTTCAGATTGTCCGTAGATGAAGACCTTCTTCAGCTCCTTGCCTTGCAGGGCTTCGTACGTTCTTGGAAGCCTTGCTTCTTATTCTTCCGACGAGCCGAGCTACACCTCCTCCCGCTTCACATGAGTTTGTGAATTTTAACTATCAGCGGACGATGCAACGCTCGCCAGATGACACTTCTTGCAACATATTCGGCCCGATCCCTGTGCGCGCCTGTCGATTTCCGCCTTCTGCAGGCTCACTCGACTGATTTGGCGAGATCGATTGCCGAGCTGCACGCCATCCTCTTCTTCAGACTCTGGGTAGGCGTTGAAGTTTAGGATGTTCCTGCGGGAGTACTGATCCAGTCATCCAGTCACCGGTAGTGAGCTTCTCAGGCTGCTTACTTTCCTCCTTTTCAAAGCAGCTATTTCGGCGTCCCTCTTCTCAAATTCACCTTGAAAAAGTGAAAACAGCGAGAGCTTCACTTTAGCCTTAGAGAAGCACGCAATTAGCGCCGCCTCTAGGGACTGTTGCGTAATTGCAGCTTTGTCCATGTCGTCCCCAGCCATGGTGCACCCCGGTCACTGCGCCTCACTCACAGCCCGCCAGCTACCACTGTGCGCGGTTACGCTGACCTGGCCAACGGCCGACCGGTTTGACTGGTTTACGGGAGCGAGCGCGGATGAGGTCACGACCCGGGCGCGGTCAAGGCAGAATGACGTGGGCACACCGACCCGTAACGGGAGCCCCAACAGGATGTTGGGCGGTCACCGACCGTCGGCCCGTGGTGTATTCCGCAGTTCCAGGAGACCTCGGTCGAGCTGTTCTTCATCCAGCTGGCCTCGTGTTGATGCTGCGATGATCAGCTTCTTGGTCGTCTTCACAGCGGCCTCCGCGTGACCGTTGGAGCGGGGATACCGCGTAGATGACATCTCGTGACAGACGCCCCACCGGTCCAAGAACCGGCGCAGCGTTGATGAGGCGAACTGCGGTCCGCCCGTCGTCCGGAGCACCACACGGGAACCCACACTTTGCGCGAGATCTTCCGCAGCTGTCTCGTCAAATGGTCGCTGAGGCGTTCTGGGCAAACGCGGTCACATACGGCCACCCCGACAGCGATCCACGTTATACGAGATACGTCTGGCCGCAACGTTTGGAAAGTAATCGCGACACGAGAACTCGAATACACGACTCGGGCTTGGTCGTTCCTCCTGCCACAGCGGTTCGTTGCACGGCTGGACGCCAGCTGTCGGCAGCTCAGGCAAGACGAGACGGTGTTGGTGATGTCACGGTCTATCCCCGGCCAGAACACGCACTGGTGGGCTCGAAGTTTAGTCCTCTCCATGCCCTGATGCGAGTCGTGTAGGCGGGTGAGGACTTCATGGCGGAGACTGGCCGGGATGATCATCAGCGGGCAATACACGACAAAGTCGTCGTCGACAGCCAGCATGCTGCGGACTCCCCAGCAGGGCCGTACAGGAGGTGGTACTTCATGCCGGTGCTCGGGAAATCCAGCCATGACGGTGTCTCGCAGGGCTTGATAGTCAGCGTCATGGGCCGCGGCCGCCCGGACCGCGTCCAGCGTCCGATCCTGGAGAGGCGCGATCCGCGCGCCATCTACACATGTCGCGCTCAGAGCAGCGACCACGGTCTCGTGTAGCGCGTCTGCTACCTCGGCGAGCTCGTCCTCAGGTACCGGGTCACAGACAGGAGCACGGGACAATGCGTCCGGGATGCTGTGTGCCGTTCCTTTCTGCCAGGTGGCAGTGAAGGTGTATTGCGTGAGCTTCTCACGCAAGCGCTGGAGACGCGGGTTCTCAATCTCCGAGAGCTGCTTTGAGGTGAGGATGGGCAACAGTGGGCGGTGGTCCACGATGAGGTCGAAGTGCGGGAGGCCGGCCAGGTACGTGTGACATTTCCTGCACGCCCACAGGCACGCCAGACACTCCAGCTCGATCAACGCATAACGCGACTCCGTGTCGGTCAGGAAACGGGAGCCACATTGGACCATCTTCCAGGTGTCTCCGTGCAGCTGCAGCAGTACGAACCCCAGCCCTCGGGTGCGGGCGGTGTCCGTCTGCAGAGCGGTAGGCAGGCGCGGGTCGAAGAACGCCAGTATAAGGTGGCGCTACCAAGCGCCTCCTTAACTTCCTGGAATGCTTCCTCTGTGCTGGGTAGTACAGTTTCCAGACTTGCGTTGGCTTCAGCAGATCACGGAGAAAGCTGAGCAGCGTTGGCGAGGTCCGCGGCTGAGAATTCCGCTGAGACTGGTTGTCAGGCCCATATGAACGACCGGAGATCGGTCACGTTCGCTGGCCGCGGAAACTCGCTGACCGCCTGCAACTTGCTGTTGTCGACCGTGTAGCCGTGCTCGGTGATGCGGCAGCCACAGAAGTCCAGCGCCTGGCGCGCGAACTTTAGTTTCTTCGGGTTGATGGTGATGCCACGCTCATCACAGCGTCGGAGGATGCTGATGACGTGGCGCGAGGTGCGCCTCGGGTAGGTGGCGTCATAGGCGAGCAGGTCGTCTACGATCTTGATCGTCTAGAGGTATTCTGTCGCGAGGCTTCGGTCTTCCACGCCGTGTATTCATCCCCACTTGAGACAAGCCCATGGGGCTTCTTCTAAACCGCATCCTGCCCCAGGGCGTGATGAAGCACGTCAGGTCATGACAGTGCTCTGCGATTTTTTTTTCGATTTTTTTGCTCTGCGACAGCCTGGAAGTAGCCCATCGTGGCGTCCAGCGCGGTCAGCCACCGAGCGTCTCCTGCGATCCCGGCCACGGAGTCGTGAACCGGCCTGACAGGGTACGTGGGCCTCTTCACGTATTTGTTGAGCCTGGTCAGGTCCACACACAGTCTGACGCCGCCATCCTTATTGGCGACGGGCACCACGGGGTGGCACCAGTCGGTTGGGTAATCCACGGTTTCCACGACCCCCTGGTGATCAGGTCGTCCAGTTGATGCTTTATCTCCTCACGCCAGCAGTATGGGATGGTCCTGGCGGCGGTCAGAGCTGTCGGGGTAGCATCATCCGTCAGCTCGATGACCATCAGACCGCCGGCCATCTCTCGAAGAGTTTCGTTGCCGTCAAACACCTGTCGAAAGTGCATCCTCAGTGCGGTTTCATGTTCCCTGATGACATCATCCGGTGGGTCGTAGTCGTGTTCCCATGCAGGGACAGGACCGGATGTCGGCTGCAGCTGCAGCTCAGGCGGCTGATCCATGGGACGTTTGGCGGTTGGGCCGCTAAGTGTCGCTACCTCTCGGGCGATAGGTGGCGCCACCCGTCCGGCGGGAGGACATAATTTTGCACCGGTCGGCCGCGAACTGACCTGGCCGCAACCGATCTGGTCAGCGCACGTGCGGTCCGCAGGGGGCAGCGGACCGCACCGCGTGATGCTGGCCGGAAATCTGGGCGGGGAAGTCGGCAGGCAAAATGCGGAGCGTGCATTGAGTCCCCAGCTAAAGCAGGAAGCCGGTTCACCTCCTGCAGCACGTACACGGTTGTGACATCTCACAGTCCCCCAGCGTCACGGTTGCGCGGAACTGACCGGCACAGGTCAGTGGTGTGCGTCTGGCGGATGAGAAGTGAGCCCCGTGGCCCACGGGTGTCATCTTGCATGCAGTGACGCCCAGAGATGCCGCCATGTCAGCACCCATAACAGTCGCTTCTGCGCTGGTATCTGGCGTGCACAGTACGGATGATGAGCCGGCCGGTTGGGTGAGCGTCACCTTCACCTGCGGCGTGGGCCTCGCCGCCACCCGATACACGTGGACGTCGGCGACAACCCGCCGAATATCGAAGTGCTCCACATCCGCGTGTCCTGGCACCGGTCCAGACGCCCTGCCGCGGCGTAACCTTGACATTCTCCGGTCTGGCGGCCGGTATTCAGGCGAGCGATAACATGACCTGGCGCCGTGACAGCCGCGACCAGGCGCCGCAGTGCCGTGGGCGGTCGGTGGAGCGGAGTATGTCACCGCGAAGTGACCGGTGGTTCCACACTCGTAGCACGATGCGTCCACTGCAGGACAGCGTCCACCGTCAGCGTGCGGTGTCCGGCCGCAGCGTGGACACGATTCATGATGAGCACCAGCCGAACGGGGAGGGACGCGGGCTCTGCGATAGGCCGAAACCCGTGCCACGCTGGCTGGCTCGCCACGGAGCGCCGCGCTGTTCGCGCTAGCCGAGTCACACGCTCGGCATATGTCCACAGCCCTCTGCAGGGTAAGCTTCGGCTCATGCAGCATTCGCTTCAGCGCTTCCTCGTCGTGCGTGCCAGTCACAATGCGATCACGTTACTGGTCATCAATGCACGTCGCACAAAAATCACAATACGCTGCGATTTATTTTATGCTGCACATAAGTCGTCAAAACGACCTCGCCAGGGCTCCTGCCCCCGCGAATAGAAGTCGCGACGGTCGAGAATGATGCTCCGCTGGCCACGGAGATGCGCCTACATGGCGTTCAGCATCATCGGTATGTCGGCGTCGGGGGCGAGCTGGAGGCTGTATCGTAGCGTCCGAGCCCAGTCGTCATCCAGCAATGACATCATGGCCGCCTTCTGCTCGTCGGCTGACATCTTGTCCAGGCGGGTGAGGAGAGCGGAAGTCGGTGAACTTCTGGCGCCACGCACCGAACTCCTTCAGCGAAGCAGACGATGTCAGGTGCGGCGCCGGGATGGCGCTGGATGGCAGCCTAATAGGCGGCGAGGGTGCGACGACGGCTGGACCGGGTGGACTGCTCACGGTCACCGCTGCGTCGTTCCGCGGGGGCGGAAGGCCGCTCCTGAACGGCCAGCACCCGCTCCAGCATGGACGTGAGGCGCTCATCCCTCTGAGAAGCCTGATGCTGGGCCGCGACCGCCATCTCGGACTGCTGCACCAGCAGTGCCGTGAGCCGCGCAAGCAGGTCATCACTCATGGCGAACGCACACTACACAGCACACTAGGTTCACTTGTCGGTAACAATCGATCAGCTACCGACCGCGCCATGTTCTGTTCGTCCCCGCTGGGCCAATTCAACACGCCGTTGAACAAAACGTTATNGGCTCAGAGAGGTTAGCAGGGACAGCAGAGGGAGCAGGTGACGGAACGAAAGGTCATCTATGGGAGGGGGGCTAGTTGACGACAGCTCTGGTACCAGAAGCCCACGGCCCAACACACCGTAATAATTATTGACATAATCCGCATATCCACTTCTTTATCTATATTTTGCTTTCAATTGCTCATTATCAAATTATTTTTAGCTAAGCATTGAACCGTAAACCGTGTTTACGAAGAGAACGAACATACTTTTTTATAAATTGTCGTCCAGACGCTTAACCCGGCATTGGCTGGGGTCTCAGCCGAACGTCATTGGCTGGGGGGGTGACGAAAAACGCCCCCCCCCCCAACCTTATCTCCCGAACCAATTATCGCAGCGAGACGCACAAGACGGCAATCGAAAGCTCTCAACGAGATCACTCTAAAGCGTACTCGAAATTTGATAAAATAAGGACATATGTCACGTCACAGTCAGGTCAAGGTCAAATGGTAGTTATTTTAGTTTTTGAGCCATACTTCCCATCAAGGCAGTATATTGAGACGAAAATGCGCACAAAGTGCTCTTCAATGTATAGTGCAATCTCTCGTATAAGCCAGTGAAAAATGTCAGCAAAGGTCAGGTCATGGTCCAGTTTCATATCAGGTCACTAATTGCAAGAGATCATGCGACACATGTTTTGAATGGGTTATCTTATCCTTACAACAAATAACTCGATTAACAGGGCATTATTTTTCAGTATCTGACCCGATATAGGCAGGTCAAGTTCAGGTCATTTAGAGGTCAAATTTGAAAATATTTAAATGTAAATAAAATTGCATTAAATATAATCCAGTTTTTGTTCTCAGCAACCACAGTGGTAACCATTTATTTGTTGTATCTGGTCCGATAAAGCCGCCCAAACGTATTTCAAAAAGTGACGTTGTCATGAGCGTAATCATACTAAGTGAAGCAATCAGTGATTCAAAAATAGAGATATGGCTTTGAAATTTGGTTTGGGTAATGTAAATATGTGGCTGTCTTACAAATCTTCCAGCTTTTTGATTTTATAAAAACAAATGTTGATTTTGTGGACATTTTTTCAAAAAAACGGATTTTTTTGTTTTTTTGGGGTCAAAATCCAAAATTTTCGAAAATCCGAGATAGCCATTTTCTACCCCTTGCAATTTGCTTTTTTTGACGTTTTAGAATTGCATTTTGCTTAAGGAATGGTCTATTTACAGCTTGTTAGAGCTTAGCTGATGTTTGCGCCAAATTGGTGTGTAGTGACGTCACTAAATTCGATATAGCTCGAAAAAAAATTGACGATTTTTTTTTTAATTGGCATTGAAGACGCCAAATTGATGTAGGATAAGGTACCTGATGTTTGGCGTTGATAGCGCTGTTTGTTTGTGAGCTATTGTGAAAATCCCTGAGGGGGCGTTTTTCGCCCCCCCCCAGCCAATGGCGGGTTAATGCCACCAAGCGTAAGCGTCCGACGTTTTGTAACTGTGAAGCATCCTACCTGTGCACAAAGAGCAGCAGCAACTGGTAGATCCCGTTACCGCCGTGGGAGGAGATGGTGAAGTAATTCAAGGAGTGGGCCCCTCTCCTGCGAAGAACACACTCGGGCCAGAACGCGATGGAGACGGTGAAGCACGAGCGCCCGCTGATGTTATGTTGCAGCCAACTGCACGGTGCGCAGTGGGAGGATCATGCCATCTAGTGGCCGACCTGTGAACCAGTAGTGTCATGTGTTGACGCAACGTGTTGGAAACTTCTACGCTTCAGCTCAACGATGTGACTTGCAACTTAGGTCAGTGTTAACGCAATGGATGTTATTATCTAACATGTTTGCGCTTAACACACCTTTCCAGCATAGGACTTGTATAAGGAGAGCGGGGCAAAATGGACAACATAACTTTTTGTTGGTTTTATTACGGAGCGCTGATCAGTTGTCTTAGAATAGAAACATCGTAAATCTGAAGGCTATTCAATTGCCTATCTCTAGTAAAAGCGATAGCTTGATGGTTATTGATGGAAGGATGCGACGCTGCAAAATGTAAAGTGATATATTTGTATCAATATTTTGCACAATGATTTAAGCAAAACGGCCACCCTTGGAGGTCAAATGAGTGCAATGATGGATATCGAATTTTGTGTTTCCGATCATTCTGTATATATATATATATATATATATATTTAGTGGTCTTTTGTCATTCATACCTATCAGTGTCGTCCTATCGGAACTTGTATTTTGCCTTGTTTTGCCTTGTTTCGAATCATACGTGTTTCTAGAAGGGAGAGCACAAATAGGATATATTCTATGTTTCTATGTCCTATGTAGGTACTATTGGTTAAACATAAGCGTCCCGCTGGTTTGCGGCCACAGCAATTAAGGGAATATACCGTCTTGGAAAAGTAGTGGAATGATGTAGATGAGTGCCCCACTCATCTGGGCCACTAAATCCCATCATATTGCACAATTACTTTCCCAAGGCGGTATATTTCCTTTAACTGCTGTCCTCCATCCAAGCGCGGGACGCTTATTTTGGAACCTAATATTAAAATACTTCTTGAAAAACTTATAGTCCTTAATTTTTAAACCCGAAAGCTTCAAACTGCGCAAAGAATTGACTATCTGCGCTTTCGGTTCATTGCCACAGCATTAACCTTCGCTGTCTGATCTCGTCTGATGTTGACCTCTCCCTGCTGACCTAGTGTCTGACCTCATTCTAATGTTGACCTTCCCCTTCTGACCTCGTGTCTGAGCTCGTCTGACGTTGATCTCTCCCTGCATTTACCTTCGTGTCTGACCTCGTCTGACGTTGAACCCTCTCCCTGCTTTACCTCCGTGTTCTGCACCTTGTCTGACCGTTGACCTCACCCTGAATGACCTCGTGTCTGACCTCGGTTCTGATGTTGACCTCTCCCTGCTGATCTCGTGTTCTGACTCGTCTGATGTGCTGACCACGTGTCTGAGCTCGTCTGACGTTGACATGTCCCTACTGACCTCGTGTCTGACCTCATCTGACATGTTGACCTCTCCCTGCTGACCTCGTGTCTGAGCTCGTCTGACGTTGATCTCTCCCTGCTTACCTCGTGTCTGACCTCGTCTGACGTTGACCTCTCCCTGCTTACCTCGTGTCTGACCTCGTCTGACGTTGACCTCTCCCTGCTGACCTTGTGTCTAACCTCGTCTGACGCTGACCTCTCCCTGCTGACCTCGTGTCTGAGCTCGTCTGATGTTGACCTCTCCCTGCTGACCTAGTGTCTGACCTCGTCTGACGTTGACCTCTCCCTGCTGAACCCGTGTCTGACCTCGTCTGACATTGACCTCTCCCTGCTGACCTCGTGTCTGACCTCGTCTGACGTTGACCTCTCCCTGCTGATCTCATGTCTGAGTTCGTTTTTCCTTGATCTCTAATCATCTGTCCCTGACCTCATATGACTTTGACGTTTCCCGTCTGGCCTCTCGTCTGACAACTTTTGACATTGACCTCCCCCTACTGATTCACCGGTGTCTTACCTTATTTAGCCTTGACCTCTCCCGTGAGACATCTTTCCGTGAGACCTCGCGTTAGACCTAATTTTACCTTGAACGCTCTCCGTCCAGCATTGACCTCTATCCGTCTGACATTGACCCCTCGCCGTCTGCCTCCGCGTCTGACCTCGTTTGACCCTGAAGACGTGCTCCAGCGCCAGTGCTGCTGCCCCCGAGCTGTTGATGGCCACCAGCAGCTGTGTCCAGTTGGTTAGGTAGATGAAGAAGTGGGAGGCG